>CM024754.1:84529362-84895194 GCA_014218235.1 Colocasia esculenta | reverse complement strand
AGTTGTTTGGAAAAATGATATGAATGAATGAAATTGGTATCATGAATCAAGTTAAAAACCATGTGTGAAAGCATGTTATAGGTTATTCATGTGTACTTGTTATTTGACATAACCATGTGCCAAACTTCTCTTGTTGTTAAATGGATAGCATGAATGTGATATGTGTAAGGATGTGCTAATGGGTTACTTGCTGGGTCTTTTTGAAGACTCATACTTGCTTTAACATACAGGTGAGACATGTGTCCCTGTGCTTGAGGAGGACATTATGAGGAGCAACTCTGAGCGAGAGGAGTAGCTGTGCTTGTGGAGATTATTTGCTTAGACTGCACTTTCTTTCATTAGTATGTGGACAATAATATTATGTTATGGACTTGTATAATTTTGGACATTGGTTACTTTCATTGTTACTATATAGACTGTGGAATGTGTGATTGATGATGGAATAAGAATATCTTTCATTTCCTCTGTACTTTCTTTTGTTATTTATGTACATCTCTACCTACTGTGTTGTGTTGGGTACATGTCCCACTGTGACAGCGCCCTTTACATCGATGTGGGTTGGTATAATCGTACCAATATAAAGAGGGTCGTTACAAGTAACTTCATCATATACGAAGTCATACACAATTTGGTCATGGTCAATCGAAGCTAACTTCGTCATATCCAAAATCTAAGTTCGTCATATCTGAAGTCTAACTTTATCATATCCAAAGTTATACAAGATTGGTGGTAATTTGTCGAAGCTAACTTTGTCATATTTGAAGTCTAACTTTGTCATATCCAAAGTCCAACTTCATCATATATGAAATCCACTTTGTCATATACAGTTTGGTCATGATCATTCGAAGCTAACTTCGTCATATCCGAAGTTAACTTTATCATATCCGAAGTCCAACTTTGTCTTATGCGAAGTCCACTTTGTCATGTATGTTTGGTTGTAATCAATCGAAGCTAACTTTGTCATATTTATGTCTAACTTCATCATATCCGAAGTCCAACTTCGTCATATACGAAGTCCACTTCGTCATGTACAATTTGGTCATGATCAGTCGAAGCTAACTTCATCATATCCAAAGTCTAACTTCGTCATATTCGAAGTCCAACTTCGTCATATACGAAGTCCACTTTGTCATGTATGTTTTGGTCGTAATCACATATTCGAAGTCTAACTTCATCATATCCGAAGTCCAACTTCGTCATATACGAAGTCCACATCATCATGTACAATTTTTCCGTGATCGGTTGAAGCTAACTTCGTTATATCCAAAGTCTAACTTCAACTGACAACGTTATATATTGGTCAGTCGATTTGATACATAGATTATCCTTAAACATCGATTGCGGACCAACATCGATTGTCTTAAACATCGATTGCAGAGTAACATTGATTGCCTTCAAACATCGATTGTAAACCAACATCGATTGCCTTTAAACATCGATTGTAGACAAACATCGATTGCGGACCAACAACGATTGCCTTTAAATATCGATTGCTAACCAACACCAATTGTCCTTCACATCGATTGCCCTCAACATTGATTGATCTCAGCATCGATTGCCAACTAACATCGATTGCTCCTTTGAACATCGATTGCCAACTAACAATCGATTGCTCCTTTAAACATCGATTGCTAACTAACAATCGATTGTTTTTCAAACATCAATTGCTAACTAACATCGATTACTTACTAACATCGATTGCTCCTTTACACATCGATTACTAACTAACATCGATTACTCCTTTAAACATCGATTACTCCTCAAACATCGATTACTCCTCAAACATTGATTACTCCTCAAACATCAGTTACTCCACAAACATCGATTATTCCTCAAACATTGATTACTAACTAACATTGATTACTCTTTTAAACATCAATTACTAACTAACATTGATTGCTCCTTTAAACATCGGTTACTGACCAATTTTTATCCATTACCTTATAGTTTGGTATGTCTTTAATCAAACCTCTCCACAAATTATTATTATTATTCCTATTTATTTAGGATTTAAAAATCCAGGTTGCTACAAAGGTAATGGCCAATGATCATGTGCCCGGTAATTGCAGCCATCAAGACCACAATCTGGACAATCTGGCATGACAGTTATGACTACGATTCAGAGACAATCATAGAGATCCACCGCGAGATTCACGGGGCTGTCCAACTGTTAAACTGGTTAGGTTCCACGAGTAACCTAACCCTATAAAAGAGGCAAACGCTCTACAGACACAAGTATGTTGTTCTGCTCCTATGGCTAGGCCATTCTATGTGGCTAGCTACTGACTTGAGCGTCGGAGTGACTCCCCGCCGAGATCTATGGGTGGGCTCTGCAAGTTCTCAGACGTCGGGACATAGAGCACTCGTCGCCAATTCCCTCACCTCGAATTTCCACTCCTCGAGGAGAAGCTCAGAGTAAGTGACTCCAGTCTGCTTGGCATCCTCAGTGAGAAGCATGGAGCAAGCATCCCATGATGGCTAAGTGGATCTCTTCTGGTCACCTTGACTTGAGCCGACCCCAGAGTTACATACCGTAACATTTGGCGCCGTCTGTGGGGAGATCTACTAAAAGTTAGTATGGCTTCCCTTACTCTCTCTTTTGATCGATATCAAATCCCATGAAAATAGGCATGGGGGGCGAGTCCTAAAGGTCATCCATGGCCTACGTGGAGGCTCGTCATGGATGTGGTGGTCTAAGCAGTCCGCTAGATGAGCTCGCTATGGCACACATCAAGGATGTAGACACCGATGATAGACGCCAAGGAATTTTTCATGGTTTTGCTATCACTAAAATAAATATATGGGGATGAATTGGTCATTAGAATAAACCAAGAGACCTGAAAAACAAGCATTGAAAAGCCATAGATAAATAACTAACACAAATAGGGCCCACAATTCAATAATCAAAATCTTTTTCTTTATTTGATCATAATCAGATAATACAACTGTTAATGTCAAACTAAAACATATTATTAATAACCTAGAACACTATTTCTTATAAATAAAGGACCCTTGGCTAATATCTCTCTAGTATGAGAACTTTGAGGGTAGATCCAATGCTCGTCACTCTTGCCCATCCATTTCCATATCGATGTCTTCCTCTTCATTACCTAAATAATATTATCTATATGAGTTGAGACAATATTCTGATGAATGTAGAGTGGAGCATGTAGTCGATTATCCAAGAGACTAATTGACATGTATTCAATGAACAATAGCATGTATAGTGATCAATATATAGAATTGGCCATTTGCAACAATCAAATGTTTCATTATAACAATCAAACAAATCATTTCAATACAAAGTCACAATCAATCTTTCACTCATTCTGGTACCACGCACCACAACTCTGTACCTCCACGGTTTAAGCACGTCGAGGCACTTCTCCCCAGACCAGAGAGGGCCCTTATTTGCACATGCATTAATCAATGGATCAAAGTCCCAATTTTGTGCTGATCATTCAATAACAATTTATGGCCAGCGGATTCCAAAGATAAGCACATAGTAACAAGAGTATGACTTTCAAGGATTGCAATGGTATGATGATGACTCAAAGATGAAGGATCGAAGTAAATGTGTGGAAAAGATCTAGAAGAGGGGGGATGAATAGATCTTAGCCACTTTTGCGGAAGCTTAAGCAATTTGAAAACTATTTAGAATCAGAGGCAATGTTATCAGTGAAAAACTACAGATCTGATTAGATTTGAGTGAGTTGAAAAACTTAGATGTGAAGCAAGTTGATTGAGTGAATTAAATACGGATCCTATGCAAGCATCTAGCGAATGAATCAATCAAACCACAGAAGATAAATGCACAAGGATTTTTAGGTGGTTCGGAAATCACCCATGTGATTCCTACATCCACCCCTCACAACCCGTGAGGCTTCACTAACACAACTGGGCTACACACCCAAAGGAGTCTGACAACTCCAACACTTCAGAGCATACAACTCACACAACCTCTAGAGGAAGACTACTCTAGAAACACAGAGCAAGACTGCTCAAACCAACCCTGAGCTTACAACTCAGATTGAGCTCGACGGCTCACAACACCCTGAGCACAATGCTCACACTGAAACTGCTAGACACCAACTTAAGACTAAGATCCTCTAGCAACAGATCTAGTCGAAGTTTGAGAACTCTAAAGAGAGTTATGCAGAAGCACTTGCATACTCTCAGAAGATATCTCAGAAGAACAGAAGAAAAATGAACTTGAATTGAAAGTCTTCGTTCTTCAGTGTACTCCCTTGTAGAGGCTTGAATTGGGAAGAAGCATGTGAAGCTTGAAGTCCAAGTCGATGCTCTCCAATCTGAGAAGTTGGATCTTCCTCGAATTCTTCACCAACGAAGTCTTCTACAGGATCTGCCTCCTTGGAATGCTTCAGAGGAATCTTCAGGAATCAAATTCCAATTCCCACTCCTTGAATTGGTGGGAATTGGTCTTCTGGAAGCAATTGGAGAGCAGAGGAAGGAGACACGAGCTCTTCTGGCCGCCAGGAACTTCTTGGAGGCTCTGAGAGAGTTGGGTGCGTTGTTTCTTTTGAAGGCAGGCCAAAAGAACCTTTTTATATCCTTAGGATTCCAAAGATACCCTTTTGGGGTACAAGGGCACGCTTTCCTAGACAGATTCTGATCGCCCTAGAAGGACACGTGGCAGCCTTCAACTTTAGGATGAAAAGTTTCCGTAGTGTGTCGACTTGCCCTGGTGGTAGTGTCGACACACTGTCCCAGATATGAGAAAGGCTGTTCTGGGAAGAAGATCCCGTGTCGACCTGCTCTTTGAGTGTGTCGACCTGCTGTCCCAATTCCTCAAACTGACTGTTCTGGGAACTGGGTCTAGTGTCGACCTGCTCTGAGAGTGTGTCGACCTGCTGTCCCAAATCTGCAGATAGTCTGTTCTGTGAACGGGATCCAGTGTCGACCTGCTCTGAGAGTGTGTCGACCTGAGTAGGCTAATACCTGAAAAACTTCAACTCGTGTCGACACACTCTTGACTCGTGTCGACACAGTCTCAACATTTTTACACATATTTCCCTTGAATCTGTGTTGATGTGTCGACACCATTGATGGGTGTGTCGACACATCTTTTGCATAAAAATGTTTGTACCTGAAAAATAAACACATATATCATTAGTTAAATGATTCATCATGACCATAAATGATAAATGTGGTTTGAAGACTACTTTTTGAATCATGAATTTCAGGAATGAAGTTTTTGACATGTTTCTATGAAATTGCTTTATGAACACTTCTTGTCATCATCAAAATAGGAGGGAAATGATATGAATTTGCATTCAACCCAACAATCTCCCCATTTTTGATGATGGCAACATTAAATCCATATTTCAATGTGGTTTTGATGAAGTGTGATTTTAAGCAATTTTGATTGTTTAAGTTTTGTTTTCCTTTTTGTTCATACTTGTCAAGGTCCTTTTGATATTGTTCAGTAACAATTGATGATGTGTTTGTGAGATACAGTGTTACTTGAAATTAGAAATTTTGTGCACACAAATCAGACAATTGGACAAGTATTCAAACACAAAGACAAAAATTTGCATTCACAACAATCACAATACTTTGTATTGAAGCCAAACAACCATTTCATTTCATTCAAAAAGTCATTACATCAAAATATTACATTGAAGTATTACATTCAAGTCATTCATTCTTCTCCCCCTTTGACATTATCAAAACAAATGTACATTAGGTAGAAGATGGAGGAGGAGGAGGAATTGGAGCTAGAAGAATCTCAATGTCTGACAATCTTTTGTCCATTGACTTCATGCTTGACTTAATGTTTTCATGGATAGTTGTCAGCCTAGTGTGAAGATAATGCTCCATTCTATCAGAATGCTCTATCAAGGTGCTCTGAGTTCTTTTCAAGTCATTTGAAACAGCTTGAGAGCTTGATGAAGATCCATCTGACCAACCAGGCCTTGAAATAATCTTCACTTCCTTGTGCAAGGCTGAGATTTCTTGACCAATGTGTTCATTATAGTTTTTCATGCTTTCCAAGTCATCAGCTAGATGAGCCAAAGCAGTCATAGTCTCTGTGGAGTTGAAGACATCTGCTTGTGAAGTACAACTTCCATCTTTTGTTGGTGCTCTTTCAGCTCAATATAGGAATCTCCCAGAGTGCCTATGAGTCTGTTGAATCTCTGAGCTGCATAATCTGAAGCTGCCTTCTGCTCAATAAATTTAGCTGACACTGTGTTCTCTAGTCTTTGAACTCTCAATTCAAATTGGTCTGACATTGTTTGAATGGTGGAGTTCAATGTATCAAATTTGGCATTGAGGAATGAGAACAGTTCTGGTGGAATTGAGGACCCACCAGAAGAAGTGGAAGATTGGAATGTAGAGGGGAATTCTTGAGGTTCAAAAGTATGTGGCAAGGAAGAGGAAGGATCATCCTGAGGTGGAAAAGGTGTTTCAAGCTGAATGCCACCTTCAGGAGGGATATGAGGCTGGTCCTCATCCATTAGAGGCTGATCCTCTGGCAGGTGAACTTGTTCCTCTTGAACTTGAGGCTGGCCCTCATGAGGTGGAGGCTGATCCTCCTGATTTTGGTTTCCTTGAGCTGGAGGCTGGTCCTCTTGAGCTTGAGGAGCCTCAACCACTATTGGCCCTCTTCTAATTTGATTTCCTTCCAACCTAAATCCCATAAATTTCTGGATATTCTTAAATGTGTAGATGTTTGACTTGGGAATAGATTGGGACTTCTCATTCTCCAAGGGCACACCAAAGTGCTGAAATACTGAGGTGAGATGTGCCCCATAAGGAAGAGATCTTTTGAGGTCTGTCCTTGTAGTTTCAGAAATAATTTGATAGAGAATCACATGAAGGTTGACCTTGATGTCTTTGACCATGCAATAGAGTATGAATCTCTGGATGTCTGTCAATCTATCCCTCCCACCACCTTGAGGGGTAATTATAGTGGTCAAAATGTGGTGGATGACCCTTAACACAGGTGGAAAGGTATTTGCATTAAACCTGGTTACATAGGTCTGTTTGGGATCTGATGGATCTGCAGGATGGCCTGTCAAGATCGAATAGGCTTCATGTAAATCAAATTCAAATTCATGGTAGTCAGCCCCCTCATCTGGCACTTTAAGAATGGAGGCAGCTACTGCAGTTGGCATATCTATGACTATTCCCTTGACTTTGGATTCAAATCCCTCATCTGTGCAGGTGAGGTTCTTGTAGAATTCTCTAACTAACCTTGGATAGCAGACTTGAAATTCAGAAATAAAAGGTATCCAAGATTGAAAGGAAAAGTAGGTTTGAATTTCAGGAAGGGAGTCTGCTAGTTGAATGTCTGAAAGGTCTAGTATTCTTGGCTTCAATATCAACTTGGCTGCACTTACGGATTCTGAGGGAATGTCCTCTTGAGAGTCAGAAGAGGAGGAGGAAGATGATTCCTCAGGATGGTCAGAGGAATCCCCCGAAATCTCTGGTCTAGGGTTTGAAACATTACCACCTCTGCCTGAAGTGGAGGTCCTGCCACGCTTGGAAGTCCTCAGAGGTGCAGAAGAAGAAGCAGGATCGTTTCTCCTCTTTGATCTTCTTTCCATCTGTTCAACTGGAACCTGTGCCGGAACTGGCCTTGAAGAGGCCGCTGAGCTTGCGCCACGGCGGGGACCCAGCTTGCGGACCATGGTGCAAGAGGAGTGGAATTAGGAGAGGAAATGGAGGAATAGAGATGATGGAAGGGGGATGAGAGCTAGAGAGAAATTTGAGAGGAATTCTTGCCGGAAAGGAGTGGAGATGAGGCCGTCGGGTCGACCTGACGCCCAAAAAGGGATGCAGTGGTACACTGCCCCGCAGGAACAACAAGGGTTTAAGGTGATCCCGAAAGGTTTGAAAAGGGTCTGGCAAGAAGGCAGTGTCGACACATGAGGAAGGGTGTGTCGACCTGACTGGGGTTGTGTGTCGACACGAGAGAGGATTGTGTCGACACAGCCTTTGAGAGAGATTTGAATTTTTGAGAGGAAATTTTTGAGAAATTTGGGGACATCTTTATAATGATAAATAATGAGAGAATTATCATTTCAAGGATTTTTAAGAGGCCTAAAAATTCATTTGTTGTATTTTGCAAAAATTCATCACAGTTCAAGTGTTTCACACAATTTCCAACAGGATATTAGCATTCCAAGACTTGAATCAACAAAATGATAAATTGAGGGATATAATGTATCTAACAATCAACCAAAAACTACCATGTTTCTCAATTTTCAAGAATTAAAGATATCATCTAGACTAAATACAATTGTGTTGAAAGTAAAACACAAGCTTAAGGAACAACTTGATGAAGGAGGAAGATGATTCTTTCTAAACAAATCTCCAATAATTTTCATATTTTTGTTCTTTTAACAAACTATCAAATGATATAAATCTCTTTCACTCAAGTACTAGTGCTTTTTACACACCATAGTCCCTGGATACTTAAATTTAGTCATTGTCAAGTCTCAAAGGGGTAAATGATGACCTTTTGACATGAAAATATACGTTTTGTAGACGCCAATATTTCCAGTTACTCAGTCATCATCAAAAAGCATAGCACATAATTGCTTAAATTTTGAGGTTATTTTCAATTTGGATCCCCTTTGAACAGAGTTAGCAATAATGCCTCATGACATACATAGCACTTCATTCATTGTGAAGGTGTGCAGTTTCTCAGCACAAATGCCATTGCTCTGTTGGATTTTACAATATTTTGGAGAGTTTGTGAGATAGAATTCAAATACATCCAGTCATCAGTTGCAAATAAGGAAATATTTTAAGTTCAAGACACAAATTTTCATTTAGTTTAGGAAGAGATCTGAATTTCTGTGGATTGAGAGACATAGTTGTAAGTTGAAAAAAATATAATATATCACTCAAGGTTCATTTTGTGACTCTAGACTTTAGAATGAGGACATCATGCAAGGAATTGATGAAATGCAAGAAGGGTTTTGAAGTTTGCAAAAAGATGACTTGCGAATTTTCTAGCTCCCCCTGAGATGATGATTTCAACCATTTGTCATCAAAATAAGGATATGCAGTTTTGAAATCAGAAAGAAATTTTCTTCTTGGACAACAAAGACTCCCCCTCAACAATTGTATATCCATTTCTTGGTACTTGGCGGAGACACATACTCTCGCATAGTGAAAGTGTCCAGACAAGCATAACTTGTCCTTCTCCAAGTCACCATTTGATATACCAAGAGATTTCAATACAATAAGAGTTGAAGAATTCATTAGCAAAAAGAAATGGAAGTTAAAACTGTGCAAGTTTTGAAATCAGAAAAGAAATTCTCTTTGAACAATAAAAGCTCCCCCTCAATTAGTGCATATTGACTTCTTAGTACTTGGCGGAGATATGTTCGTCCAGACAAGCATAACCTGTCCTTCTCCAAGTCACTATTTGATATACCAAGAAGTTTCAACACAATCAGAAGTGAAGAATTTATTGTAAAAAGGGAAATGGAATTGAAAATGAGAGAGATATGAGCAATGTAGCTTGAGGAAGCAAGGAGTTATGAAATGCAAAGAACTCCCCCTTAGACAATGCATAGCACTCAACCCAAACCTTAAGAGAGATAAAAAGATGGACATTTACAAAGACCAAGTTCTCTCCTTAGTGATGAGAATCTGTTTTCAGGAAGGGGTTTAGTGAATATGTCTGCAATTTGTTTTTCAGTTTCAATAAAATGGAGTTCAAAAGATTTCTTTGCAACCTCATCTCTCAAGAAATGATGCCTAATTTCAATGTGTTTTGTTCTGGAGTGCTGAATGGGGTTCTTAGACAAATTTATGGCACTAGTGTTATCACATAGGATGGGTACACACCCTAAATCTTGGTTGTAATCAAGAAGTTGATGTTTCACCCAGAGAATCTGAGTTCCACATCTACCTGCTGCAACATATTCAGCTTCTGCAGTTGACAGAGCAACTGAATGTTGCTTCTTAGAAGCCCAAGAAATAAGGCACCCACCTAGAAATACACACAAGCCACTTGTGCTTTTTCTATCTAACTTACACCCAGCATAATCAGCATCACAGTAGGCAAACAATTCTAACTTGCAACCAGCAGGATACCAAATTCCTAAGTCACATGTTCCAACAAGATATTTAAAAATTCTTTTCACAGCAAGCATATGACTTTCTTTAGGATTAGATTGGAATCTAGCACATAAGCACACACAAAACTGAATGTCAGGTCTAGAAGTAGTAAGGTAGAGCAGAGAGCCAATCATACCTCTGTAGGTCTTTGGATCTACTGACTTACCAGATGGGTCTTCTTCTAGTTAGCATTTATTGCAATGGGTGTGCTTGAATGTTTAAGGTTCTGATAGTCAAACCTTTTCAGTAGCTCCTTGACATATTTGGTTTGACTGATGAAGATTCCTTCATTTGTTTGGTTAACCTGCAATCCCAAAAAGAATGTTAAATCTCCCATTAAGCTCATTTCAAATTCATTCTTCATTTGATTTGAAAATTCAGTGCAAAGGCCTTTATTGGTGGAGCCAAAAATTATGTCATCAACATAAATTTGGACCACAATTATTTGATTTTTTACTGTTTTTGTGAACAATGTTTGATCAACATTACCTCTAGAATATCCTTTTTCAAGTAAAAAGGAACTCAAACGATCATACCAAGCTCTTGGAGCTTGTTTAAGACCATAGAGTGCCTTATTAAGCTTGAAAACATGGTTAGGATATTTTTCATTTTCATATCCAGGAGGTTGTTCAACAAAAACATTTTCCTTTATATATCCATTTAGAAATGCACTTTTGACATCCATTTGATAGACCTTAAATTTCATGGAGGATGCAAAAGCAAGGAAAATTCTCACAGCTTCTAGTCTAGCTACAGGGGCATAAGATTCTTCAAAGTCAATTCCAAATTCTTGGTTATACCCCTTTGCAACTAGCCTAGCTTTGTTTCTAATTACCTGACCAGATTCATTCAATTTATTTCTGAAAACCCATCTAGTACCAATCACTGCTTGGTCACTAGGTCTAGGTACTAATTCCCATACTTGATTTCTTTCGAATTGATGAAGCTCATCATGCATAGCATCAATCCAATCAGAACTGGATAAGGCTTCATCAATTGACTTGGGTTCAATTTGGGAAATTAGAGCTAGTGAGTCTTCTTCAATGTTTTGCAAAAAGGATGATCTGGTCCTAACTCTATCATTTAGGTTGCCAACTACACTGTCTAATGGGTGGTCTCTTAGAAAACGAGGTTCAGAAATTACCTGTTGAGAAGTGCCCACTTCTGGAGCAATATTACCTGAACCACTTGAAGATGGTGAGTTGTTGTTCAGGTTCTCTTCAATGTTGTTAATCTCCTCAACGGTTGGTGAAGAATCCACAATGAGGTCATCCTCTTCATTGTCTTGTTTTTCCCTGCAAGATTTAGAATCATTAGTGGAAAAGGAATTTTCATCAAAGATAACATGTGGTGATTCTTCAACAGTTTTGGTTTTCAATATGTACACTTTGAAAGCCCTTGACACTTCTGAATAGCCAAGGAAGATAGCTTCCTGACTCTTAGCATCAAACTTGTCAAGGTTTTCTTTGTTGTTATTGTGTACAAAGCACTTGCACCCAAAAGTTTTGAAGTAAGCAACAGTTGGCTTTTTATTTTTCAACAATTCATAGGGGGTTTTTCTGATCTTTGGTCTGACCAAAGCTCTGTTTAGGATGTGATTGGCTGTGTTAACAGCTTCAGCCCAGAAGGATTTGGGCAGATTACTCCCTAAGAGCATGGATCTAGCCATTTCCACAAGAGTTCTATTCTTTCTTTCCACAACTCCATTTTGTTCTGGAGTTCTAGGTGAAGAAAACTTGTGAAAGATTTGAAATTCAGCACATAGATCAGAAAAGGATGTGTTATCAAATTCACCCCCATGATCAGTTAAAATGTTTTTGATTTTATATGGATAAGTTGTTAAGATAGTGGTATAGAAATTCCTGAATTCAAGGCAAGTATCACTTTTGTGGGACAGAAAAGTAACCCAAGTAAATCTAGTAAAATCATCAATGATTACAAATCCATATCTCTTGCCACTTAAGCTTAGAACTCTTGTTGGCCCAAAAAGGTCCATGTGAAGAAGTTCTAATGGCCTAGAGGTAAGTACCTCATTGAAGGTTTTAAAAGATTTTCTTGTTTGTTTTCCTTTAGCACAGATCCCACAAAGTTGATTTTCAACTTTAGAGAGTGATTCAGGAAGACCTTTAACCAAATTCAATCTTAATAACTTATCCATTGTTCTGAAACTTGCATGGCCAAGTCTTTTGTGCCAAGTCCATGCAATTTCATCTTTATTTGCAACAAAACAAAGATTTTCAGAAAAGTTTTTATTAAGGTTGATCATGTAGACATTGTTTTCTCTTTTTCCACAGAATTTGATTTTGTCAGTTGATGAATCAATTATTTTGCAAAAATAAGATTCAAACACAACTTTGTGACCTTTGTCACATAGTTGGCTAATACTGAGCAAATTATAATCAAGTCCATCAACTAACAGGACATTATCTACTGAGTTTGAAGAAGTTTTACCAACCTTTCCAGATCCTATGATCTTTCCTTTATTTTTACCTCCGAATGTCACTGACCCTCCCTCCTTTTCAAGCAGGAATGAGAATTTGGCTCTATCTCCAGTCATATGTCGTGAACACCCACTGTCAAGAAACCACACATTTGTGTTGGGTGCACGACCTTCCTGCAACAAGATCAGTGGAGAGAAGATTTTGGTACCCAAACAGAGTTGGGACCATCAGAATGACTTAACAAAGACATCAAATCCTTTCTCACCCAAATTTGATTTGTTTTAGATTTTTGTTTTGTTACTTTGGTGTTTTCAGCATTTTTCTGTTTGTTCTTTCTCTTGAGAGTGAAAGCACCAAGATCTTTGTTTTTGGTAGGAGGGGAGTTTTTCATTTGGAAATTTGATTTCAGAGAAGGAGGTGGAATCCATGGATTATGTTGGTACATCCAGAAATTTGGACAAGGGTATTGAGGATAATACCAACAGGGATTTTCATACCATTGGTTCCAAGGATTAATCCAATTTTCTTGAAGTGTTTTCTTGGAAGTCCAAGGTTTTTCATGGATTATTTCTTTTCTCTTTTTCTTATTTTTCAGATTTTTATTTGAATTTTTGGATGAGTTGTTTATGGTTTTTGGTGTTGAGCAGGTCGACCTTTCCTGAACTGGTGTCGACACAACAGCCACAGAAGTCTTTTCCTTGTGAACTGGTGTCGACCTGTCAGGAGACTGTGTCGACCTGATAGTCTTCTTTTGTTTTTGGGTTTTTGATTTGTTTTGAGTTTTGTTTGGGGTTTTGTTTGCTGTTTGTTGAATTTCAGTGTTTTCCAGATTAGGACCCTTGACAAAATTAATTAGAGGTGCTTTTCCCTTTTTCTCACCAGATTTGTCTTTTTGGGGTTTCTTCTTGTTGAATCCTAATCCATGAGATGTGGTTGTCATGTTGGATCCTAGCAATGCCTCTAGGTTATCTTGGCCTTTTGTGAAGGTTTGGATAACCTCCTCCCTTTCCTTTAGCTGGTTTTTAAGAACTTCAATTTCTTCAATTTTCTGTTGTTTTTCTTGTTTTTCAATTTCCAGCTTTTCATTTAAGTTTCTGAATTCTTGGGAGGCCTTTTGAGAGGCAATTTTTAATTCATCAATTAAGTTTAGGAGATTCTCTTTTTCTTCAAGCAGGTCTGTTATTTCAGATTCCAGTTCACAGATTCTATTGTTTGAAGATTGATTGTGGTAGAGGTTTTCAATTTTCTTTTTGATGTGTTTATTTTCTTTTCTCATTTCAGAATATCTTTCAACTAATTCTGCATACACATCCTGCCAATCTTCAACACTATAATCTTCAAAGGAAGTGTTTACCTTTCCATCTGTGCTATTGGCCATGAAGCAAACTTCCTCACTCTCTGAGCTTGAGGACTTCTTCTCTTCTTCATCCTCACTTGTGTCTTCATCAGACCAAGTGGCTACCATGGCCTTGGGCTTCTTATATTTCTGGAATCTCTTGTGCTTTTCCTTTTTGTTCTCAGGACACTCTCCCTTCATGTGTCCTGGCTTGTTGCACCTGTAACAGATAATATTCTCATCAGGTTTATGATTCTTATTGAAATTGGAAGAGGAAATATTCTTCTTACCTGAGGGAAATTTCTTTTTCCCAGTCATTTTCCCTTTCCTATATTTCAAAAATTTCCTGAATTGTCTGGTCATGAGGGCAATCTCATCCTCATTCGACTCAGATTCTTCAGAACTTGTTTTATCCTGATTTTTATCTTTGTTGCTTGAAGAGGCTTTGAGTGCAATAGGCTTGGTCTTAATGATGTGTTCTTCATTTCTTTTTAAGTTTATTTCATATGTCATTAAAGATCCAATCAATTCATCCAAAGACATTTTGGACAAGTCTTTTGAATCTTCAATAACAGTGGCCTTGGTATGCCAAACTGAAGAGAGTGAACGCAAAATTTTTCTTACCAAGTCTGCATCAGTATACTCCTTACCCAAAGCCTTGAGTCCATTGACTATCACCATGAATCTGGCAAACATTTCAGAAATAGATTCATTAGATTTCATCATGAAAAGTTCATATTCTGAAACTAAAATATTTGCCTTGGTCTCCTTGACCTGAGATGTTCCCTCATAGAGTAATTCGAGTTTATCCCACATCTCTTTGGCAGATTTGCACATAGAGATTCTCGAATACTCCTTGGGATGGACAGCACACTGAATCATGTTCATGGCACTATAATTCAGTGTAGCTTTCCTTATTTGTTCCCTTGTCCAGGTGTCTTCTTCTCCCTGGTTCTCATAGGGACCCACCTCTACAACTTTCCAGATCTCATAGTTTTGGGCCCTTAGAAACACTTGCATTCTATTCTTCCAATAAGAATAGTCCAAACCATTAAAGAATGGTGGCCTATTTATGGAGTGGCCCTCAGCTATGAAACCCTTTGAGTCCATGACACTTAAGTAAATGCACAGAGTAGTAGTTAAACAAGCAAGCAAACAAACAAGCAAACAATCAAACACTCAGTACTAAGAACCAAAAACTGCTCAGTTCAAATCAGATCGATGTAAACCCTCTCTGATACCAATTGAAGGATCGAAGTAAATGTGTGGAAAAGATCTAGAAGGGGGGGGGGGATGAATAGATCTTAGCCACTTTTGCGGAAGCTTAAGCAATTTGAAAACTATTTAGAATCAGATGCAATGTTATCAGTGAAAAACTACAGATCTGATTAGATTTGAGTGAGTTGAAAAACTTAGATGTGAAGCAAGTTGATTGAGTGAATTAAATACGGATCCTATGCAAGCATCTAGCGAATGAATCAATCAAACCACAGAAGACAAATGCACAAGGATTTTTAGGTGGTTCGGAAATCACCCATGTGATTCCTACATCCACCCCTCACAACCCGTGAGGCTTCACTAACACAACTGGGCTACACACCCAAAGGAGTCTGACAACTCCAACACTTCAGAGCATACAACTCACACAACCTCTAGAGGAAGACTACTCTAGAAACACAGAGCAAGACTGCTCAAACCAACCCTGAGCTTACAACTCAGACTGAGCTCGACGGCTCACAACACCCTGAGCACAATGCTCACACTGAAACTGCTAGACACCAACTTAAGACTAAGATCCTCTAGCAACAGATCTAGTCGAAGTTTGAGAACTCTAAAGAGAGTTATGCAGAAGCACTTGCATACTCTCAGAAGATATCTCAGAAGAACAGAAGAAAAATGAACTTGAATTGAAAGTCTTCGTTCTTCAGTGTACTCCCTTGTAGAGGCTTGAATTGGGAAGAAGCATGTGAAGCTTGAAGTCCAAGTCGATGCTCTCCAATCTGAGAAGTTGGATCTTCCTCGAATTCTTCACCAACGAAGTCTTCTACAGGATCTGCCTCCTTGGAATGCTTCAGAGGAATCTTCAGGAATCAAATTCCAATTCCCACTCCTTGAATTGGTGGGAATTGGTCTTCTGGAAGCAATTGGAGAGCAGAGGAAGGAGACACGAGCTCTTCTGGCCGCCAGGAACTTCTTGGAGGCTCTGAGAGAGTTGGGTGCATTATTTCTTTTGAAGGCAGGCCAAAAGAACCTTTTTATATCCTTAGGATTCCAAAGATACCCTTTTGGGGTACAAGGGCACGCTTTCCTAGACAGATTCTGATCGCCCTAGAAGGACACGTGGCAGCCTTCAACTTTAGGATGAAAAGTTTCCGTAGTGTGTCGACCTGCCCTGGTGGTAGTGTCGACACACTGTTCCAGATATGAGAAAGGCTGTTCTGGGAAGAAGATCCCGTGTCGACCTGCTGTCCCAATTCCTCAAACTGAATGTTTTGGGAACTGGGTCTAGTGTCGACCTGCTCTGAGAGTGTGTCGACCTGCTGTCCCAAATCTGCAGATAGTCTGTTCTGTGAACGGGATCCAGTGTCGACCTGCTCTGAGAGGGTGTCGACCTGAGTAGGCTAATACCTGAAAAACTTCAACTTGTGTCGACACAGTCTCAACATTTTTACACATATTTCCCTTGAATCTGTGTTGATGTGTCGACACCATTGATGGGTGTGTCGACACATCTTTTGCATAAAAATGTTTGTACCTGAAAAATAAACACATATATCATTAGTTAAATGATTCATCAAAAGATATCAAAGGAAATACGAATATTAGGAGTTCAATCAAATAGCATAACAACATATTTTCACTTAAGTTACAGAACTCTTTAGTGTCTTGAAAAGATGTGGGACATATGTTGAAACGTACACGGAACACAGTGCTCTCTATCTTTGGAGAACTTCATGGTACAGCTAGCTCGGTCTCTATGAGGGAATCCATAGAGTATAGAGACTTGTGGAGGTCTTAACAATAAGGTCCCTAATCCACTAGATGGAATATCCGACAGGAGAGATTCCAAATCCTTAAGATGGGATTGTCTAATTGTGCAAGTGTGTAAGTCTCATAACTCGAAAACATACCTAATCGTCCATGCAGTAAATATGGCAAGTGAACTTTGATAAATGGAAAGTAGAAAAATAAAGCATGGTAAAAAATCAGAAAGTATAAAAACATGGCAAGGTTTCCAAAATCATGCTATATCCCAAACCTAATTACGATAGCAAGTGATTAAGGCTAAGAAAGAGGATCATCATACATTCACACTAAGATAATTTTTTTCTCATTCAAATTATCATTTTAATAGTAAGTTGAGCATAACATAATAAACAAGAACAATCATATGGTGAGAGAGGCATAATCATATCATTAAGATCATTAGAACGATTCAAGTTGTTAACATCTTATTCATGTGGCTAACTCTTTTAGGATATGGAATAGTCACAGATTAACACTAAAATAGGCTTACATAAGACTGTGATTTTGTCTAACGTACAAGGATTACAAAAAAAATCAGACTTTTATTTTACAATAAATTTGTGTCGAATATATAATAGTGGTTGCCATTTACATGATTTAAAAATCCAAAAAAAAAATAAAAGTTAGAAAAATGTCAAATTGGCCTTCGATCATCAAGGTGCCAATTACATATGGCGTTGGATGTAAATTTAAGAAAATAAAACTCAAAAACCCCTTGAATCACTCTACATGGATGCCAATTCATGTCGAATTGTTGTCCTCTATGCAGGACCTAGATTTTAGTTCGTGGACAATTCACGATCATAAAAATGTGATTTTGTGCAAACGCCTATAAATCCAATTATAATGTGTTTTCGTCAAAACTTTCCACAAGAAACTTGTTCTAAATACTTTATAGAAGATCTTTGTATATCTTATTGAGATCAATTTGGCCTTGGGATATGTAAATCTCAATTTTATGCACAAAAAACTCTAATACATAATAATTGAGAGAAATACATAAAAAAAAATCCTAACATGTTGAAGAATCTACGATCAAAGTTTCATGATGTTTGGTTGAGAGATTTAGGAGATACAAGATCTAGAATATACAAAGCAAATCGTATGAACATAAAACTAAAACTTTGAGGTTTTAATTCGATGTGTATGCATGATATAAATTGGAGAAAAGTTGTCTAACATGCTTAAGACATGGAGAGGTACCTATAGATAAGTTTAATTAGAATTTGACCTAAAATTACCTATCTTTTAGATGTCTCTTGCAAAGGTGGTAAAGAAGAACGATTTTTTATGAAGAACACACACAATCCTCACTTTAGAATGCCTCTTCTTGCTCCAAGCAATCCCACCCACATCCAGCAATGTTTAGAGAAGGTTGAGGCTGACCATGGAGGGTTTTTGGTTGTATTTATAAGGATAGGGTTGGTAAAACAAGTTCAAGTTTCCTAAACTTGAGGTTGGGAGTTCTACCATGACTTGGATTGCAAAACATGGCTATTACCTCCCTTCCCAACCCCAATTAAGATGGAATAAGAGAGCCCACTTTGGACTTGGGTTTAAACCCATTCTATGGTCCAATTTACGTGGGTTTATGCTTAATTAACCCCTATTATTAATGGTTATTCAGTTGATATGAATTAGAAATATTATTTTCTCATATTTGACATTCCATTGAGCCCAATAAATTTTGTTGAACAAAAACATCACTTTTTATTTATAATGGTTTTTTGAGTTATTTATATACGATAATGGGCAGTTATTGATGGGTTTAATGATCTTTTGGGGTTTTGCTAAGCCAATTGTGTGTGACTTGACCCAATTTTATTACCCGTCATTGTAATTCATTATTTAATTATTAAATATAAATTTTCATTTGATTATGTTGTAATTGTTCACATGTGATAATATCTTTTTTAATATTATTAGGTTTAATATCTTAAGGCTTTGTTTAGCATTGTGCTAACCCAATTATGCTTTGGATGACCCCATTTCTCCAGTAATCATATTGTAATCTATTATTCAGTTCCAAAATATAAATTTTCATGTCGTTCTGTATCAATTTCTCATATGCGATAATAAGATTTTCATTGTCATCTCATTTGCCTTTCAATCCAATATTACACTCTTGCTTAATTATTTCATAGAAATTTGATTCCTCCCATTTAGTCTTGCAAGATTTTTCATTTATTTATGGTTAAAATTTTGGATTGTTACATCGGGGGTTCTAACAGGACCAACGAGGAGTTAGAGTTTTGTTAGGACGGCTCCCTGGATAAATGTGTCGTCAAGGGAAAGTGGTGATGTGGATCGGCGATCTCAGTGCCAGGACCAACAAGGGCAACATCGTGAAGAAGGCAGGGGGTGCCGCCATGATATTTATGAACACGCCCCCCCCCTCTCACGCTTCTCTCTATCTCTCTCTCTACACTCGCAGCAATGAGGTGGGATGTTGACGCTAGAGTCACTGGCTCCTTCTCTCTCTTTCTCTCCATACATGCACAGGATGACATGTCATAAATAAATAAATAAAACATAAAGGAGATGTGACATGTTTGGTAAAAAGTAGATATAGGTTTGTAAATATTTTTGTACTGGGCATATTTAGATATATGTTTATTACAATAAATTATTTTAAAATTTCTTTATTAAAGTAGGACTATTTTAGTTAAAAAAAACTCTTATTATTATTCAGGATGTGTTTTAATTTTAAGGGACAATGCAAGCTCTGCCTTCTCTTATTCAATTGCTCCCAAGTGTTCAATGTGCTTGTTTAGGAAATATTATTTTTAGTTGTTAGGTTCGAGCCTCCAGTAAGTAGCCTAGAGATTTTATAGGCGGAAATATATATATATACTAGTGATTGTTGTGTGCATACACCAGTAAGTAGCTGGTGCAAGTCGGGCCACGAAAGATGACCTGACTAGCAATATATCTTTTGGCTGATGTTGTCTGTCTAGTTTGAGCAAAGCAATACTCGTTGCAACCTAGCGGTAACCTATGGTGGGCAGCGGTGAAAAGATTATTGTATTTGAAATTATATTTTCTCATATACTTTGACTTTTTTATTGACTAATATAATAGGGGTACATTATGTCCATCTAATGAAATACGTAAGAAAGCGCATAAAAAAAATAGAATTCTCAAGTACAATAAAAAAAAATTGGTTTCTCTTAATTGATTAGAGGAAAGAAACCCCAATCTGATATCATATATTTGTCACACATAATGATGCCCATTTCACGTCCAACTTACAACTCTTAAAAGGACACTAATTTTAGAGGGTGGCCGCAATAAATAAGTTATTTGGAGTTTGGTTGGTAAATAAGTGTGGAGGAGGCACAGAAAACTGAAATATTTGGGAAAACGGTGTGGTCCTTAAAGAGAAATATTAGGGAAACAGCCCAGCCCAATGCGAATGGGTTTCTTCACATCCATTACAACATAAAATGCACAGACACGTACAACCGATTCATCATCCGATCCAAAAGGTAATAAGAATTCACAAATTGTATCAGGTGTTGCCATTTGTACATATCTACTATGTATATTACAACTGATGCATCGCATTACATACATATCTACAAGACGGCGGCGACGCTCCCTCTGTCCTCATCCTCTCAATCAAACAGAAGAGAAAATTCCAATGAAGGGAATGGTCTTCTCCTCCTCCCCATCCATCCATCAACAACGGGACGACTTCAACCTTTTCACATCCATGAGAACACCCGCGCCCGCCCTCGTCTCCCCCTCCTCCGTCACCGTGGAGCTACTCCCGCTGCTGCTCTTCCACGCCGCCAGCGTCCGCGCTATCGTCTCCCTCAGCGTCTTGTTCGGAACCACGCCCTCTGCGGCGGCTCCGCACCCGCAGGTGGATGTGGCCACCATGCGAGCCCTGATGCATCCGCCACAGAAGCTCCGGAAGCAGCATCTCGCCAGCACCGCTTCCCTCATCACGCCCTTGCACAGTGGGCACACAAGGTCGGCCGGGAACCGTAACGGCTTCGCCGGGGAAGAGATCCCCCTCGTGCACGAGATGGCGTTCCCGACGGGCCCCTGCGCTAACTTCCCCGAGTACTGGGAAGAACAACATGAAACCCGCTCATCCCCGAAGCCGCCGGCCTCCTCCTCCTTGGAAGAAGAAGACATGGATCCACCTCCCCCTACTCGTCGCCGCTTGTCGACGAGGTCGTGACCTGGATCCCCGTTCGTGGGGCAAGCCTGGATGTAATGCCCTGGGACCCCGCACCTGTGGCACACGTAACCCTGCGGAGTCTTAAGAAAGTGCCAGAACGAACGCTTCTGCTTCTGCTGCTGCTGCTTGGGTGCTGGTGCCGCCGCCTCTTTCTTTGCGGCCCGCCTCGATTCCGCCTCGGCCGCGAGCCTCCTGAACTCGGCGGCGCGCTTGCTTCCCTGGAAGGCCCCAGACCACATGGTGAGGAGGCGCACCACGACGGTGGCCCCCACGGGGATCTGAGCGCCGTCCTCGGCATACTCCTTTCCGCTGTCGGGTTCGTAGAAGAGGAGGGCGGCCTCGGCGAGCCTGCGGGGGCCGAGGGAGGCGAGGTCGACGTTCTTGATGTGGCTGTCGAGGTCGGCTATGGAGACGGAGGACCCCGCGGGGACGGGCATCTTCTCCTGGCGGCCGGTGTGCCAGAAGCGGTACGCCACGTCCGACATTGGTGGACGGCGGGACCGGCGAGGGGATGTCGAACGGGTAGTGAGAGAGAAGAGAGAGAGCGGGGGAGAGAGAGAAAGAAGGCCGTTGAGAAGGGGGAGATGCCGGAAGTGGAAGAGCAGAGGAGGTGGAGGGAAATTTAAATGATGGGGGGCGGGGGAGTCCGCCTCCTACTCGGACTCGAACTCGGACGACCACCCACTATTTATTAGCTCTTTTTTTCACTGAAATTATTTTTCTGTCCCTGTAATTAGTTTCAAATATAAAAAATTTGTATGTTTAGAACTTTGTTTGCGCATGTATAATTATAGCTAAGAATACTTTAAAAATGAGTTTCTTAAATCTAAATTATAATAGTTAATTATGATAATAAGACTAATTGTAAAAGATTATGTCAATTAAAAATGGGGAAATAGTTTTTGCTTGTCATAAAATACTTAGTAAAAAGGTTTGTATATGTAATTTACAACTTTGGAACCTTCCCTTGATATATACTGTAGACAAATATTCAGAAGAAAATAAAAAGATGCGCTCGAAAAGCTTGCAGTTTCCTAATTAAATCTTATTCTATTTTGACAACTGAATAAGTTATCCGTAAATAGCTTATCACATATCTTCGAGGTGAGGAGAGTAAGGAAGAGAAGTGAACTTTGAGGTTTTAATGCCTCGGAGAAAACTTAGTGCCAAGACCCAACTTCACTTGTAAGAACAGGAAATCATGGCAATCCCCTAGTGGAGGTGGGTGAAGCTCTTCATTGGCTAAGTCAAATTGAGATTGTGAATGAGATATGGTGATTAAGAAATTGGATTAGGTGGACATGCTACAATCAACTTAGGTCATATCCCATTGAAGACTTAAGAGAAAAGCTTCCTGCACTAAGGGAAGTGGAGCTCTGCCCTGTTTAAATACACGTATGCACCACCATTCGTCCACCTCAATCGAGATAGTGGACCGCACCACATCGATGTAGGTCTCGTGCAGACAACATTTTATCCCTCAGCACAAAGTTGTTTTGACTCCCTAGGAAAATCTTCACCATCATGACGTTGCTCCCTCAAGATTGAAGAAAGAGAGAGAAAAAAAACCCTATTCTCGGAATGCCCTTTGCCGCTCATGCATACACCCTTGCATTCGCACAAACGCTCTACACATGTTGGCATTACTGCGACATTTGCAGCTAGGAATGTCTCATTAGGTTGACATCATGGCATTTGAAGCTAGAAAGTCTGACGAAATGGAGGGAGGTAATAGCTCAGGGAGATCACAGAGGGCGCCAAAGTGCTTGATCCCATCGGTTGTGTCTCCATTGGTTTATGGAGCTCAACCATGGATGTATGAACAAGCGATGGTTTGGCCGTCATCCATTATGATATCGTCCATTGTTTCCAGACAATCTCCATTCATGGCAGCATCTATATCAGGGCATGCAATGGTTCCTCCTCTTAGGCCTATTTTTTTTCAACCCATGTACCATCAATGGAATCAGAAGGAGAGATAAGTAGTTGCAATGCTGAGAAGAGGAAGGGTATGTTGTATTAGATGTTGAAGAAGAGGTGTCTGGCTAGTAGAAAACAATTCATTACCACATATATGAATGTTTTTGTAGTGAGTTTGAGAATTTTTATGCATTTTTCTACAGGAAGTCCAATAAATTAATAGCCCTACTAGAATATCGCAGGAAAATGAGGATGGTTGTTCTATAGAGAAGGAAGTAGCTTGTAAGTCCAAAAACTAAATGAGGGTTTGTATCCAAACCGTTGTATTTTAGAGCCTAAGTTTATTATATGGCACCTATCTGGCACATTTTGGAGCTTAAGTTGAACATTTTGGAGCCTAAACTATCTACTTAATTCATATTTTCTAATAATTTTTTCTTCTAATTCCTTCATGTTGTAGGATATTTAGGAGTTTTTAAGACTTCATTATGAAAAGTGAATAATAATAATAAAGAATTAAATGATTGTTTGTTTATTCACTAGAGCTTTTTGGAGCCCAAGTTTTTTTTTTGGCAACTGATACGGGGAGTTCCCACAAGTCGGTTGAAAGCTCGACTCAACCAACCTCCGTGAGTATTGGAGCTGACGTCCTGATGTGGCTTGAACCAGAGATCCTAGAGTCGTCTAGGCCGATGACTCAGATAGACCAACCTCTTTACACTTCTTGGGCTAACAACGGTAGCTCGGCCAAGGATGAGGCTTACCTGGCTCAGCTGTAGTCGACACGAAGCTCGGCCTATCCGCAGGATTCTCGAGAATGTGGCTCGCGTTGTTGACTCCTTTATCTCCATGATTATATATTTTGGTGATAAACAAAACTTAATATCATTTTTGTTAAGTCTGTCAACAGAAGACTCAAAGAAAATAAATAATACTTCAAGGATTACCATTGTAAGTATTTCAAGTATTTCTAAGTCCATTAGATGGTGTTCAATTGCTTGTAAGTTTTTATTGTCATTCATAAGTTCAGTCCACTTCGTCATGCATGTTTTTAGTCAGAATCAGTCGAAGCTCTACTTCGTCATATACGAAGCTAGTTTCCTCATATCTGAAGTCCACTTTGTCATATCCGAAGCTGGCACTTTGTCATGCATGTTTTTGGTCGTGATTAGTCGAAGCTATACTTCCTCATATACGAAGTTCACTTCGTCATATCTGAAGCTAACTTCGTCATATCTAAAGTGATATCAGAAGTTTCATTTCGACCAACAGCATAATGAACTATTTTATACAAAGTTCCACTTCACCATATACGAAGACTTCATCATATCTGAAGTTTCACTTCGACCGACAGCGTTGTGATCTATTTTATACGAAATTCACTTTGTCATATTCGAAGCTAACATCATCATATCCGAAGCTTCACTTCGACCGACAATGTTATGAACTATTTTATATGAAGTGTCACTTCATCATATCCAAAGTTTCACTTCGACCGACAGCGTTATGAACTATTTTATATGAAGTTCCACATCGTCATATCCAAAGTTCCACATCAACCGATTACGTTCTATCTTGACCAGTTGGAGTGACATATCAATTGTTGTTTTAATATCACATCGATTAATGAATATTAAACAACGATTGCCTCTACATCGATTATATTCAAAAATCGATTATGTTTAAACATCGATTGCTTTCACAATCGATTGATTATATTAATTATCTTAAAACATCGATTGCTTTCACAACCAATTGCTTATATCGATTATCTTAAAACATCGATTGCTTTCACATCGATTTATCTTTTTGAACATCGATTTCTCTTAGACATAGATTACGTTTTTGAACAACGATTATCTTTTTGATCATCAATTACCCTTAAACATCGATTATCTTTTTGAACATTGATTATCCTTAGACATCGATTACCTTTTTGAACATTGATTACCTCTTTATAGATCGATTGCCTTTATAAAACATCGATTGTCTTCATAAACATCGATTGCTTGCATAAACATAGATTGCCATGAACTTAAACATCAGTTGGCTTTATCATATCAAATGCTATTTCAAATAAAATATATATTATCTCTATGAGGCCTTTTTTTTTCTTGATGAAATCATATTGATCATATTGCATATCTTCTTATTAAGGAACCTTCTGAAAAACATCTTTGATAATATGATTAAAGTATTCACATACATGTTTTAAATATCTTTAGTGATTTGAACGTGTGAATTTCAAATCTCCCTTCATCTGTTGGATATCTCCTATACATAAGCATTTAAAATTATCTTCACATACATAGTCTGATGTTGGATATAGTTCCCATGCAATATGACTTTTTGACTGACTACTATTTTTCATGATAAGTCTTCTAACACCTTACGTGTAAAAGGAACATATCTTTCTTGGAAACACATCTTCTCATGTAAGTATTCTAAGATATCTGTCTGTGTCTTAGTTAGTCACGAGACATAGCTCCCTTGCAGAAAGTGATTTACGGTTTGCCATTCTTATAATAAGTCTTCTTATGATCTATATGGTGACAGAATGAATATATCTATTTCTGTCTATCTTTTTGTTCATTGACTGAAGACATCACTCTTAGCATGTAATGCATGCAGGTTTCCAGTAGTCACATATGACTACAATGTTGGACATGTTACGTTGACTAGCACATGAGATATTCATATGAATCTATCTCTCTCTGTCTCTATCCAAGCATTTATTGTTTGCAGGTTTCCGGTACTCAAGCACTTCTCCTACGTAAGACATGCTGCTACTACATGGAAATGAGCATCAAGAAATGAGAGACAACATACATCTCAACAGTTACATCTGAAGATAGCATAAGTGCCTATAAGAAGACATTGGATGTGAAGAAGCAGATAGACATTGAGAACCAAGCTAGGGATACTCACAACCATTAGAAGAGCAGTACGCCCTCACTCCAAGTCCATCTACTCTGAGCTCTCCTGAAGCTTCATTTATTTCTTTCTTTGGGAGCCTGTTGTTTATGAGAGAGTAGCATCATAGCTCTATCCTTCTCTCTCTCAGTTCGCGCCTCAGATTAAGCAAGGCTTTGTGTATAAGCTTAATCTAGGGGCCATCCCTTCAACTCTTCTTTTAGAGTGTTCCTCTTCCTGTGCGAAGAGAAGACCTACTGTTGGTAGGTGGTTTGTTCCCCTTGTTGAAGGAAAGATCTGTTGCTATAGGTGGTTGTATTGCCTCTTCGTGGGTTGAAGAGAAGGCCAACGGGTGCTGGATGTATAAGTGTGCATAAGGGGGACTATACCCTTAGTTAGTGGAATCCCAAGTAGTTTCTTGGGGACTGGATGTAGGACTCCTGGTGATAGGAGGTCTGAACCAGAATAAAAATTCTTGTGCACTTTGTGTGTGTGATTAGGTCACACCCCTACAATTTAGCAGCGGAATAAATCGGAGGATACGTGAACCAAGTACATAGTAGAGAAAAATGCACAATCAGTTGAATAAATCAGAGTATCTAATGAACAATAATTGGACTAAACTCTTCATTTCATTATAAAATCACTAAGTCTATTACAACCACTAATTCAGAGCCACTACATTGACCTCATTGACATCATTACAATGGAAAAGAAATCTAAAGCAATAACTACTAGACTCCAATTGTGCTAGGGTAACATCGTCATTTGACTCCGGGTCGCTCATCACTCTGGTCCCGTCCCATTGGTACGTATAACGTCATTGTCTGACTTACCTGAGACACAATAACAAATAACGAAGGGTGAGCGATAACATCCAGTAGGACTTAAATCTCAATAGTCAAGCAGACTTTAAGTAATTAACGCATTAAATGGCAGAGTAACTAATGATAGAGCGAGTCATGTAAAGTCGAGAAAGTAATAGCACAAGTAGCATGGTTCAAATAGCAGATAAATCAAGTATAGCACGATGATTAAAGTCAAGTCACGATAGAAACGATAACAACAATAGCAAGTAAAGTCATGGTCAAGAATAGCAAGCGACATGTATAGCAAGAAGAGAGATAGTAGATGGTCATGTAAAGAGTAAATTGCACTTTGATTGATTTTCATCAATCGAAATAGTATAGCACTTTTGATTAACTTTCGTCAATCGAAATAGTAATGGCACTTTGGTTATCCGCAGATAGTCGAGAGAGAGTATAGCACTTTTATTATCAAGAGACAACGAGAGAGTATAGCACTTGAATGCGATCAAGTCGCGATAGCACGCAATAACTCAAGATAGCGAGTATTAAGTAGAGCAAGTAGAGAGTACGACAGTAGTCGCTCAATAACAGTTCAGTAACAGTCAGTGGCAGTACAGTAACAGTGCAGTACATCTGAATTAACAGACTAACAGTAACAGTGTAACAGTCAGATGTCTAGCTAATTCAGAACAGTCAGTCAGAACCGGTGCAATGTAGAACACTATCTATAGCCCCTGCAGGTATTTTCGGGTGGCTCTCTACCCCCAGGACTAGATTGGAGCCCCTCAGACACTCTCTGTGCCCTGAACAGTATGCATTCCAGTCAGTAGAGTCACAAGACCCTTTTTAGCGCTAGACAGTCATGAACAGTACAAAATAGTAGAAGCCACAACAGCTCAAGGGTACCAAGAGAGTACGAGATAGACGAGATAGTAGAGTGAATGAGAGTATAGAGACAGTAGATGAGATCTTATGGTCATTGCACATGAAACGTCGAGTAACGAGCAATAGTAACAGTTGCTCAACATGCGCGTACGGTGTGGGCAGTCAGGTGGAACTCACTACCTTTCCACTGGCCATGTTATGCACATTTCTAGGGGTCCGATGTGATTCAAGATAAGAGAGAGAACAATCTAAGGCTGTACGGATCTTATTGATCCCTATAGTGTATCATAGGTATTAGGGTACAACCAGCTCGTTGACCATGTGGGAACCCATGGACAGAGGAGACTTACGGAGGCCTTGAACAAAGACTCACTAGTCCGACAGAAGGAATATCCGACGGAGAGTTCATCCAAGTCAAGAGAGAGTGTGTATATAGAAACAAGTGCTCGACGTTCTAGAGGAATTCTAGAACAGTGGAGCGTCGATAACGGTATTCCCAAAACAATGCGAGAAATGATGGTCAAGTCTATTAAAAATAGGGAAATTAATATATATAATTGAAATAAATTTCTAGATGTACATGTGACAATTTTCATGCCAAGTTAAGCCATATAAGATGGTTCAAAGTGACTGCAAGTGTAAGAGAAAATCATGGGCAAGATAGATCATGTGATTAACTTGAATTAATTAAAATATATTCAATAATTACAACTTCATTTTTCTGTGTACATGACAGTTAATAAGACATGGGGTGACTGTATAATAATAGGTCTTGCAAAAAGGTGGGTTTTCATGAAAAACTTCAGAACGCGACAGGTCTCTGTAAGGGTCGCGACAGGATCAAGTGTGAACGCGACGGGGGCTTCTGAGGATCGTGACGGGCTTGTCTAAATAGGCAGGCAGATCGTGACAGGGTCTTATGAGGATCGCGACGGGTCTATCAGGTCGGCGCCAGAACGCGACGGGGTCCCCTGTCGCGATCAGATCGCGATAGGTAACTGTGTCGCGACGGCCCTGAGGACGCGGCCTATCGGGCCGTCGCGTTCTCAGGTTCTGAGCCCGAGCTTGAGCGGAAAAAGTCTAGCATGGGATTGCGTGCCAACTTAACATGTTTTGACACTGGGTGCTTCAAAAATTCATAACTAATTGTATAGTCAATGAAAATCATGAAACAAGTTGCATATTGATCTAGACATACGTGAGTACTTACAGTAAATAGGAATTTGGAAATAGATTGAGTTTCAACATGCTTTATTCAAGTCAAACATGGAGTACATGACACAGTGAGCAGTTGAGATGAGCGAATTAATTCACAAAGTAGGATGGATAAAAATTAGGGCTTTTCGGGGCAAACAATGGCTAACATGCATCAGTATCTCCAATAAAAATTTGAGAGCATGGGATCGAGTATTCAAGGCGATATGAATTAAACATGAAGGTTTGGGGTCAAGAGAGTTGCAGGACTTCAAAATTCAATAAGAAAATATTGGCTCGATGGAAAATTATGAAACTTAGGGTTTTGTTCCTAGTAGATGGAACAATCTACAGACAAAATCTTATGACTTTAGCTTGTGAGAATGCCAACCTTGACTCGATTTCCTCTTCTAGGGCTAGAACTTGAAGAACTCGGGATGAAGCTTGATGAAGCCTTCTCCCCATGAATTCTCCTCCTCCTTGGCCTCTCCTCCAGGTCCAGCAAGCCCCAACAACGTGTTAGGGCCGGCCATGGAAATATTGGAGAGTATTTATGCTTGTTGGGTTGTTATTTCCTAATAGGGCTCTAACTCCTATTAAATTCTGAATTTCCTCCTTTCCTAACCTCCTTCCAAGCTTTCCACTTCCTATTTGGGTTAGGATGGGAGCTAAATTCGTGGCCAACCTATTAGGGTAGGTTTAGGAATCCAATTCTAACTCAAGCTTCCTATTTAATGTATTAAATATCCTTTTTCTATTTAAGTAATAATTTAGTTACGAATTTAGGGTATTTTCCTATTATTCTTCTTTTAAAAATCCCTATATGGGCCAATAAATTTTATATGGTCCATTTAACAAAGCCCATTATTTATTAGATTTTATCTTTTGGGATTTCCCTTTTTTAATTAGGGTATAATAGAGTTACGGATTTTATTATATTTTACTTACTTGATTTTATTCATGGACTATAAGAGGTCCATTGGTCCAATTCAGATAATGGGTAATCATTTTGTGATGTTGAAAGTCTCTCTGACATGTTCGTTTAATTTATGGGCATGTTATTTTTCCGTGTTAACGGTTTTTCGACTTAGTTTTCAAATCTGGATAATTAGTCACGTTGTGACGTACGCTTGGCCAATCGGATTTTTCGTTGCACGAATTTATTCGTGGAACACTTAGGGATAATAATTGGGGTGATTTATAATTTTTACGAAAATTTTATATGTGTTCTTGCACATACGATAATGGTATGGATGTTTCTATTATTTTTATTTAAAGAAATTATTATTTCAAATTTTAAAATATTGAATTTTCCGTGTTGCTACATCCTCCCCCACTTAAAAAGAATTTGGTCCCCAAATTCATATGATATGATACGACTACCAATTTACTCAGAATATTTCATTCCATCATCTCCCCCACTTAGGGTTTTGCTATCGTGAAAATAATATAAAATTAACTAAAGTGTAATGATGGTACCTTGTCCACCTTCATTGGCATGATTCATATCCACGCGGGCTTGTAATCATCCTTGGCGTGGAGTTTGGTTCTTCTTTGTTGGATAATCGATGACTCGATGTTGTTGACTTCCACATCGCAAGCATCTGCCCAATTTCTTCCAACAGTTATCAATCTGATGACCTGGTTTCTTAAAAAATTTACAGAATTCCTTCCGCTTCACTTCCCCTTTCATTCTCTTGCTATCTATTGTTTTTCTTCCTTTATTATCATTGGAATGTGTAATACCCCATATAAGAATATGTTAAATGGACTAAATCAGCAGACTACCAACAACCCGGACTAGTCATTTTCAGAGCTCGAGTAGGAAAAGAACTCTGAAGTTAAGCGTGCTCAGTTGGGAGTAGTCCCAGGATGGGTGACCTTCCTGGGAAGTCTACCAACTAGCACGGTTGTTGGGCCAGTTTGCTGGTTGGGTCGTCACAAATGGTATCAGAGCCTTACCCAGCCGGAAGTGCAGGAACTAAGTGCCACACAAGACAAAGTGCTACGCTATGGGAGCCACCTCTTGAAGCCATAATGGCGCAAAGTGCTACATAGTGGGAGCCACCTCTTGAACCTGTGGGGGCTACCTCTAGAATCCTGCCTGCCTGGGGTTTGATTGTGTGCTATGTGTGAGCAGCGACGAGGACGTCGCTTATATAAGAGGGGTAGATTGTAATACCCCATATAAGAATATGTTAAATGGACTAAATCAGCAGACTACCAACAACCCGGACTAGTCATTTTCAGAGCTCGAGTAGGAAAAGAATTCTGAAGTTAAGCGTGCTCAGTTGGGAGTAGTCCCAGGATGGGTGACCTTCTTGGGAAGTCTACCAACTAGCATGGTTGTTGGGCCAGTTTGCTGGTTGGGTCATCACAGAATGAGTAGCACGTTCCCTTTTTATCACCTTCTTCCTACGGATCTTTACAAGAAGTTCCATGGTGTCTTCTACTAATTGAGCTCTCAATACCATGTCTGAATATAGTACAATGTATAGTGGAGCCAACCTTTCCCAGAACACAGGTCTCATCTAAAAATCTCTTGGCCTTCATCTTCTCCGTACTTACCAAATGTAGTGCATACTGTGCTAGTCTTTCAAATTGCACTTCATATTCTGCTACAGACATCATTCGTTGCTTTAGATTGGCGAATTCATTTGCCTTTTTCTCACGAATCCTCTCGGAAAAGTATTTGGTGTTGGAGAGTTCTAAAAATTTATCCCACTCTATATTGATGTTGGGTAATTGTCGACTGGAAGCTTCCCACCAAGCTCTAGCATCGCGGTCCAATTGGAAGGTTGCCAGAAGAACTTTCTCCTGCTATGAGCATTGCATAACTCTAAAGATTCGTTCCATCGCCTTCACCCAATTTTCAGCTTCATCGGGATCCGGAGTTCCATTAAACCTAGGGGAATTTATTCGTTGAAAGTTCCCATATAAGTCTCCTGCCCTATTTCTTGCTCCTGCTTGAATCACGTTGTTAAGGGCTTGAGTTAACCCCTGTACGGTCTGTTGTAATTCGTGCATTTGTGCATGCTCGCCAGCCATCTCCTCTAGTTCCTGCTAGCAATAATACTTATTAATTTCCTTCTTAAACTTAGGGTGCTTATACATATAGTTAAGCTCCTAGTCATACCCCAAGCTTTACCTAATCTCTCACATAGGTATGGTGGTTGACTTAGACACGGTCATGGCAGTTCACCTAGAACATCCCTAGACTTAAAATATCCTAATAAGGACATCCTAGGCTCTGATACCAACTGTCACGCCCCTCCAATTTAGCAGCGGAATAAATCGGAGGATATGTGAACCAAGTACATAGTAGAGAAAAATGCACAATCAGTTGAATAAATCAGAGTATCTAATGAACAATAATTGGACTAAACTCTTCATTTCATTATAAAATCACTAAGTCTATTACAACCACTAATTCAGAGCCACTACATTGAGCTCATTGACATCATTACAATGGAAAAGAAATCTAAAGCAATAACTACTAGACTCTAATTGTGCTAGGGTAACTTCGTCATTTGACTCTGGGTCGCTCATCACTCTGGTCCCGTCCCATTGGTACGTATAACGTCATTGTCTGACTTACCTGAGACACAATAACAAATAACGAAGGGTGAGCGATAATGCCCAATAGGACTTAAATCTCAATAGTCAAGCAGGCTTTAAGTAATTAATGCATTAAATGGCAGAGTAACTAATGATAGAGCGAGTCATGTAAAGTCGAGAAAGTAATAGCACAAGTAGCATGGTTCAAATAGCAGATAAATCAAGTATAGCACGATGATTAAAGTCAAGTCACGATAGAAACGATAACAACAATAGCAAGTAAAGTCATGGTCAAGAATAGCAAGCGACATGTATAGCAAGAAGAGAGATAGTAGATGGTCATGTAAAGAGTAAATTGCACTTTGATTGATTTTCATCAATCGAAATAGTATAGCACTTTTGATTAACTTTCGTCAATCGAAATAGTAATGGCACTTTAGTTATCCGTAGATAGCCGAGAGAGAGTATAGCACTTTTATTGTCAAGAGATAATGAGAGAGTATAGCACTTGAATGCGATCAAGTCGCGATGGCATGCAATAACTTAAGATAGCGAGTATCAAGTAGAGCAAGTAGAGAGTACGAAAGTAGTCGCTCAATAACCGTTCAGTAACAGTCAGTGGCAGTACAATAACAGTGCAGTACGTCTGAATTAACAGACTAACAATAACAGTGTAACAGTCAGATGCCTAGCTAATTCAGAATAGTCAGTCATAACCAGTGCAATGCAGAACACCGTCTATAGCCCCTGCAGGTATTTTCGTGTGGCTCTCTACCCCCAGGACTAGATTGGAGCCCCTTGGACACTCTCCATGCCGTGAACAATATGCATTCCAGTCAGTAGAGTCACAAGACTCTTTTTAGTACTAGACAGTCATGAACAGTACAAAACAGTAGAAGCCACAACAGCTCAAGGGTACCAAGAGAGTACGAGATAGACGAGATAGTAGAGTGAACGAGAGTATAGAGACAGTAGATGAGATCTTATGGTCATTGCACATGAAAACGTCGAGTAACGAGCGATAGTAACAGTTGCTCAACACGCGCGTACGGTGTGGGCAGTCAGGTGAAACTCACTACCTTTTCGCTGGCCATGTTACGCACAGGTCCAGAGGTCCGGTGTGATTCAAGATAAGAGAGAGAACAATCTAAGGTCGTACTGATCTTACTGATCCCTAGAGTGTATCATAGGTGTTAGGGTACAACCAGCTCGTCGACCATGTGGGAACCTGTAGCAACCTGAATTTTTCCAAAAATTAAAGATCTAAATAATATTAAAATTTTGATAATTGGAAAATCAAATAAAAGAAAACTAATTAAATTAATTAGAAACTCAAAGAAAAGAGAATTAAATAAAACCCATCAAATGAAAATAAGTAATGGGCTTTATTAAAGGGACCCATTAGAAATTAGTGGGCCAAAAATGAGATTTATGAAAAGAAAATAATGAGAAAATACCCTAAATTCGCAACCTAATTATTACCTAATTAGAAAAGGGGAATTTAATACATTAAATAAGTAAATAGAGTTAGATTTGGAATCCTAAACCTACCATAATTGATTGGCCACGAATTTAGCTCTCTTCCTAACCCAAACAGGAAGTGGAATGCTTAGAAGGAAGGTAGGAAATAGGAAAACTCGGAATTAATAGGAATTAGACTTAAACTAGGAAAGGGAATGAGGAGAAGCTTAAATACTTCTCTTAAACTCTCATGGCTGGCCCTATCTCGTGCCAAGAGGTTGCTGGACCAGGAGGAGAGGCCAAGAGGAGGAGATCTCGTGGGAGAAAGGAGTTCTCAAGCCCTCAACCCGAGTTCTTCAAGTCTTAACCCTAGAAGAGGAAAATGATCAAAGGTAGACATTCTCACAAGCATAAACCATGAAAATTTTTCTGTAGGATGTCTCATCTATCAGAAACAAAAACCCTTTGATTTCATATTTTTCCATCGAGCAAATCTTTAGTTCTCAATTTTCAAAGTTCTGTGAACTTCATGACCCCGAACCCTCTTATTAAATTCATATCTTCATGGTTACTCATCCTCATGCCTTGAGATTTTTGCTGTAAGAATTGATGGATGTTGGGGTTCTTTTGCCCCTAAAAGCCCTAATCTTTATCTACTCTATCTTGCGAATAAATTCTTGCATCTCCACTGATCGTAGTTTGTTGTACCCATGTTTCATTGGATTAAACCCTGACCAAAACATATCCAATTTCAAATTCCTATTTAATGCAAGTTCTCATGCATGTTTAGATCAACCTGCAACTGATTTCATGATTTTTTGTTGCTTGTACAATTAGTTCTATAATTTTGAATCCCTCTGTGTGAAGAAGGGAAACTCTTGGACCGCAATCCAAGACATGTCTGACCCCCTATCGGACTCAGGTGCAGGCCCTGTGAACGCGACGGCCCGATAGGCCGCGTTTAGGAGTCTTGTCGTGACAACATTAACCGTCGCGATCTGAACGCGACGGGCACTATCGTTGCGATCTGTGCACCTGTCCTGAACGAACCGTCGCGATCCTTGCAAGACCACGTCGCGATTTCAGCGCCTGTTCTGTACAACTTGTCGCGTTCAGTGCAAGCCCTTGTCACGATCTGCCCTGACCCCATCGCTACCCTCACGGGGGTGCGTCGCGATCTGGGTCTTTTACAGAAAAACCCCTGAATTGCAATCTTCTAATTGCCTATTGTGTTTATAACCTTTAATCCCAGTTATAACCGCAATAATTGCACTTAATATAATTTGAACATTTATATGAGATTTAAAATACATACACACGACCAATTTCCATCTATGATTTCATGTCATATGCACACACTTTGAAACCATCCAAATATGGCTTAATTGGCATTAACATGTTACTAAATACATCTGGTAATTTATGTAATAAAATTGCCTCATGCTTAATTATACATGTGTACATTTTCGTGCGATGTTTTGGAACACCGATATCGACGCTCCACTGTTCTAGAATTCCTCTAGAACGTCGAGCACTTGTTTCTTTACACACTTTCTTGACTTAGACGAACTCTCCGTAAGATATTCCTTCTGCCGGACTAGTGAATCTTTGTTCAAGGCCTCCGTAAGTCTCCTCTGTCCATGGATTCCCACATGGTCGACGAGCTGGTTGTACCCTAACACCTATTACCCCATTTAGGGATCGATATGATCCAAACGGCTATTAGAAGTTCGCTCTTATCTTGAATCACGCCGGAGCTCTGGACCTGTGCTTAACATGGCCAGTGGTAGAGTCGTGAGTTCCATCTGACTGCCAACACCAAGTGCGCATGTTGTGCAACTGTTACTATCGCCTGATTACTCGACGTGTTACGTACAATGTCCACTAGCTCTCATCTATACTCTACTCGCTCATCTTTTCACGTTCACTCTACTATCTCGTCTATTCATCTAGTGCTCTCATCTATTTCCTTGGTACTCTATATTGGCCATTGACTGATTGTCTAAAGATAAACAATATAACCAATGCCAGCGCAATGGGGCCCGATCTGGTCTTGGGGGGAGCGCCCGAAAGTGCCATTTGCCCATGGGAGTTAAATGATCAGGATGTCGACATTACATCCAAGTGCCATACTATCTAGATTAATCTAATGACAATCAAAAGTGCTATATTCTCTCGTTGTCTATTGACAACAAAGTGATATGCTATACTCGTTGTGCTATTGCTGTGCTATTTGTGCTATGGCCATCCTGCTATTTTGTGCTATACTCGACACTTGTGCTATATTTGGAAAGTTGTGCTATTTCGTTCATGTGCTCTCCTGCTATCTATTACTTGACTCTCTTGCTCTATCATTAGTTACTCTGCCTTTAATGCATTAACTATTTACAGCCTGCTTGACTATTGAGATTTAAGTCCCACTGGGCATTATCGCTCACCCTGCGTTATTTGTCGTTGTGTTCTCAGGTGAGACCGAGGATGAATCATACACTCAAGAGGACGGGAACAACCTGGAGTGATGTCATGAGTACCCTAGCGTCCTATTACTATGTTTAGCATTGTAGTAGTTAGGTTTGAAGTTTAGTCTTTGCTTTATTTCAATGTAATTGGGCCCTATAGATTGGCTCTGATATTAGTGGTTGTAACTAGACATTGGAAATTATTAATGAGAAAGGTTTGCTTTAGTATTATTCATTGTGCAATGGTTTGATGTCTAGTACTTGCTCTATACCTTTTCTTGCAACTGCCTCGCGTTCCGATATTTCACGTCGGGACGTGACAGAACCCATGGACAGAGGAGACTTACGGAGGCCTTGAACAAAGGCTCACTAGTCCGACAGAAGGAATATCCGACGGAGAGTTCGTCCAAGTCAAGAGAGAGTGTGTATATAGAAACAAGTGCTCAACGTTCTAGAGGAATTCTAGAACAGTGGAGCGTCGATAACGGTATTCCCAAAACAACGCGAGAAACGATGGGCAAGTCTATTAAAAATAGGGCAATTAATATATATAATTGAAATAAACTGCTAGATGTACATGTGACAGTTTTCATGCCAAGTTAAGCCATATAGCATGGTTCAAAGTGAGTGCAAGTGTAAGAGAAAATCATGGGCAAGATAGATCATGTGATTAACTTGAATTAATTAAAATATATTCAATAATTACAACTTCATTTTTCTGTGTACATGACAGTTAATAAGACATGGGGGGGTGACTGTATAATAATAGGTCTTGCAAAAAGGTGGGTTTTCTTGAAAAACTTCAGAACGGATCGCGATAGGATCAAGTGTGAACGCGCTGGGGGCTTCTGAGGATCGCGACGGGCTTGGCTAAACAGGAAGGCAGATCGCGACAGGGTCTTATGAGGATCGCGACGGGTCTATCAAGTCGGCGCTAGAATGCGACGGGGTCCGCTGTCACGATCAGATCGTGACAGGTAACTGTGTCGCGATGGCCCTGAGAACCCGACCTATCAGGCCATCGCGTTCTTAGGTTCTGAGCCCGAGCTTGAGCGGGAAAAGGTCTAGTATAGGATTGAGTGCCAACTTAACATGTTTTGACACTGGGTGCTTCGAAAATTCATAACTAATTGTATAGTCGATGAAAAATCATGAAACAAGTTGCATATTGATCTAGACATACGTGAGTACTTACAGTAAATAGGAATTTGGAAATAGATAGAGTTTCAACATGCTTTATTCAAGTCAAACATGGAGTACATGACACAGTGAGCAGTTGAGATGAGCGAATTAATTCACGAAGTAGGATGGATAAAAATTAGGGCTTTCAGAGGCAAAAGATGCCTAACATGCATCAGTATCTCCAATAAAAATTTGAGAGCATGGGATCGAGTATTCAAGGCGATATGAATTAAACATGAAGGCTCGGGGTCAAGAGAGTTGCAGGACTTCAAAATTCAATAAGAAAATATTGGCTTGATGGAAAATTATGAAACTTGAGGGTTTTGTTCCTAGTACATGGAACAAACAGACGAAATCTTATGATTTTAACTTGTGAGAATGCCTACCTTGACTCGATTTCCTCTTCTAGGGCTAGAACTTGAAGAACTCGGGATGAAGCTTGATGAATCCTTCTCCCCACAAATTCTCCTCCTCCTTGGCCTGTCCTCCAAGTCCAGCAAGCCCCAGCAACGTGTTAGGGCCAACCATGGAAAGATTGGAGAGTATTTATGCTTGTTGGGTTGTTATTTCCTAATAGGACTCTAACTCCTATTAAATTCCGAATTTCCTCATTTCTTAACATCCTTCCAAGCTTTCCACTTCCTATTTGGGTTAGGATGGGAGCTAAATTTGTGGCCAACCTATTAGGGTAGGTTTAGGAATCCAATTCTAACTCAAGCTTCCTATTTAATGCATTAAATACCCATTTTCTATTTAAGTAATAATTTAGTTAATTTAGGGTATTTTCCTATTATTCTTCTTTTAAAAATCCCTATTATGGGCCAATAAATTTTATATGGTCCATTTAACAAAGCCCATTATTTATTGGATTTTATCTTTTGGATTTTTCTTTTTTAATTAAGGTATAATAGAGTTACGGATTTTATTATATTTTTCTTACTTGATTTTATTCATGGACTATGAGAGGTCCATTGGTCCAATTCTGATAATGGGTAATCATTTCGTGATGTTGGAAGTCTCTCCGACATGTTCATTTAATTTATGGGCGTGCTATTTTTTCGTGTTAACGGTTTTTCGACTTAGGTTCCAAATTTAGATAATTAGTTATGTTGTGATATACGCTTGGCCAATCGGATTTTTCATTGCACGAATTTCTTCGTGGAACACTTATGGATAATAATTGGGGTGATTTATAATTTTTACGAAATTTTTAGATGTGTTCTCGCACATACGATAATAGTATGGATGTTTCTATTATTTTGATTTAAAGAAATTATTATTTCCAATTTTTAAAATACTAAAATTTTCGGGTTGCTACAGATTACTTTTATTTTATTTCCATTGCTCACTAACTCTAACACCTACGTTTAGTGCTTTTGTTTGAAGTTATTTTTAATAGAAAAATTTCTAGATGTGTTTTTGCAATCCATTCACCCCCCCCTCTGGGCTTGCAACCTGGTCAACAAGTGGTATTAGAGAGCTAGTCTCTAAAAATCAAGAGCATCTAACGATCTTAGAGTAAAAGATCTAATGGCAGCCCAAGGTTATGCAGAGGGACAATCTGTCAGCAGGCCTCCATTTTTTGATGGAGAAGACTACAACTACTGAATGACCAGAATGGAATTCTTTCTACAAGGTTTTGACTACCAGATCTGGAGCATTATAGAAGATGGTGACCTCACAAACTCCAAGCCCAAGAAAGAGTGAATAGATGAAAAAAGAAAGAACATATCCTTGAACAACAAAGCCAAGAGCATACTATGTTGCTTATTATGTAAGGAGGAGTTCAACAGAATATATGCTTGCAAGATGGCTAAAGAGATGTGGGATAAGCTGAGACTCACCTATGAAGGAATAGACAAGGTTAAAGAAACAAGTATAGATATTTGGTAACCCAGTACGAAAAGTTTCAAATGATTTCAGGTGAATCCATTTCTCAAATGTATAGTCGATTCACTAATATTACATGTGGTCTAGCTAGACTTGGAAAATCATATAAGGCAAGAGACATGGTAATAAAAATACTAAGATTGTAGCAACCTGGATTTTTTTTGAAAATAAAAATTTTATAATATTAAAAATATAGTCAATTAAAAAAAATCAAGAAAAAAGAATTAATTAAAGACCATTAAATGAAAAGAAGTAATGGCTTTATTAAATGGACCCTCTAGAATTTATTGGGCAAAAATAGGGATTTTTAAAAGAGGAATAATAGAAAAATATCCTAAATTCGTAACTTAAATATTACCTAAATAAAAAAGGGGTAATAAATCATTAAAATAGCTATTTGTGTTGGAATTGGATTCCTAACACTACTCTAATAGGTTGGCCACGAGTTTGCACCCCAACTTAACCCAATTAGGAGTTTGAAAGCTTAGAAGGGTGAGAGAAAATAGGAAACCTCATAATTAAAGGGGAATTAGAGTTAAACTAGGAAAGGGAAAGCAAGGGAGCTTAAATAATCCCTAATCTCTCCATGGCCGGCCCTAACTCGTTGCTGGGGCTTGCTGGACGTGGAGAAGAAGCTAAGGAGAAGAAGAACTCGTGAGGAGAAGGCAGCTCAAGTCCTCAACCCTCGTTCTTCAAGTTTTAAACCCTAGAAGATCAAACGAGTCAAAGGTAGGCATTCTTATGAGCAAAACCTAATTAATTTTGTCTGTAGATTGTTCCATGCATTAGGAACAAAACCCCTCTCGTTTCATAATTTTCCATTGAGCCAATATTTTCTTCTTGATTTTTGAAGTTCTGCACTCGTCATGACCCCGACCCTTCATCTAAATTCTAGAACTCCATGAATACTCGACCTCATGCTATGAAATTTTAACTAGAGATACTGATGGATGTTAGGCATCGTTTGCCCCTGAAAGCCCTAAATTTCATCCATCCTATTGCTCGAATTAATTCTTGCACCTCAACTATACACTGTTCCATGTTCTTCGTGAATAAACATGTTCGAAGCATGCTAAAACCATGTATGTTTTCAAATTCCTATTTACTGTAAGTACTCTCACATGTCTAGATCAGTTTGCAAGTGATTTCACAATTTTTCATCGACTGTACATTTAGTTCTAAATTTCTGAACATCCCTGTGTCAAGACAAGGCAACTTGGACCGTAATCCAAGGAGCTATCCTTTTCCCGCTCGGACTCAGGCGCAGGACCTGAGAACGCGACGGCCTAATAGGCTGCATTCTCAGGGCTGATCACGACAGAACCACCCGTCGCGTTCTGAACACGACAGGCACGGTCGTCGCGACCTGGCAGCCTGCCCTGACTGACCTGTCGCAACCTGTGCATGACCCTGTCGCGTTCTAATCTGACCCTGTCGCGACCCTTACAGGGGTACGTCGCGATCTGGGGTTTTTGCATGAAACCCCCTATTTCTGCAAGTCTTGGTTTTCTACAGTAATATCATGCCCTGTTAACTCTCTTTAACACAGTAAACAAAGCAATTAATCTTAGATATATTTTAATTAATTAAAATCTTTCACATGACCTTTCATGTCCTTGATTTTTCATGACACATGCACACACTTTGAACCATCCATTTTGGCTTAACTTGGCATGAAAAATATCTCATGGTACTTCTGGTAATTTATTTTATATATTTAAATTGCCATATTTTTAAATGAACTTGTCGTCGTTTTCTTGCGATGTTTTGGGAATACTGTTACCGATGCTCCATTGTTCTAGAATTCCTCTAGAACGTCGGGCACCTGTTTCTAGGTACACACTTTCTCTTGACTTGGATGAACTCTCCGTCGGATACTCCTTTTTCCGGACCAGTGAATCCTTATTCAAGGCCTCCGTAAGTCTCCTCTGTCTATGGGTTCCCACATGGTTGACGAGCTGGTTGTACCCTAATGCCTATGTTACCCTTTAGGGATCAGTAAGGTCCAAACGGTTTTAGTTGCTCTCACTCTTATCTTAAATCACACCGGACCTCTAGACCTATGCTTAACATGGCTAGTGGAAGGATAGTGAATTCCACCTGGCTGCCAACACCAATCGCGCGTGTTGTGCAACTGTTACTATCACCATTTACTCGACGTTTCATGTGCATTGACCTGTAGTTCTCATCTATACTCGACTCGCTCATCTATTCACACTCTCTCTACTATCTTGTCTATTCATCAAGTACTCTCATCTATTTCTTGGTACTCTCTATTGGCCATTGACTGATTGTCTAAAGATAATCAATATAACCAATGCCTGACAATATATTAAGGGCCCGGTCTGATCCTGGGATGTGCGCCCAAAAGTGCTAGTGCTCACGGGAGTTAAATGACTTGAGTGTTTGGCATTACACTCGAGTGCTATCTATCTCGACTATCTAAATGACAATCAAAAGTGCTATACTATACATTCTCTCGTTGTCTATTGATAACAAAGTGCTATACTATACACGTTGTGCTATTGCTATACCTTGTGCTATTTGTGCTATGGCCATCCTACTATTTGTGCTATACTCGACGCTTGTACTACATTTGGAAACTTGTGCTATTTCAATCATACGCTATCATGCTATCTCTTACGTTACTTGACTCTCTCGCTCTATCTTTAGTTACTCTACCTTTTTAATACATTAATCATTTAAAGCATGCTTGATCATGAGATTTAAGTCCTACTGGGCGACAGAAATCTGAAATAGACATTCTCATATGACTGGATAAACAGATTCAATCAAAGCAAGCCAAAGAACACGCTCACCTCTCCGAATGCTCAATCCAAAATAGAAAATTATGCACAGAAGCAAACTCTCATTCCAAACAATCTGAACCTCAAAAGCGAATAGCAGAACAATCTCTCAACAGGAAATTACCAAACTAAAGTATCCCTATAGCTCAGGGAATCAATAATCAACAATATCGACTCTGCACGAACACTCACTATCTCCAGAACTTAAAGATTAAACAGAAAATTAGAAACATAAGTTTACTGTTGCAAACAGAAATTTACTGTTGCTAAATTGGAATTGCTATGAAGAACAAAAATAAAAACAAAATTAAGCTCCGGACTCCCTCAAGAATTCAAAACTATCTCTGCAGCAACAAAAATCTGAACTCACAAACTCCACTCTCCGGAGGCTTCCTGGATGCTGGACAACCTCAGAACAGACCAAGAAATGGGGTCTTCTTGGTTGCTCTGTGCCATCAAGACAGTACATACCTCTAGAGGAAGAAGAAACTCAAGAATCACCATAGCTTCCCCTGCAGTCGAACCCCTTGACAAACCGCAGAAGAACCTGAAGAACAGATGCTGAAGGAAATTACAGAATCAAAAATGACAAAAAAAAGGAATCCTCACAACTCTCACATTTGAACCTCTTGAACTGTCGAACTATCTTCCACTGCTCAACCATCCAACCAAGAACAGAAACACTGAACAAATGCAATGGATCGAAGCAAGTAAATGCAGAATAATTGGACAATCTAAATCTATAACAAAATGGAAATTGCTCCCAGCAGCCCCTAGAATGTCTCGACACCCCCCCCCCCCCCCCCCCCCCCAATCTCCAGAAGAGGGGAAGAAACAACAAATTCTAAACATAGAATAACTGGAAGAACAATCTCACTGGATCAAACTTTAAACACAGAAATAATGGGAAAATTCCATTGGATCCTCCACAGCAGAAATAAAAAGTTGGACTAAAAGAGATGAACAAGGAATTAAAACTCTCCTCCGTCGAACCAGAGGAAGGGAACACTCAATTCCCAAAAATTCTAAACCCCAACCCAACAACTCACAGCTCTGAATACAGGAAAAGTAAAGGATGAAAACCCCAAAAAAAAATCGAACCCCCAGCCCTCTGCTCTGCATAAACAAAAATTACAGAAAATGGGAAACTGAAAATTCTAAAAAAAAATTCCAACCCCTGGCAAGAGGACCTCGGGTCCTTTTATAGATGGCCGGGCGCCTACCGGATCACCAACGCACCAGGATTGCCAGCTCTGCTCCACCGGGATCGCTACATCAGCAGTTACCAGGATCGCCACCTCAGCTCCACGCTCTGCACAGCACCAGGCGCATGCACTCCACACCTGCCATCTGCACTGCTACAGCGCACCGCTCGCACCACCCAAACCCCTGGCCTTCACACACAGCACACACGCGCCTCTGTTGCTACGCACCGCGGCCACACACAGCTCCTCCGCCAGCGCATCCAGCAGACCCGGCCACCCTGGCTCCAGCCGCCCTAGCCAGCAGCAGCCCCGCAACAACCCCTAGTCCTGGCCGTCCCAGCCAGCTCACCAGCCTCTTCCTAGCTCCATGGCCCAGGTCTGCACGGCCAGCCCAGCACCACACACCAGGGCGCCCATCTTCACAGACCACCAGCCACAGGAGATCTGCACAGCAGCTGCCTCCATCGCACCGCCTGGGCTCAAGCTTCCTCCTCCTCAATCCGCCTTTGCCCCAGCTTCCTCCAAACCTAAAAGGAAGAAAGAAATGAATAAAGAAATGTTGGTGGTGGCCAGAGAGAAGTGGCATGTATTGGTGGGTTATTAAAATCATTTTTTTTATTTAATGGGAATGTGTATGTGGCACTATGTGATAAAAATAGTTATATATTTAAAATGTTTTTATTTATTTATTGGTATTGGGTGGCATGATGGTGTTTAGGCAAATGTTATTTGACTAAGATTTATTTAGAATTTGATTTATTTACAAACTAATATGTACAAGAAATGGTTAAGAAAATCGAAGACCAATGATTTATTTATGTACAATATACCTGTAAAAAGAGAGAAGAATTATTCAAAAGATATCGACTTTATTTAAATGAGGATCTAACTATGTGTTCTACCCGAAAAATTAACTAATATGTTCAAAATTTTATTCATGGATGAAATGAAAATTAAACTCAAACTGCACATTATTTACAGATAAAAGATGTCTAAAATTACTATGTGTATGAAATTTACACTAAAAATTATGCAGTTATCAGGCGTTATCGCTCACCCTGTGTTTTTGGTTATGTGTTCTCAGGTGAGACCGAGGATGACCCTTACACTCAAGAGGATGGGAACGACCAAGAGTGAAGTCAAGCGTACCCTAGTGTCTTAGTAGCTGTTAGAGTTTGAGTTTAGACTTTTGCTATTATTCAATATAATTGGGCCCTATAGAATGGCTCTAATATTAGTGGTTGTAACTAGACATTTGAAATTATTAATGAGATGCAATTGCTTTAGTATTGATTCTTGTCCAATGCTTTGATGTCTAGTACTCGCTCTGTACCTGTTTACTTGCAACTGCCTCACGTTCCGATATTCCACGTCGGGGCGTGACAGTTTTGTGGTATCAGAGCCTAGGTTATTCTTAAGTATATGATGATCTAGGTTGACCAGCCCCGACTAGAGTCAATTATCCTACCTATGTGAGTTGTGGTTAGAACCATGGATAACTAGCTAAAAATGAACTCACACACACATGAATTAAATTCCACATCAATATCATAACAAAAAGTTATTTTTGTAGGAACTTAAGCTAGCTAAGATGACTACTGAACGTGCTCAAATGAGGGGCATGCAACAAACCATCCAAGAACTTACTCGTGCAATTATGCAAGCTACCCAAGGTGGTGGGAATCACGACGGTGCAGGTGAGCTGTATCGTAACTTTAGGAGTTTGAACCCACCTAGGTTCAGTGGATCCACAAATCCGGATGAGGCCGAACACTGGCTAAAGGAGACGGAAAGAATTTTCCATGTTATGCAATGTGCAGCAGGGGATAAGCTGCTACTAGCTACATTCCAACTGGAGAAGAACGCTCGCACTTGGTGAGAGTCAGTAGAAGCGACCAGGGCTAATGGTCAATTCACTTGGGCCGAATTCAAGGAAGCCTTTAACTCCAAGTATTTCTCGCAGCGTGGTCAAGAGAAGAAGGCTGCAGAGTTTGCTGCTCTTAAATAGAGGAGCTTGACTATGGCCGAGTATGAAGCCCAGTTTTCAAGACTGGCACGTTATGCTGAACATCTGGTGAACACTGAAAGGATGAAGGCTAAGCACTTTCTTAATGGCCTTAGGCCACAATACATTACTCAGCTGGCCCCTCTCGACATCCAGACCTATGCCGAGATGGTAAAGAAAGCTCAACTACTAGAAGATGCTATGGACTACACTGACCGTATCAAAGGGAAGTTCGTGAAGAAGGAAATGACATATGGTCCATCATCTGTTAAGCCGGCCAATGGCAAGAAGAGTCCCTTCAACATCATAGAGGGACCCAGCCTAGAAAGGAAACTCAAAGCTATTGTCCCCAACACTCCAGCGAAAAGCAACTACAAGCACTGTGACAAGCCAGGTCACACAACAAATGAATGCTGGAGGAAAGTTGGCGCATGTCTGCGCTATGGAAGCCACGAGCATCGCATCCCTGAGTGCCCGCTGCTGAAGGAAAATGAAAGGCGCCCTAATGTGCCTAAGAAACAGGTCAGACTGCAAGCCCTGCATGATGAAGAGCCCACTGAGGAAGGTGGCGTGGTAGAAGGTACCCTACAAGTTTTCTCCTTATCGACATTTATTTTATTTGATACTGGAGCAACTCATTCATTCATATCTCAAAACTTTGCTGATACTCTTAATGCTAAACCTATATCTATGGGATGTGAGTTCTCTGTCACAACACCACTAGGAGAAAAGGAGAAATTAAACAAATACTTCCCATCTGCCGATGTAATGATCGGAGACCATAACCTAAAGGCCGACCTGGTGTGTATGCCCATGGAAGGCTATGATGTCATTTTGGGAGCCGACTAGTTGTCCACTTATGGGGCAAGTGTCGATTGTAAAAAAGGGAAAGTTACTTTTAGTGATTTCCCTAAGTTGTCATTCACTGGGATTAGACATAAGAGACAGATGTCTTTAGTCTCTACCATAAAGGCCCACAACATGATAAGGAAAGGTTTCATTACTTTCCTTGCGGCTGTAGTAGTTGAAAAGAAGGGTTCTAAGATAGAAGACATACTCATAGTCCAGAATTACCCCGATGTGTTTCCTGAAGACCTACCAGGGATTCCCCCGGAACATGATGTCAACTTTGCTATAGAGTTGATCCCTGGAGCTGCCCCGGTATCACGTCAACCGTACCGAATGTCACCTGCTGAGCTAAAGGAACTGAAGGCGCAACTGATGGAGCTATTAGAGAAGGGGTTTATCAGGCCTAGTACTTCCCCATGGGGAGCACCTGTGCTATTCGTTAAGAAGAAAGATGTATCGATGAGGCTATGCATCGACTATCATCTACTCAATCAGCTAACCATCAAGAATAAGTATCCATTGCCTCGGGTCGATGAACTTTTTGACCAAATATCTGGAGCTCAATATTTCTCCAAGATCGACCTTCGATCTGGCTATCACCAAATGAGGATCAAGGATAATGATATCTTCAAAGCGGCTTTCAGGAGTAGGTATGGACACTATGAATTCATCGCTATGCCTTTTGGTCTAACCAATGCTCCTACAGCCTTTATGCAACTCATAAACAACATATATCAGCCATACCTTGACAAGTTCGTGGTCGTCTTCATCGACGATATCCTTATATATTCAAAGACCAAAGAAGAACACGAAGAACATCTGAAGGTAGTGCTGCAAGTCTTGCGAGACAATAAACTGTATGCGAAGTTGAGCAAGTACAAATTCTGGCTCGAAGAAGTGTCCTTCTTGGGCCACGTCATCTCAAAGGATGGCATCTCCATTGATCCCTCCAAAGTCGAAGCTATACTCAATTGGGAGAGACCAACCGACGTCACAGAAATCAGAAGCTTCTTAGGACTGGCTGGCTACTACAGGCGGTTCATAAAGAACTTCTCAAAGATCACCGTTCCTCTCACGCGTCAGACACGAAAGGAGAATCCCTACTCCTTGAGTAAAGAGTATGAGAAGAGTTTTCAGACTCTAAAAGACTGTCTTACCTCAGCACCTATTCTCGCTCTTCCAATAGAGGGAGAAGGGTTCTCTGTCTACACCGATGCCTCAGGAATTGGGCTAGGCTGTGTATTGATGCAAAAGGAGAAGGTCATTGCCTATTCTTCAAGACAACTGAAGACGCATGAGGCCAACTACCCTATGCATGATTTAGAGTTGGCTGCCGTGGTCTTCGCCTTAAAAATCTGGAGACATTATTTGTATGGAGAGCAATTCACTGTCTACTCAGACCACAAGAGCTTGAAGTATCTATTCTCCCAGAAGGAACTCAACATGAGACAGAGAAGATGGTTAGAATACCTAAAGGATTTTGATTTCAACATCCAATACCATCCAGGCAAGGGAAACGCCGTGGCTGATGCTCTTAGTAGAAAGCCAATGGCATCTGTATCGAGTCTAGTTCTTGGCGAGATGCAACTACTAGAACAATTCGTAGGGTTAGACTAAAATATTGAACATGGGGATGATCGAGTCTTGGTTGCCAACATCAAGATTCAATTTGACATGTGGGAAGAAATTAAAGCTCAACAAGACAACGATCCATTCTTGGTTCGCATCAAGGAAACTTTAGCTGAAAGACCTGATTTTGCTATGACCGAGGATGGAAGGCTGGTGTTCCAAGGGAGGACATGCATCCCTGACAATGAAGAATTGAAGAGGAAATTAATGGATGAAGCTCACAAGACAAAGTACACTATTCATCCTGGAGGTATCAAAATGTACCAAGACATGAAAAGGACATTTTGGTGGCCAAACATGAAGAAAGAGGTAGCCGAGCATGCTGCTCATTGCCTTACTTGTCAATAAGTAAAGGCGGAACACATGCGCCCTGTTGGTATGCTTAGACCACTAGATATTCTGGAGTGGAAATGGGAAATCATTGTCATGGACTTCATCATGGGTTTACCCAAGACTCGTGGTGGACTCGACGCCATATGGGTCATTGTCGACTGATTAACCATATCCGCTCACTTCCTCCTTATAAAGAGTAAGTGGTCGGTAGAGGTACTAGCAACCTTATATGTCAAGGAGATAGTGAGGCTGCACGGAGTTCCATCATCTATTGTCTCGGATCGGGATCCGGATTTATGTCCCACTTCTGGAAAGGACTGCAAAGTACACTTGGTACTAAACTCAATTTTAGTACCGCTTTTCATCCACAAACTGATGGGCAGACTGAGAGAACCAACCAGATAGTTGAAGACATGTTGAGAGCATGCACTATAGACTTCCAAGGTTATTGGAATGAGCACCTATCTCTAATAGAGTTCACCTATAACAACAGTTACCAGGCGAGCATTAAAATGGCACCGTTCGAAGCACTATATGGTAGAAAGTGTAGATCTCCTGCATGCTGGAATGAAGTTGGAGAACAGCAATGGCTAGGCCCAGACATGGTGCAAAATACAACATGGGACATTCAGGTGATTAGAGACCGACTCAAGATTGCTCAGTCTAGACAGAAGAGCTATGCTGATAGGGGAAGGCGAGATTTAGAATTTCAAGTCGGTGATCATGTACTCTTAAAGGTGTCACCTACTCGTGGCATCCAAAGATTTGGTGTTAAAGGGAAACTCAGTCCTAGATTCATCGATCCTTTTGAAGTGCTCGAAAGGGTTGGTGAGGTTGCATACCGACTGGCGTTGCCACCGAACTTCGCATGTGTACACAATGTGTTCCATATCTCCATGCTTAGGAAATATGTATATGACCCTGCGCATATCATTCGCCATGAGAAGTTGGTGCTAAACAAGGACATGACCTATGAAGAGAAGACAGTCAAGATATTGGAACGGAAGGTGCAACAACTTAGGAACCGTCCCATCCACGTGGTTAAAGTCCTATGGAATAACCGTGGAGTGGAAAAAGCCACATGGAAACCCGAAGGAATCATTAGACGGAACTACTCTGATCTTTTCGGTAAGACATTCTCTCCATTATGATCATATGAATTTGGGGACCAAGTTCTTTTAAGAGGGGGAGGATGTAGCAACCTAGATTTTTTTTGAAACATAAAAATTTTATAATATTAAAAATTTAGTCAATTAAAAAAATCAAGAAAAAAGAATTAATTAAAGACCATTAAATGAAAAGAAGTAATGGACTTTGTTAAATGGACCCTCTAGAATTTATTGGGCAAAAATAGGGATTTTTAAAAGAGGAATAATTGGAAAATACCCTAAACTCGTAACTTAAATATTACCTAAATAGAAAAGGGGTTAATAAATCATTAAAATAGCTATTTGTGTTGGAATTGGATTCCTAACACTACTCTAATGGGTTGGCCATGCATTTGCACCCCAATTTAACCCAATTAGAAGTTTGAAAGCTTAGAAAGGTGAGAGAAAATAGGAAACCTCATAATTAAAGGGGAATTAGAGTTAAACTAGGAAACAGAAAGCAAGGGAGCTTAAATACTCCCCAATCTCTCCATGGCCGGCCCTAACTTGTTGATGGGGCTTGCTGAACATGGAGAAGAAGCCAAGGAGAAGAAGAACTCGTGGGGAGAAGGCAGCTCAAGTCTTCAACCCTCGTTCTTCAAGTTTTAAACCCTAGAAGATCAAACAAGTCAAAGGTAGGCATTCTCATGAGCAAAACCTAATTAATTTTGTCTGTAGATTGTTCCATGCATCAGGAATAAAACCCCTCTTGTTTCATAATTTTCCATTGAGCCAATATTTTCTTCTTGATTTTTGAAGTTCTGCACTCGTCATGACCCCGACCCTTCATCTAAATTCTAGAACTCCATGAATACTCGACCCCATGCTATGAAATTTTAACTAGAGATACTGATGGATGTTAGGCATCGTTTGCCCCTGAAAGCCCTAAATTTCATCCATCCTACTGTTCGAATTAATTCTTGCATCTCAACTGTATACTGTTCCATGTTCTTCATGAATAAACCTATTTGAAGCATGCTAAAACCATGTCTGTTTTCAAATTCCTATTTACTGTAAGTACTCTCAGGGCAAGTGATTTCGTAAATTTTCATCGACTGTACATTTAGTTCTAAATTTCTGAACATCCCTGTGTCAAGACAAGGCAACTTGGACCGTAATCCAAGGAGCTATCCTTTTCCCGTTCGGACTCAAGCACAGAACCTGAGAATGCGACGGCCCGATAGGCCGCGTTCTCAGGGCTGATCATGACAGAGCCACCCGTCGCGTTCTGAACACGATAGGCCCGGTCGTCGCGACCTGGCAGCCTGCCTTGACCGACCTGTTGCGACCTGTGCATAACCCTGTCGCGTTCTGTTCTGACCCTGTCGCGACCCTTACAGGGGTACGTCGCGATCTGGGGTTTTTGCATGAAACCCCCTATTTATGCAAGTCTTGGTTTTCTACAGTAATATCATGCCCTGTTAACTCTCTTAAATATAGTAAACGAAGCTGTTAATCTTGGATTTATTTTAATTAATTAAAATCTTTCACATCACCTTTCATGTCCATGATTTTTCATGACTTATGCACACACTTTGAACCATCCATTTTGGCTTAACTTAGCATGAAAAATATCTCATAGTACTTCTGGTAATTTATTTTATATATTTAAATTGCCATATTTTTAAATGAACTTGTCGTCGTTTTCTTGCGATGTTTTGGGAATACCGTTACTGACGCTCCACTGTTCTAGAATTCCTCTAGAACGTCGGGCACCTGTTTCTAGGTACACACTTTCTCTTGACTTGGGAAAACTCTCCGTCAGATACTCCTTCTGTTGGACCAGTGAATCCTTGTTCAAGGCCTTCGTAGGTCTCCTCTGTCCATGGGTTCCCACATGGTCGACGAGCTGGTTGTACCCTAACACCTATGTTACCCTTTAGGGATCAGTAAGGTCCGAACGGTTTTAGTTACTCCCACTCTTATCTTAAATAACGTCGGACCTCTGGACCTGTGCTTAACATGGCCAGTGGAAGGATAGTGAATTTCACTTGACTGCCAACACCAATCGCGCGTGTTGTGCAACTGTTACTATCACCATTTACTCGACGTTTCATGTGCATTGACCTGTAGTTCTCATCTATACTTGACTCGCTCATCTATTCACACTCTCTCTACTATCTTGTCTATTCATCAAGTACTCTCATCTATTTCTTGGTACTCTCTATTGGCCATTGACTGATTGTCTAAAGATAAACAATATAACTAATGTCTGGCAATATATAAAGGGCCCGGTCTGGTCCTGGGATGTGCGCCCAAAAGTGCTAGTGCCTGCGGGTGTTAAATGACTAGAGTGTTTGGCATTACACTCGAGTGCTATCTATCTCGACTATCTAAATGACAATGAAAAGTGCTATACTATACATTCTCTCGTTGTCTATTGACAACAAAGTGCTATACTATACACGTTGTGCTATTGCTATAACTTGTGCTATTTGTGCTATGGCCATCCTACTATTTGTGCTATACTCGACGCTTGTACTATATTTGGAAACTTGTGCTATTTCAATCACATGCTATCTCTTACGTTACTTGACTCTCTCGCTCTATCTTTAGTTACTATACCTTTTTAATACATTAATCATTTAAAGCATGCTTGATCTTGAGATTTAAGTCCTACTGGGCGTTATCGCGCACCCTGTGTTTTTGGTTATGTGTTCTCAAGTGAGACCGAGGATGACCCTTACACTCAAGAGGATGGGAACGACCAAGAGTGAAGTCAAGCGTACCCTAGCGTCTTAGTAGCTGTTAGATTTTGAGTTTAGACTTTTGCTTTTATTCAATGTAATTGGGCCCTATAGAATGGCTCTGATATTAGTGGTTGTAACTAGACATTTGAAATTATTAATGAGATGCAATTGCTTTAGTATTTATTCTTGTCCAATGCTTTGATGTCTAGTACTTGCTCTGTACCCGTTTACTTGCAACTGCCTCACGTTCCGATAATCCGCGTCGGGGCGTGACAAAGATCCTTACCAATATTATGGGCTCCCAAAGTCACTACTATAGAGGAAGCAAATGACCTCTCCACAATGTCCTTGGAAAAACTCATTAGATCTCTCATGGCTCATGAGATAAATATGAAGAGACTAGGAGAAAGCACCTCGAAGAAGAAGGTCAACATAGCTTTAAAAACTAAAGAGCCAAACAAAGACTGTGCCACGACTAGGGAAAATAGTGGTACATATAGTGAAGAAGAAGTCTTCTTGTCAAGACATCTGTAAAGAATACTAGAAAAAAAGAAGCAACAGTCAAGAAAAAGATTCTACAGAAAAGACAACAAGAAGATAGAACCTATCTACTATGAATGTAAACAGCCAGGGCATCTAAAGACAGATTGTCCTAAGTTAAACAAAAAGAAAAACAAGAAGGAGGAGCCATCCAGAAAATACAAGAGATAGAAGAAGAAGGCTATGGCTGCTACCTGGAACAATGAAGATAGCTCATCAGAAGAGTCAAGTTCAGATGATCAAGAAGAAGAAAAGGCACATCTTGCCTTCATGGGAAATCTAGATGATAAGGTAAGTTCTGACACATCCTTTGATTCCTTTTCAAATTATGATAATGATTTAGAAGATGCTTTTAATGAATTATATAAAAAATACAAGGATGTATGCAAACATTTAAAATCTATTAAGAAAAATTATGCATGCCTTGAAAACACTAACTCAGACTTAAAATCTGAAGCTGAATAAATTGAGAAAAAAGTTGAATCACTAAAGCATGAGAATAATTTGTTGTGTGAAGATATAAAAGATATAAATAACAAAATATTAAGCCTAGAAAAACAAAACATTCAAGATAACAATAAGGAAGAAATAGAGACCCTAAAAACAGAAAATGAGTACTTAAGAGCTACTATTGAAAAATTAACAAATGAAAGATCATCCTTAACATTAAAAGGAGCAAGAAGATCCGGTAAGAAAAATATGGAGTGGGTTATAAACCTCCAGAAAATGAAGAAACCACTATATATCCTAAATAATACCCATTGTCAAGATTTGTAGTTGAAAAGAGTTGTATAAACAAAACAAAAAGAGAAAAATATAGTAAAGTAAGCAAGTGTTCAAATAATATTACTTGTTGTACACACTGTAATAAACTTGGTCATACGAAAAACACCTACCCAACAAAACATTTAAAATGGATTCCCAAAAAGGAATTAACTGGAACTAACCACTTAGGACTCAAAAGGATTTGGGTACCTAAAACTCATTGATCTATTTTCAAGTAAGTCTAAAAGCATCCAAGTAGTACCTGGACAGTGGATGCTCTGTACACATGACATGTGATAAAAGCTTATTCAACTCAATCAAGTCTGAAGAATGATCAATCACCTATGTAGATAATGGCAAGGGGACCGTTATCGGATGTGGAATAGTAGGCAACAAAAAAGAAGTGCTCTGTGTCAAAGGACTAAAGCACAACTTGATAAGTATCAGCCAGCTCTGTAACAAAGGACATCAGGTGAAATTCATAGAATCAAAATGTCTAATCATCAAGAATGAAGAAGTGATTTTTGAAGGACATAGGGAGAAGAATCTATATGTCCTACATCTGAAGATCCGAGGAATCAAGATATATGTCTAGCAGCAACAAAAAGCACAAATGCAGAACTATGGCACAGAAGGTTGGGTCATGCTAGCTTGGATGTGATCAGAAAATAAATCAAGTATGAGCTAGTGGAAGGATTGCCAAGAATCAATATACACAGTGATAAAGTCTGTGAACCATATGTTAAAGGAAAACATGCAAAGAATTCTTTCAAATCAAAACTATAGTCACCACCACCAAGCCTTTGGAGCTACTTCATATGGATTTATTTGGACCAATGTCTACAACAAGCTTGGGAGGAAAGAAGTATGAGTTTGAAATTGTTGATGATTTCTCAAGGTTCACATGGGTGTCATTCTTAGCACATAAAAATGACACATTTGAGGCTTTTGTAAAATTCAGCAAGTTAGTGCATAAAGATCAGAAGTATAGTATTATTGGATTAAGGTCAGATCATGGAGGAGAATTTCAGAACGGAGAATTTGTGAGGTTTTGTGAAGATCAAGATATTGAACATAACTTCTCAACACTAAGGACACCTCAACAAAATGAAGTTGCTGAAAGGAAGAATAGAACATTACTGGATATGGCAAGTTCCATGTTGTCTGAATACAACTTGCCAAGATACTTTTAGGCAGAAGTAATTAGCACTGCATGCTACATAGTAAACAGAGCAATGATCAGGTCTTCTAAAAAAGACTGCATATGAGCTGCACAAGGAAAAGAAACCAATTGACAGCCACCTCAAGCCCTTCCACCAAAAAAAAAAAAAAACAGAAATAGTGACTGACAAATTCGGTCACTATTCGGTTATCGGTCACTAACAAAAATAGTGATCGAATTTTGACCGACTAGTGACCGAATCTGTTAGTGAAGAATTTTTTGTCACAATATTGTGACAAAAATTTTCGATCGCTAATTAGTCTCTTAATCACAAATCGAAACAGTTCAGTCTCTATTCAGTCTCTAAATCAATACAATGACTGAAATATTTTGATCACTATTCCAGTCATAAAATAGTGACCGAAATAATGACTGAAATATTTCGGTCGCTATCAGCAACCGATAATTTTGGTCACTATTTCGGTCACAATATAATGACCGAAATAGTGATTGAAAACTATCGGTCTCTATACTCTGAACTAGCGACCGATATATTCAGTCACAAATTCGGCCACAAAATAGTGACTGGAATAGTGTTCGATATAGTCGGTCTCTAACTTTTTAATTATTTTTTAAAAGTATATATTTGTTTTTTAAAAAATAACCTATGTACATATAATAAAAATAAAAATTATCCACTATTACATAAAATGTCAACAATAATATAAAATGTCCATAAAATATCCATAATAATAATACATAAAATGTCCATAATAATGAAAAGAAAATCATGGATCCTCTACATCCTCCTCGCCCTCCTCATCCTCGTCTCCTCTGACGCCACTCAATGAAGGAACCTACAATAGATATATAAAAACAATAAATTAAAATTAAATACTATAAGAAATAAATTATTTAATTTTTTAGAATTTATTTTTCTATTTCACTCATATTTAAACTAAACAAATTAGATGAATATAAATTTAAACTCTGAAATAAAATAGGGAGTCCGATTTGAACTTCGTCAGTATTCACAAGTCACACTGATCCCCTCGGCCGTGCCGAAACTAACCGGAGGCTGATTGAATTAGTATTTATAATTTTAGACCCCCAAATCTAAGGTTTTGTTTTTTTAACTAAATTAACTTACTAAATGTGAATTTGAGCGCCGAGCTCAAACTGGGAGTCCGATTTGAACTCCGTCAGTTTCCACGAGTCACACTCATCGCCCCAGCCATGCTGAAACAAACAGTAAGTCAATCGGATTAGTATATCTAATTCTGGACCCCGAAACCTATGTTCTTCATTTTTAAACTAAACTAACTTGCTTAATGTGAATTTGAGCATCGAGCTCAAACTAGGAGTCTGATTTGAACTCCGTTAGTTTGCATAAGTCACACACATCGCCCTGGCCGTGCTGGAACAAATCGGAGGCCAATGGGATTAGTATTTCTAAATTTCGACCCCAAAACCTAATTTCTTAATTTTAAACTAAACTAACTTGCTTAATGTGAATTTGAGTGTCGAGCTTAAACTGGGAGTCCGATTTGAACTCCGTTAATTTCCACAAGTCACACTCATCGCCCTAGCCATGCTGGAACAAACCAGAGGCTGTTTGGATTAGTATTTCTTATTTTGGACACCCAAACTAGAGTTTTTTATTTTTTTAACTAAACTAACTTGCTTAATGTGAGTTCGAGCGCCGAGCTCAAAGTGGGAGTCCGATTTGAACTCTGTCAGTTTTCATGAGTCACAGTCATCGCCCTGACTGCTTTGGAATAAAGCGGAGGCCAATCAGATTAGTATTTCTAATTTTGGACTCCCAAACCTAAGTTCTTCATTTTTAAACTAAACTAACTTGCTTAATGTCAATTTGAGTGTCGAGCTCAAATCGGGAGTCCGATTTGAACTCCGTCAGTTTCCACAAGTCACACTCATCGCCTTGACCATGCTGGAACAAACCAGAGGCCAATCAAATTAGTATTTCTAATTCTGAACCCCCAAACCTAAGTTCTTCATTTTTAAACTAAATTAACTTGCTTAATGTGAATTTGAGCGTCGAGCTAAAACTGGGAGTCCAATTTGAACTCTGTCAGTTTCCATAAGTCACACTCATTGGCCCGTCCATGTTGGAACAAACTGGACACCGATAGGATAAACATTTCTAATTTTAGACCTCCAAATCCAACTTCAAATGATTTCTAACTACATTAATTTGGCGATTGTGTATTTGAACGTCGAGCGTAAACCAGAAGTCCGATTTGAACTTGGTCAGTTTCCACAAGTCATTCTCATCGCCCCCTCCATATTGGAACAAACTGGACATCAATCGGATAAGTATTTCTAATTTTGGACCCCTAAACCCGTGTTCAAATAGTTTCTAACTAATTAATTTGACAACTGTGTATTTGAGCGTCGAGTGCAAATTGGAAATCCGATTTGAATCCTATCACTTTCCACAAGTCATGCTAATCGGCCCAGTCGTGTTGGAACAAATCGGACATCGATCTGATAGGTGTTACTTATTTTGGAGCTCCAAACCTCAGTTCCGATGTTTTCAAAGTACACTAATTAGACGATTAGGTATTTGTACGCCGAGCGCAAACTGAAAGTCTGATTTGGACTCCGTTAGTTTCCACAAGTCATACTCATCGGCCTGGTCATGTTGGAACAAATCGGACGCCCATCAGATAGGTATTTCTAATTTTAGACCCCCAAAACCAAGTTCCAATATTTTAAACTTAGTGATTAAAATGGACTGTTAGAATAGAGAAATTAAAATAAAATCAATTTACTCACATGAGGGGCCCGAATTGATGTCAATGGCACTACCTGAGGAGGAATGTAGGCCTAGAAGAGGGCTTGAGAGAGGGCCTAGGATAGAGCCTGGGAGAGCTGGGCCTGGACAGCGTCAGACACTTGGGTTTGCATCGTGTGGACCAGACAAGATTCCAAACCAGAGATCTCATCTCGAATGAAGCCCATCACCTTACTAGGAGTAGTACCTAATGAGGTGTTTGGTTGCAGTTTTTTACTCTTTTTTTCTCTAAAATTTAAAAAAGAGAGAGGAGAGACACAAAGACATGTTTGGTAAGTAGTTTTTTTTAGGGAAAAATTTTTACCCTATGTAAATCGCTCCAAAAAAAAAAAAAGTACCAACCTATTTTTATTTTAAAAACACACAACTCTCTCTCACAACCCCCCCTCCCCCCCCTCCCCCCCCCCCGCCGACCCCCACCTACTGGAACCCCCCACCCGGTGAGCCCCCCCCGCCGCGCCCTCCCCTCCCCCCGCCCCCCATGCGCCCTTCTCCCCCCCCCCACCTGGCGACCCCCCCCCCCCCCGCCAGTGCCCTCCCCCTCCCCCGCCGGCGCCCAAAGCCCTTCTCCCCCACCCCCGCTGGCACCCTCCCCCTCCCCCGCCCCCCCTGCGCCCTTCTCTGCCCATCCCCCCGCCGACACCCTCCCCCGCCCCCCCTGCACCCTTCTCCCCCCACCCCCCCGCCGGCACCCTCCCCCTCCCCTGCCCCCTCTGCGCCCTTCTCCCCCCCCCCCCCCCTACTAGCACCCTCCCCCTCCCCTGCCGGCACCCTGCGCCCTTCTCCCCCCCACCCGGCGACCCCCCTACCCCCGCCGGCGCCCTCCCCCTCCCCCCCCCCCTGCACCCTTCTCTCTCCCCCCCCCCTCCGCCGGTGCCCTCCCCCTCCCCCCCCCTACACCCTTCTCCCCCCCCGCTGGCACCCTCCCCCTCCCCCGCCCCCCTGCGCACTTCTCCCCCCGCCGGCGCCCTCCCCCTCCCCCCCTGCGCCCTTCTCCCCCCCACCCGTCGGCACCCTCCCCCCCGGCGCCCCAAACACATCAACATAAATTTTAAAATTTTTGATATTTTTACCAAACAAATAACATCACGTTGTCATAATTTTAAATTTAAAGTTAAAAACGAATCCAACATGATTTTTTAGGTAGAAATAGTTTTTTTTTTAAATTGCTCCCAAACACCCTATAAAGCACCAGGTGTGGTGAATGCACTAGTCACCTATGAGCCTGAACTCGAGGCGCCAGATATAACACCCTGCTCGTGTCCATATTGTGTCCAAAACATACACATGGGTTTTCTTTGGGGCACCAGATGCCGCAACCCATACTTCAGGATCTAACTACGGCTGCTTCTCCTCCTTGACATACTTCTCTGTCATCTGCTGACTATATGACTCCTGCAAAAAATAAAATTGTCAATTTAATATTCATTTGTAACGAGAAAAATAAATAGTGAATAGACTGAAAATACTTACCGCAACCTTCTGGGCTCTTTCGCTAATGTATTGATCCGTCCCCTTCTTCTTATGTCTCTTATCAAACACCTCGTGAAATGTTGGAGGTCGTTTTAGCTCCTTTTCCTATTTCATAGAAAAACATTGCATAAATGAGTACCTATATAAATAAAATATACCACAAATGGACATAGGACTTACCAATATGGACTAATCGATCGCAAAGGAAATGGACCCACTTGTATGCTTGTTGGCCTCTGGATTGGCCGCCCGATTCACTTTCATTGTTGTGGAGGTTTCTTGCCATCTCTCCCCCACCCATATGTTGCACAGAACTTGCCTATAGTCTCTCCTCATCCATGTCGGTGCGCGCTCCCTCCAAATAGTTGGGTCTGGACTCTGACAAACTCTCCGTGCATTTTTCCTCGCATTATACAATAGATGTTTAAATTTTGACCGGGCGGTGGCCGTCCATACTGATCGAGATTGCGTCTCGTTCGAGGGATGCATGAATCAATGATTGCTCTATACAGATAAGAGTTAGTTTACTGAATGTAGGAGTAAGAAACAAATAGATTATAATAAGAAATTACATACCATGAACATATGATACAACAACTCCTGGACGTCCATTGGGAAATTGTTGAATCTATGAATAGGCCCACGAAAGTGTCCCTGAATTGATCTTGTGATGAATTGATATGCCTGGGCGGGCTCTACTTTATCCCTGTATTTATGTAACTTATTATAATGAATTTATGAACTAAATAACTGCCCTTAATATAAGGTACATATAAATTTAAGACGTACCCATTTATCCACACCTCCCGCAGAGTGCAATCATAAAAACTGTCTGCCCCCTCTTGCAGACTGACAGCATCTGATGCTTGTGGCACCATAGATGCACCTGCCACGAGAACTGGAGGTGCGAAAGCACTCGGTCTAAAGAATTTGACAGACATAAGTAATGTATATATATATATGTGTGTGTGTGTGTGTGTGTACTTTAACCTCCATGATTTACACTTATATATATTTATAGAAGGACCCGAGAAAGTTACATAAGGAGGGGGCACATTAGGCGTCGAGGGACTCAAACCTGTTACAAAATAAAATGTTAAAGAATATAAATAGCGGCTATACAAATACTTACAAATTAAAATATATGTACCTGTTACCGTAGGAGGGGGAGGTACAAACGGACCCGAGTCGGTAACAATTTTAATGGCATAAATAATACAAGTGAATCAATGCATAAATAAACTACAACTTTAAATATACATACCTATCGCAAGGGTAGGAAGCGTAGGAGGCATAGGAAGACTTGAACCTATTAGAATGAGAAATAAATAACAAAATATATTAACAATATACAAATACTTACAACTTCAAAACAAGGCTTACCTGCTGCCAGAGGAGGAGGCACAAAAGGACCCGAAGCTGTAATAATTTAAATGGCATAAATAATATGTATAAATAATGCACAAGGAAAAATACAACTTTAAATATACATACCTAAGGCTGCAAAAGGATCCCTCTCACTACTCAACCTCCTCCTAGAACTGGAGCCCGATCATGCTCCACACACCATATCTTCATAAGAAACATCAAAATTCATGTTCATTAGTCAATTGTTTTTATTGAAAGTGGGGACAAATTTAAATATACTGTCCATTTCCTCCTCAGATGATGACGATATATCTAATTCAACCCCATCTTCTTCATCATCTTCACATTCATCGCTGGCATGTTCCTCCTCCTCATCAGAATCTTCACTAGACACCTGACCTACATCAATATCTGTTCACCTTACACTACTCCCTTTCATCTCATGTGGATCGACTTCTTCTACCTCATTTCCTTTAGAGAAGAAAATTAGCTCTTCAAATTCGTCTTCTCCAGTATGAGCTGTCAACTCTACATCATCAGCCAAGTCTGCTTGAAAGAATTCGGCGTTGACCTCTTCAGGTGTCTAATCAATCATGTCCAATTCATAATCAGAGAATAGTCTTGATCTAACTCTGCAAACTGAGAACCAATCATTTCATTTTTTGTTCGTAGATGATGGATGGCTTGTATAGTACACTTGTTGGGCTTGTGTGGCTAAAATGAACAGCTCATAAGTATTCAATTTGGACTTATGTTTAAGATCAAAAATCTCATGCGTTGTGTCATTTTAAATGGTATTTGGATCAAACCAATGGCACTTGAACAAGAATATATGATTGTCTTGTCCTAGATATTGCAACTGTAAGATCACCTCTACAATACCATAGTAGTCATATTCATTTTCATTGTACGTACTTCCTTTAACACATACGCCATTGTTCATGGTAGACTTAATCTGCCCATAGTCTCTTGTGTGAAATCTATACCCATTCACAATAAATCCAGGGTAGTTCTATGCGATTTTCGATTGGCCATAGGCTATCTGACGAACTCTTTCATCAGTAATTAAAATGTGAACATAACTTATCTTTCGTACTCTTTGAGCATGTACACTTACGTGTTTTCTTAGCCATAAGGCCAATGACTTCTCTCGTTCCTTCTCAACCTCATAATCACTGAGATGTGGATTTCTTTGAATTATTTCTCAATCAAATTGTCTGCAATATGAAAGGAAGACCACCTTCAATTGCAAGAAGAAGGGCAAAGATGTCACACCTCGACATTTAGCAGTGGAAATAAATATCGAGAGCATAAACAATACGAGTATGAGTATCAGAATAGAGCAATTCAGAGCGACAACTAAGTATAACAAAAGAATTGAGACGATAATTGTGGCAGCCAAATAATCTCATTATTTCATTTCCAACAAGCTAACTTAAAAACCTTACATAATCAGAGCCAATAACAGGGCCCAATATTGTCATTCCAGTACATATGACTCAAGAAAATAAGACTAACTATTACAGACTCTTTTAACTCTAATCATCTTGGCTGACGTGCTATATAGACGGATACATTTGAGAAGCTCATCACTCTTCCCCAGTCCCATCATGTTCTACTTCCTCATAATCTTCACTTGAAATATTATGGAAAGCAGGTGTGAGCGTACTAACACCCAGCAGGATTTACAACTCGTAGTGCGGGCATGCTTTACGTGAATTAACAATTTAACAGGTAAGATACTAACATGCAATACTCATGACAATAACGATAGGGACAATTCCAAGCTATAACATGTACGAGAACAGTTCAGTAACAAATCCAGTGATATTTATCAGGTGAGAAGGAATGATTAACAATGAGATAGATGACAGTAGGGTCATTTATCATGTGGAAGAGATTCAATATTCAATAACATGTACAATGGATATCTCAAGTTGAACTCCTTAGAATTCCAGTGTACAATGGCATATTGGATTCAATAACGAGGACATGTACAATAGATTTGGCCATTTCACATATAACAGTTCAATCAATCATTCAATAACAATATGGAAATTACCCAGATCAATCTTACATTCAATTAGGTGATTTCTAGACACCTCAATGGATCATATACTCTCGCGATTATAAGTATTTATGGTGCTCCTCCCAGGACCAGACTGGGCCCTATTTGCACAGGCATGGTTGTGAACCGAAGTTCCAATAGTTTATGGTAATTCCATTCATTCATTTATGGCCAATACGAATTCCAAACAGTAGGCAGTATGTATTGAAGATCATGTCAATGATTATAAGGAACAAAGCAAGTGGACATGATCCTGAGTAAATTTCGGTAGCATAACGGCTTCATTACTTTAGTCCAATCTTTATATTTAATTGCTTGGTTTCAATGTATCAAATCACTCTCACGAGAAGCAGATAAGAACAAAGGTGCTTTCTATCATCTGGGAACTTCAATGGCACAACCAACTCGGTCTCCATGAGGGAATCCATAGAGTAGGGAGAATTACGGAGGTCTTAGGGAAAGGGTCACTAGTCTGCCGATAAGGAATGACCGGTCGAGAGTTTCTAAATCCCCAAGAGAGGGCTGCCTATATGTGCAATGTGTCATATAGAACGTGTCTCAATCCATAATCCATCGGTTTAAAACAAGACGGAAAGCAATTAACATAGACGCATGACATGGTATTCAATTCAGTCTATCACATGATTCCTGCACTTTTAACATGTAACAATTTCAGTTATAAACAAGCTAGAGTATGGACATAGCTCATATCAATCACATGATAGATGGAATCAAACAATCATTAGGAACACTTAGAATAGAGATTCATATTCTTATAGATTTCATGTAAGTTGATCACTTTTAGGCCATTGAATAACTACATGACATGATATAACAATAGGACATGCATATGGTTGACTGTACAACTTAATAAAATGGTCTTGGGTTGGTCTTTAAATTGCGACGGGTTCAGACGTCGCATTTAAGAAGACCGTACATAGTTCAGATACAAAGCAGTCTGCAAAACATCAAATCACAACGGTCTTATCTGTCGCCTTTATGTCGCGATAGAACGATATGTCACGATGGTTTTTATGACGCGACGGCCTTGTCAGTCGCGTTCACAACGTGATAGGCAATAGGTCGCTACAACCTGAACTGCGAGGGTTCGACACGTCGCGTTCATGGGGTGTTTTCAAAATCCTGACATAAAAATTGTCCGAAAATGTATGAGCGGGAAACTGGTCAAATCGTGATGGTATGCTCCGTCGTGTTTAAGATCGGCACTGAAATCCACGTGACACATAGTTTTATGTGTCAGAACGGTCGGGTCAACGTCAAAATTGTGACGGAAGGTTTGTACGCATTTCATGTGTACGTGATGGTCTTGTACGTCGTGTTCATGCAAGGAAGAATGCAACATCTAGAATGGTCGCGTTTTAGGGTTTCATCCGAGAATAGTCGAAACTGTGAAGTCATGCTTGCAACGCTTATAACTCAAGATCTAGGGCTCCTGGAACAAAAGTATGAACATGAAAGATGTTGGGTACGATGATTAGAAGAGAAGTACGATTTTGGTTTGACCCGATTTGACCTCGGTTTGCGTGAAACATAGTTAGAACACATGAACCCCTTGTCATGCACAACTCTTGGAAAATGCTTAACACGACTCACATGGTTCATAAAAATTGGGGAAAACACATGCATATGAAACTAGACTCGATGCTGTTTCTATTGGTATGTGCAAAGTTTAGATTAATCCCGAGAACACCTACCTTTGGATGGTTTTAAGACAGGTCTTCTGCACAGGTCGCAGCAGTGAATGGTTGGAGAAGACGCTGGGTTCTTGGTCGTCCTTCTCCTTTTCTGGTGCCCTAGCTCGCCTCCTCTCAGCCCCAGCACGATGGTGACCCTTCCCAAATAGTCTTATGATGATTATTTATATGATTAGGGTTAATTTCAAGTCCGAATAAGACTAGGAAGGTTGGGTTGCAGTTCTAGCATGGTGCCTTTCAAGTTTTGGGGATTCTCCTCCCAATTGGAGTAGTAATGCTCTAAGGAAACCTCCTAACATAGCTGGGTACGAATTTGGTTGCTATGTATGGCTAATTACCTTTGTTTTAGCCCGAATTTGCCCCTTTCTATTTTTTGCACAATTATGATTACAAATTTGGTTGCTATGTATGGCTAATTACCTTTGTTTTAGCCCTAATTTGCCCCTTCCTATTTTTTGCACAATTATAGTTACAAATTTTGGGATTTAATGTCACTGGGTTTTGTTCTTTGGCCCAGTAAGAGTTGTGTTGGCCCAGAATAATTTAAATGGTTGATTCCACTTCTTGGGAATTTAACTATGACTTTCAGTTTATTTTTATTTAATATTCTTATTTATTTGCTATTTTCCTTAAATTTTAAATTAATAAATTTCTAGGGCATTACATCCTCCCTCACTTAAGAAAATTTGGTCCCCAAATTTATACATGATGGTATAGTGCCATACCTAAGAATAATTCTGGGTGATTTTTCTTCATTCTTTCCTCTGATTCCCAGGTAGCATTTGTAACTCCTTCCCGACTCCATTGGACCTTCACCATAGGTATGGTGTGATTCCTTAGTTGTTGTGGTTTCCTATCCAATATCTTGATCAGTTTGTCCTCGTATGTTAGGTCCTCTCTCGAATGTCCAGGTCTTCATGTTGGATCACATGGTCAGCATTGAACACATATCTCCTCAGCATGGATATGTGGAAGACATTGTGTACATTTGTTAGTTGTGGAGGTAGTGCTAGTCTGTAAGCTACCTGTCCAACCCTTTTAAGAATTTCAAAAGGGCCGATAAATCTGGGACTCAACTTCCCTTTGATTCCAAATCTTTGGATTCCCCGTGAAGGTGAGACCTTCAGGAAAACCTGGTCACCAACTTGGAATTCCAACTCTCTCCTTTGTTTGTCTACATAACTTTTCTACCTTAACTGTGCTATCTTCAGATGTTCCCTAACAATTTGAACATTTCTGACAGTTGCTTCTACTAAGTTGGGTCCAATCCATTGGTTTTCTTTGACCTCCTCCCAACAAAGAGGTGATCTACAACTCCTGCCATATAAGGCTTCAAACGGTGCCATCTTAATGCTTGCCTGGTAGCTGTTGTTATATGCAAACTCCATTAAAAATAACTATTCATTCCAGTGTCCCCTAAAATCAATCACGCAAGCCTGGAGCATGTCTTCCACTATCTGATTGGTTCTTTCTATTTGTCCATCCGTCTGTGGATAAAAGGCAGTGCTAAAATTTAACTTAGTACCCAGTGTTGCTTGAAACCCTTTACAGAAGTGTGAGGTAAATCTAGGGTCCCTATCAGATATTATAGTGGATGGAACCCTATGCAATCTAACCACTTCTTTGACATAGAGCGCAACCAACACATCTACTGTCCATGTGCTCTTAATTTGCAAGAAATGAGCTGACTTAGTCAATCTGTCTACTATTACCCATATTGCATCCATGCCTCCTCTAGTCCTGGGCAATCCCATGATAAAATCTATACCAATACTATCCCACTTTTATTCTGGGATGTCTAGTGGTTGTAATCCACCCGAAAGTCTGAAATGTTCAACCTTGACTTGCTGGCAGGTTAAGTAATGTGCCACAAAGTTGGCCCCATCCTTCTTCATATTCGGCCACCAATAAGATCCTTTTAGGTCCTGATACATTTTTGTTGATCCGGGATGAATGGTATACTTTGACTGGTGAGCTTCTTTTAGTAGCTTCTTCTTGAGGTCTTCCAGATCAAGTACACATGTTCTGCCTTGGAATAACATTCTTTCATCATGTGCTAGGGAGAAATCTGGTCTATGTTCTAACTTTTCTCTAATATCAACTAAGAAAGGATATGCTACTTGCTTCTCTTTGATTTCAGTGAGTAGGTCGGATTGTACCTTGATGTTAGAAACTCTCACTTGTTCATCCTTCTCATCCATGTCTAAATTCAAACTTGCAAATCACTCCAGCAACTTCCATTCACCCAGCATCATACTAGCTAACAAAGCTCCTGGTTGTCTACTTAGAGCGTCTGCCACCACATTGGCTTTTTCGGGGTGATACTGAATGGAAAAGTCAAAGTCCTTGAGGTACTCTAACCACCTTCTCTACCTCATGTTGAGTTCCTTCTGTGAGAAGAGATATTTCAGACTCTTGTGGTTAGAAAAGACTTTAAAATTTTCACCATAAATGTAGTGCCTCCATATTTTCAAGGTGAACACTACAGCTGCTAATTCCAGGTCATGTACTGGATAATTTGCTTCATGGGTTTTTAACTGTCTTGAGGCATATGCTATTACTCTTCCCTATTGCATTAGAACACACCCTAGACCTATTCTAGAAGCATCTGAATATATTTCAAATCCTCCCTCTTCAGTGGGTAAGGCGAGGACAGGAGAGTAGAGGTCAAACACTTCTTTAAGCTATTAAAGCTCTCCAAGCACTTATCAGTCCATACATAAGGGTTTTCCTTTCTGGTCAGCTTGGTTAATGGCACTGCGATCTTTGAGAAGTCATTTATGAATCTTCTGTAATACCCTGCTAATCCAAGAAAACTTCTGATCTCTGTGACACTTTTTGGTCTTTCCCACTTCAATACAGCCTCTAGCTTTGATGGATCAACAGCGACACCATCCTTGGTTACTACATGTCCAAAAAAGGATACCTCTTCTAGCCAAAACTCACACTTACTCAGCTTGGCATACAATTTATTATCCCTCCAAGATTTGCAATGCTATCCTCAAATGCTCTTCATACTCTTCTCTTGTTTTGGAATAGATTAGTATATCATCAATGAACACCACAACAAATTTGTCGAGGTATGGTCAATAAATACTATTCATCAGCTGCATGAAAACTGCAGGAGCCTTTGTTAGTCCAAAAGGCATAACAATGAATTCATAATGCCCGTACCTTCTTCGGAAGGCTATCTTGTGTATATCTTCTCCTTTAATCCTCAACTGATGATAGTCAGATCTGAGATCTATCTTAGAGAAATATTGAGCTCCAGACAGTTGATCAAATAATTCATCAATCCTTGGTAGGGGATATTTATTCTTGATTGTTAATTGATTCAGTTATATGTAGTCTATACATAACCTCATCGACCGATCCTTATTTTTGACAAAGAGAATAGGTGCACCCCATGGTAATGTGCTTGGTCGGATAAACCTTTTCTTTAGCAGTTCCATCAGTTGTTCCTTTAGTTCCTTCAGTTATACGGGGGACATTCTATAAGGTGCCCTAGATACTGGTGCTGCTCCAGGGATCAACTCAATGGTAAAGTCGACCTCTCGCTCATGAGGAATACCTGGCAAGTCTTCGGGGAATACATCAGTGTACTCGCTGACAATAGGGATGTTCTCAGTCTGGACTTCCTTCTTCATGGTGATAACCGTAGCTAGAAAGGCTATGCAACCTTTCCTCATCATCTTCTTGGCTTGTAGTGCAGATATGAGGGATGCTCTCCTGTGGTTTCTATCTCCCGAGAACACTAGCTTTAGATGTGGACTAAATGTTACCCTGCTTTTCTTACAGTTGACACTAGCCCCATGTTCAGACAACCAGTCTGCTCTCAATATCACATCGTAACCTTCCATGTCCATGCATATTAAATTTTCAGGTAAATTTTGAGTTTCAATTAACACCTCACTAGAAGGAAAATGGTTTCTAAGTTTAGTGCCAGGACCAATAGGGGTTGACACGACTAATCTAGATTTCATTGGAACGGGTTTTACAAGTAAAGTATAAGCAAATGTTTGTGATATGAAGGAATGAGTAGCTCCCGTATCAAATAGAACGAATGCAGAACGTGATAGAATAGTAAGTGTACCTTCAACCACACCACCTTCCTCTGATGTAGTTGGTTCTTGTAATGCCTGTAGCCTACCTTGGCGCTTCTGACCTCCTTGGTGTGTGTCCAGTATCTGATTATTCATCCGCAGACAATCAGAAATCTTATGGCTCTAGCTTCCACAGTGCAGGCATCTTCCCAGTGCTTCCAGCAGTCCTCAGACCTATGATTAGCCTTGTCACAATGCTTGCATAACTCCCTGTTGATGGGGGCTTATTGATAACCTCCATCCCGGAACTTCTTCACAGGTGGGTTCCCAGGTTGGCCAATCGGCCTCTTTGTTCCGACCATAGCTTGTGGCCTTTTGGATATTATCCCCTGTTTCCTCTTCATCATACTGTTCTTGATGTTTTCAGCTATAGCTAGTGAGTCCTCGAGTAGTAGTGCCTTTCTCACCATCTCTAGATAAGTTTGCAGATCCATCGGTCCCAGTTGTGCAATGTACTGGGGCCTCAGACCGCTCATGAACCTCTTTGCCTTTAACCGATCGGTTTAGACCAAGTGTGGGGCATAACGGGCTAGCTTAGAGAACTGGGCCTCGTATTCAACTACGGAAAGACTCTATTGTTTCAGATTGGTGAACTCTGCCGCCTTCCTCCCTTGCACTCTATTTGAGAAGTACTTATTATTGAAGTACTCTTGGAATTGTGCCCAAGTGGCTTGGGCATCTCGTAGTGTAGCCTCAATCGACTCCCACCAGGCACGTGATCCCCTATCTAGCTGATAAGTAGCCAGAGTAACTTTGTTCTTGTCCGTGCATCCCATTACGCGGAACGCACGCTCCATTTCCTTCAGCCAATGCTCATGACAATAACGATAGATACTAACATGCAATACTCATGACAATAACGATAGGGACAATTCCAAGCTATAACATGTACGAGAACGGTTCAGTAAAAAATCCAGTGACATTTATTAGGTGAGAAGGAACGATTAACAATGAGACAGATGACAGTTGGGTCATTTATCATGTGGAAGAGATTCAATATTCAATAACATGTACAATGGATATCTCAAGTTGAACTCCTTAGAATTCCAGTGGACAATGGCATATTGGATTCAATAACGAGGACATGTACAATAGATTTGGCCATTTCACATATAACAGTTCAATCAATCATTCAATCATTCAATAACAGTATGGAAATTACCCAGATCAATCTTGCATTCAATAAGGTGATTCCCAGACACCTCAATGGATCATATACTCTCACAATTATAAATATTTACGGTGCTCCTCCCAGTACCATACTAGGCCCTATTTGCACAGGCATGGTTGTGAACCGAAGTTCCAATAGTTTCTGGTAATTCCATTCATTCATTTATGGCCAATACGAATTTCAAACAGTAGACAGTATGTATGGAAGATCATGTCAATGATTATAAGGAACAAGGCAAGTGGACATGATCCTGACTAAATTTCGGTAGCATAACTACTTCATTACTTTAGTCCAATCTTTATATTTAATTGATTGGTTTCAATGTATCAATTAGCTCTCACGAGAAGTACATAAGAACAGAGGTGCTTCCTATCTTCTGGGAACTTCAATGGTACAACCAACTTGGTCTCCACGAGAGAATCCACAGAGGACGGAGAATTATGGAGGTCTTAGAGAAAAGGTCACTAGTCTGTCGATATGGAATGACCGGCTGAGAGTTTCCAAATCCCCAAGAGAGGGTTGCCTATATGTGCAATGCGTCATGTAGAAAGTGTCTCAATCCACAATCCATCGGTTTAAAACAAGACGGAAAGCAATTAACATGGACGCATGACATGGTATTCAATTCAGTCTATCACATGATTCCTGCACTTTTAACATGCAACAATTTCAGTTATAAACAAGCTAGAGTATGGACATAGCTCATATCAATCACATGATAGATGGAATCAAACAATCATTAGGAACACTTAGAATAGATATTCATATTCTTATAGCTTTCATGTAAGTTGATCACTTTTAGGCCATTGAATAACTACATGACATGACATAACAATAGAACATGCATATGGTTGACTGTACAACTTAATAAAACGGTCTCGGGTTGGTCTTTAAATCGTGACGATTTTAGACGTCGCATTTAAGAAGAATGTACATGGTTCAGATACAAAGCAGTATGCAAAACATCAAATCGCGACGGTCTTGTTCGTCACCTTTATGTCGCGACAGAACGATATGTCACGATGGCTTTTAAAACACGACAGCCTTGTTAGTCGCATTCACAACGCGACAGGCAACAGGTCGCTACAACCTGAACCGCGACGGTTTGACACGTCGCGTTCATGGGGTGTTTTCAAAATCTCGACATAAAAATTGTCTAAAAATGTATGAGCGGGAAACTGGTCAAATCGCGACGGTATGCTCCGTCGCGTTCAAGATCGGCACTAAAATCCACGTGACATACAGTTTTATGTGTCAGAATGGTCAGGTCAACGTCAAAATCATGACAGAAGGTTCGAACATGTTTCATGTGAACACGACGGTCTTGTACATCGCATTCATGCAAGGAAGAACGTGACATTTGAAATGGTCGCGTTTTAGGGTTTCATCCAAGAACAGTCGAAACTGGGAAGTCATGCATGTAATGCTTATAACTCAAGATCTAGGGCTCCTGGAACAAAAGTATGAGCATGAAAGATGTTGGGTATGATGAGTAGAAGAGAACTACGATTTTGGTTTGACCTGATTTGGCCTCGATTTGCGTGAAACATAGTAAGAACACATAAAGTCCTAGTCATGCGCGACTCTTGGAAAACGCTTAACACGACTCACATAGTTCATAAAAATTGGGGAAAACACATGCATATGAAACTAGACTCGATGCTCTTTCCATTGGTATGTGCAAAGCTTAGATTAATCTCGAGAACACCTACCTTTGGATGGTTCTAAGACAGGTCTTCTGCACAAGTCGTGACAGTGAAAGGTTGGAGAAGACACTGGGTTCTTGGCCATCCTCCTCCTTTCCTAGTGCCCTAGCTCGCCTCCTCTCGGCCCCAGCACGATGGCGACCCTTCCCAAATAGTCTTATGATGATTATTTATATGATTAGGGTTAATTTCAAGTCCTAATGAGACTAGGAACTATACAAATACTTACAAATGAAAATATACATACCTGCTACCCTAGGAGGAGAAGGCGCAAATGGACCCGAGCCTGTAAGAATTTTAATGGCATAAATAATACAAGTGAATCAATGCCCAAATAAACTACAACTTTAAATATACATACCTGTCGCAAGGGTAGGAAGTGTAGGAGGTGGAGGAGGACTCGATTCTATTAGAATGAGAAATAAATAACAAAATATATTAGCAATATACAATTACTTACAACTTCAAAACAAGGCTTACCTGTTGCGAGAGGAGGATGCACAAAAGGACCCGAAGCAGTAACAATTTAAATGGCATAAATAATATGTATAGATATTGCACAAAGAAAAATACAATTTTAAATATACATACCTGAGGCCGTAGAAGGATCCCTCTCACTACTCAACCTCCTCCCAGAACTAGAGCTCGATCATACTCCACGCACCATATCTTCATAGGTAACATCAAAATTCATGTTCATTAGTCAATTGTTTTTATTGAAAGTGGGGACAAATTTAAATATACTGAACAAATGTGAAAAAATTATACCCATTTTTAAATGATATCCATTTCCTCCTCAGATGATGACGATATATCTAATTCAGCCCCATCTTTATCATCATCTTCACATTCATCACAGGCATGTTCCTCCTCCTCATCAAAATCTTCACCAGACACCTGACCTGCATCAGTATCTGTTCACCTTCCACTACTCCCTTTTATCTCATGTGGATCGACTTCTTCTACCCCATTTTCTTTAGACAAGTAAATTGGCTCTTCAGATTTGTTTGCTCCAGTATGAGCTGTCAACTCTACATCATCAACCAAGTCTGCTTGAAAGAATTCGGCGTTGACCTCTTCAGGTGTCTAATCAGTCATGTCCAATTCATAGTCAGAGAATAGTCTTGATTTAACTCTACAAACTGACAACCAATCATTTCATTTTTTGTTCGTAGATGATGGATAGCTTATATAGTACACTTGTTGGGCTTGTGTGGCTAAAATGAACGGCTCATAAGTATTCAATTTGGACTTATGTTTAAGCTCGACAATCCTATGTGTTGTGTCATTTTGAATGGTATTTGGATCAAACCAATGACACTTGAACAAGAATATATGATTGTCTTGTCCTAGATATTGCAACTGTAAGATCTTCTTTACAATACCATAGTAGTCATATTCATTTTCATTGTACATACTTCCTTTAACACATACGCCGCTGTTCGTGGTAGATCTGCCCATAGTCTCGTGTGAAATCTATACCCATTCACAATAAATCCAGGGTAGTTCTATGGGATTTTCGATTGGCCATAGGCTATCTGAGGAACTCTTTCATCAGTAATTAAAAAGTGAACATAACTTATCTTTCGTACTCTTTGAGCATGTACACTTACACGTTTTCTTAGACATAAGGCCAATGACTTCTCTCGTTCTTTCTCAACCTCATAATCACTAAGATGTGGATTTCTTTGAATTATTTCTCAATCAAATTGTCTGCAATATGAATGAAAGACCACCTTCAATAGCTAGAAGAAGGGCAAAGAAGTTATATACACAATAAATTGTGTGTGACGCCCCGAGTTCTAGACATTGCAAGTGAATTTTTAAGGAACATGAGACATGCCAAAACATGTACGAGTTGATCCATGAATACTTTATAAATCCCTTTGAGAAGAGTAAATAACTTAATAATTATTTCAAGTAAATCTGGAATTTATATACCATAATTCATGTAAGGGTTGCTTCAAGAAAGAATCATGGTTAACAAGGTGTGTCGGCCTGAAACAAGTGTGTCGACTTGAGTTACTGGGTGTGTTGACCTGAGTCACTAGAAACAAGTGTGTCGGCCTGAAACAAGTGTGTCGACTTGAGTTACTGGGTGTGTCGACCTGAGTCACTAGAAACAAGTGTGTCGACCTGATTGCAAGGTGTGTCGACCTGACTAAAGGGTTAGGTTGACCTGAGTGCAAGGTGTGGTTACCTGGGTGCAGGGTGTGTCGACCTGACTGAAGGTTTAGGTTGACCTGAGTGCAAGGTGTATTGACCTGGGTGCAGAGTGTGTCGACCTGATTGAAGGATTAGGTCAACCTAAGACAACATAGTTTGACCTGGAAATAAAGGTAGGTCAACCTAAGACAACATAGTTTGACCTGGAAATAAAGGTAGGTCAAAGTGTGTCAACCTAATGAAGGGTGTGTCGACACACTCTTCAATGTGTCGACCTATAGGGGAATTACCTTACTGGAACCCAACCTGTGTCGACATCCTGATCAAGGTGTGTCGACCTGCTCTGGCTTTTCAGAACCTACTAATCAAAGAGATTCGTCTTAACAAGATTTAACTTTATGTCCTCTACTAAAAGAACATGCTACAAATATCAATATCAGGGTTTGAAATAATAATGATGTACTCTAATTTTTTTATAAAAAATTACAAAGGTCTTCGATGGTGCCAAGAGAAATTACATAAGTATACATGAATGGCCCAGAAATCACGTGATGAGCTTTTAAAGTGAAACTTTAGATGAAATATTTGTACACATGTCCAGAAGTGGTACCGATGTGGATCAATATTCATTATACATAAATCTTTGAATGATTTCTTGGTGCAGATATGCTAAACTTATAGTTTCAAACTTAATATTAATTTGAGGTATCACATTGTGAGTTTAGGACTTACTCAACATAACACTCAAGCTCAACAAAATTTAAAAGAATATATATCTTCGCAGTGCATAACTCTCTGTCATCGAGCATGCGAGTTGAAGAACGTCTGAACGCACGTCCAAGATGATTAAATATGAAGAGTCGATCTGAACACACAGATTCCCCCACATCATCATTACGTAGAGGTTGAGTACGACGATTTTATATATCTGCTTTAAAGTACATCAAACAAATGTTTGAGATTTCTTCCATAATGTATGCCTCAGTAATAGAACCCTCTAATTTTGCTTTATTTTGGACTTTCGTTTTGAGGTCATGCATACACCTACATCAACAATGTACAAGACAAATGAAAAACATATCATAAATAGGGTGCAATTCTAAGAAGAAAAAAGTTAATATTCACATATACATCTCAAATGGATACATCCATCTATATTGTAATGGTCCTCCGACTTTAGCTTCATATGGTAGATGTATGAGCAAATGCTCCATCGAATCGAAGAATGAAGGCGAAATATCTTGTCCAACTTGCATACGATGGTGGCCACATTCTGTTTGATGGTTTGCACATCCTCAAGCTTGAGTTCTGATGCATACAGAATTGTGAAAAATTGACTCAACTCAGACAATGCTCCCCATAGAGGTTTCGACAACATGTCACAAAATGAAATGGGTAGCAACCTTTGCATGAACACATGGCAGTCATGACTCTTCATTCCATATATTTTTCCCTCACAGATGTTGACACAACGAGCAATATTTGACACATAACCGTCAAGCAATCTCAACCGTTTCAGCCACTAGCACACTTCCTTTACTTGTCCACCTCTAAGCACATAAAGTGCTTTCGGTTTAATTGATTTCCCATTTAATTCAATAATTTCTAACTCTGGACGTTTACAAATCATGGACAAGTCCAAACGTGTATTCCCATTGTCCTTTGTTTTACCTTTTATGACATTATTAAAGACATTCTTCTCGATATGCATCACGTCTAGATTATGCCGTGCAAGAAGAGTTGACTAATCAGGTAGCTCCCAGAAAATGCTTCTCTTCACCCAATTGTTCTCCTTTCTAAAACATGAAAGGTGTCGTGTACTGTCCATCAGTTGTGTGATATCTGGCAAATTTTCTACACATGCTGCCATATGATGACCGGACAACCTCTCGAATATAACTTCACTCGTTCCATTCTGTTCTGTAGGAATGCGTCTTTTTGTCTTTTGAAATGGTGAGCAACTTCTAAAAACTGCCAATGGCAATCAAACCAGCATGACTTCCCACCATGTTTAAGTACAAATGATTTGGTATTATCCATACAGTAAGGACATGCTAGCCTCCCATGTGTGCTCCAACCAGATAGCATTCCATGTGCAAGAAAATAATTTATCATCCACATTAATGCTGCCCCTCATGGTGAAAATTTGCTTTCCAAATGCATCATAAGTGTTTACCCCCTCAGTCCATAATAATTTCAATTCATCAATCAATGGTCTCAGATAGATGTCTATTTTTTTTGTAGGACTTTTAGGACCAGGAATCAATAAAGTTAAGAACAAATTCTCCTGCTTCATGCACATGATCGGAGGAAGGTTGTATGGTGTCACGAACACTGGCCAACTGGAGTAGGAAGCCACTGAACCTCCAAATGGATTGAACCTGCCAGTCCATAAACCAAGCCTCACATTACGCAACTCCCTTGAGAAGATAGTATGAGCATGGTTGAAATGAGTCCAAGCTTCGCCATCTTCAGGATGACTTATAATATTCTCGTCACGACGTACTCTTTCTGCATGCCACCTTATATGTCGAGCTGTCTTTGAGGACATATACATCCGCTGTAGTCTAGGTGTGAGGGGAAAATACCACAATGACACATAAGGTATATCCTTTCCCTTAGAATTGGCCCCTCTTTTAGGTTTAAACCTATCATGATGACATATAGAACACAATACCTTATCTGCATCCTCTTTGTGATACAACATATAATGATAAGGACATGCATCGATTTTCACATATCCAAGTCCTAACTCATTGACCATCTTCTTGGCACAATAAAAATTTGGAGGCAGCTTCTCATCTCGATGCAACATACTCTTGATGATGAGGAGGAGACGATAAAAAAACTCTCACTCATGTGAAATTCAAAAAGTTCAGCAACTGTGACACCGTTGACAACCGAGTGTGTTTTTGACAATTATCCCACAATGGCTCATCAACATTCTTAAGTAACTGATAAAATCTTTTGGCTCCCTTGTTCGACATGTTAAGTCCTGAGAATTACGCATCGGATAATAATTCGAATAATTTGAGTCGATATTCCAAGACGTGAACAGTCGGCAAATAAGCCTCTAGCGAGCAAGTACTAAATGTGTATCAACACAACATCATAATAGGGCCCAGATAATGAACTCAATTAAACTTGTATTCAAATCTCATTTCATTGTTTCAAATAGAACTAACACAACTCTTAAATGTTGGGTAACAGGACTAAGACTCAATAAAAGGAAAAGTACATGTAACCTCACTTCCTACTACATCAATCTAACACTCATCCTAACTAGAGATAAACTCATGTGTTGGAACGCTCATCACTCGGATGCATTCCCATCCTCAACTGATTCCTCCTCGGGCACTTCATCATCACCTAGAGTGGTAAAAGTAGAGAACGAGCAGACTAGCCCAGTAGGATTTATATCTCAATGTGCGGACAATGATATAAGTGATTAGTAATTTAGAACTAGGTAAGCACGATTATCAAGATATGCATGTGCGAATAAAACTCATTAAACATGATACATGAACAAGCTAGATGGAATGATCATGATAGAGCAAGATCTAGAGTTGATATAACGAGCAAGAGTTTTCAATAGAATGTCATGTAACAAGCACGCAAGATATCATTTAAATTGCAATAATTGAAGGATGGCCATATCACGCAAGCAAGCAAGCATGAGCACGATCATGTAACACTAATCAAGCACGAAGACACTAATGTACACCAAGGAAAGATTCACCTTGAAATGCACACTAGGACACATGTATGTGGTTATTGTATCTAGCATTCAACATGCAAATACTCCCAGCGCAGATGCAACGCCAGTAATCATTATACTCCATGGTTAACAGTATATTTATGACTCTCCATCATTGGGTCTAGACTGGAGCCCTTGGACACTCTCCGTGCCCGATCAGCATCTCACTTAATTTCAAACGTAGATACCCATAGTTATTAATGGCCAATGAGAGTTTCAAGATATAAACAATTGCAATGTCATGTTCATGATGATGATGTGAAGAAGTAGTAAGTAATGTGAACATGATTGCATGATAACAATAGTCAAGAGATAATTTCGACAGCATAACGACACAATTTAAGCTTTAGTTATCTCTTTACATTAATGGCTAAAGTTCAATCTTTCAAATCACGCTCACGAGAACAAGATGAGAAAGGAAGTGCACGCTATCTCCAGAGAACTTCAATGGCACAACCCACTCAGTCTCCATGAGGGAATCCACGGAGTACGGAGAATTACAGAGGTCTTAAGAGAAAGGTCACTAGACTGCCGATACAGAATGACCGGCCGTGAGTTTCCAATCCCCCAAGAAAGGGCTGCCTAAAAGTGCAAGTGTGTAGTGAAGTATGTGTCTCAATCCACATTCCACCGGTTTAAAGCAACGCAGAAAACAAGTAACATGAATGACATAAGCTTGAAACATGCTTTTAACTAGACATGGTTTGCAGTATTTTAAGATAACAATTACACTTTAACAAGATAGAACAATAAGATGATTCAATCAATAGTTGCAAAAGTAAATCGTAGCATTAAAGAACAAATAGAATAATCTTCAAGTTGTTATGTCTTTCCCATGGGTTACTAGCTTTTAAGTCATTGGACAGACTGTACAATACATATTAAGAACATAACATGCAAGACTAACACTAAACACTGTAGAAACAGGCCTTGGGTAGGCCTTTAAATCCGCGACGTACACAGTCATCGTATTTAAGAAGACAGTGTACAGTTGAAACACGAGTAATCTATAAAGACTCAAATCGTGACGGTCTTGACCGTCACCTTCATATTCAAATCACGACGGACCCCTCTATCACGTTCATATCGCGACAGGAAGCATGTCGCCAACATCCTTGAATCACAACGGTTTGATACGTCACGTTCAAGAGATGGTTTCAAAATAATAATATAAAAATAACACGAAATTCATGAGCGGGAAATAGGTCTGAATCGCGACTTGGGTCTACGTCGCGTTCATGCAGGACACTAAAAACCATGCAGCGCACAGTTTGGGGTGTTAGAACGGTCAATCGGAGTCGAAATCACGACGTAGGGCATGGTCGCATTTTAGATGAATGCGACGGACTAATACGTCGCATTCATGCAACAAGGAACACGACGTCTGGTGTCGTCGCGTTTCATGTTCTTGCCAGAGAACGCAGAAAAGCTACACACGATGCATGCAACGCTTATATCTCCTAATCTAGGGCTCTTGAGACAAAAGTGTAAACATGAAATTTGTTGGGAATATGGAGTAGAAGAGAAATATGGCTTTGATTGTATGAGATTTGGCCTCGGGATGCATGAGAAATTGACATGAATGTAAAAAGCCCTAAACATTCACGACTTTGGCAAAACGCTTAATACTCGATGTATGCTAAATGAAACTTGGGGAAAATGCATGCACATGAAAGTAGACTTGATGAAATACACATTGGTATATGATTGGTTTAGGTTTGGCCCGAGATCACCTACCTTTTGAGTTGAATAAGACTCGTCCTTCAGAAAGCTCACGTTCTGACCGCTTGGAGGAAAACGCTTAATACTCCCGATTCACTAGATAAGAATTGGGCAAACCAGTGCCATTAGAAACTAGACTCAACCCTCTTTTCAGGGGTATAAGCCTTGCATGGTTTGGTTGAAGTTTGACTCACTTTTGGTCAAATCTAAGAAGGGTTCTCTGCACAGCTAATGCAAAACGTAGCAAGGATGAAGAGCTCCATTTTAGGGCATTTTCCTCCACCTCTGGTGCTTCAAGAGCTGCTACCCATGACCCCAACAATTGGTAAACTCGTCCCCAAGGTTTTGGGAAGAGAATTTAAGCTTCTAGGGTTTTTAGGAGTCCCATTGGGTGTAGGAAATAAGGGTTGCAGTTTTGGGTTTCCACCTTCCAAGTTTTGATGATTCACCTCCCTTTTAGAGTGTGTATGGCTTTAGGAACCTTCATACCATGGCTAGGCATGAAATTGGGTTGCTAAGTGTTGGTAATTGCCTCAAGTTTTACCCTAATTGCCTCTTTCTAATTTCAGCTCAATTAGGGCTATGAATTTCCATATATTTTCTTGCTTCATTTTATTCTTGGGCCAAAAGTTGTCCATTGGCCCAATTCTGATAATGGGTTATCAATACATGATGTTTGGAGCCTCTCCAACATTTTTATTTAATTTATGATCACGTTATATTTCCATGGTAACGGTCTTCTGACTTTGTTTCCTAATTAGGATAATTAGTCACAATGTGTTGTAAACTTGGCCAATCAGATTTTTCATTGTACGAAATTCTTCATGGAACATTTAGGAATATTATTTAGTGTTGAACAACTATTTTTACGGAATTTTCCGATGGATTATTGTACATACGATAATGGTACGTATGTTTCTAATATTTCAATATTATGGAAATTATTTATTCCCATTTATTTAAAAAATTTTAAATACTGAATTTTCTGGGGTGCTACACCCTCCCTCACTTAAGAGAATTAGGTCCCCAAATTCATAGATAGAATTTATTGTACAAGTGAGGTGTACTTACTTGTGAACAACTCCGGATATCTTTTGCGCATTGCTTCCTCGGTTTCCCGTATCATCTTCTTCCAGACGTTGATTCCATCTAACCCTTACCAGTGGGACAACCTTATTCCTTAGTTGGCGCAGTTCCCGGTCCACGATCTCAATTGGCCTCTCTTGATATGTTCCGTCTTTGTTGAACTCCAGAAGTTCATAGTCTATGACATGATAAGGATCTCGTACATACTTCTTCAACATGGATATGTGGAACACATTGTGTATTCCATTAAGTTGTGGTGGTAATGCCAGATGGTATGCAACTTCACCAATTCTTTCGAGGATTTCGAAAGGCCCGACGAATCTTGGTGATAGCTTGCCTTTAATTCCGAACCTTATAATTCCACGGCCTGGCGACACCTTTAAGAACACATGATCACCAACCTGAAACTCCAGGTCTCTCCTTCTATTATCTGCATATGCCTTTTTCCTTTGTTGTGCCACAGCCATCCTTTCTCGGATAAGTTTTACCTTCTCTGTAGTTTCCCTTATCATCTCTGGTTCTAGCATTTGCCTTTCGCCAACTTTGTACTAGCATATTGGAGATCGGCAACTCCTACCATAGAGTGCTTCGAATGGTGCCATTTGTATACTAGCTTGGTAGCTATTATTGTAGGCGAACTCCACAAGAGGTAAGTGATCATGCCAACTACCTTCAAAGTCTAGAACACAGGCTCTAAGCATATCTTCGATCACCTGATTTGTTCTCTCCGTTTGACCATTAGTTTGCGGATGAAAAGCCGTGCTAAAGTTCAGTTTAGATCCCAGGGAATAGTGTAGTCCTTTCAAGAAATGGGATGTAAACCTAGGGTCTCTATCAGACACGATAGACATCGGTACTCCATGTAGTCTGACTATTTCCTTCACATACAGAGCAGCTAGAATATCAACTGACCACTTGTTCTTGACTGGCAAAAAGTGAGCGGACTTAGTTAAGCGATTGACGATCACCCATATGCCGTTAAATCCACCTATAGATTTAGGTAGTCCGAAAATGAAATCCATCCCTATACCTTCCCATTTCCATGCCGGGATCTCTAGGGGTTTAAGTTTACTTGCAGGTCGCAAGTGTTCTGCTTTGATCTTCTGATAGGTTAAGCATCTGGCGACATATTCCTCCACCTCCCTCTTCATATTTGGCCACCAAAAACTCCTTTTCAAGTCCTGATACATTTTAGTAGTTCCAAGAAGAATGGTATACCTGGTCTTATGAGCTTCATCCATAATCATCTTCTTTGTCTCCGCATGGTCGGGTACACAGACTCGATCCCAGAACAACAATCTTCCATCTTTAGTTAAAGAGAAGTCCGACCTCTGGTCCAGATTAGCCTTAATCTCTACGAGCACAGGGTCATTGTCTTGAAGTTCTATAATATCCTCCAATAGTGTAGGTTGTGCTCTAATACTAGCAATAAGACATCCCTTCTTCTTGGTGTCAGCATCAATATCTAACTTGGCAAAGTCTTCCAGCAATCTACATTCACCCACCATGAGACTTGACAAGGTAGCCATTGGCTTCCTGCTAAGAGCATCTGCTACGGCATTTGCTTTTCCTGGATGATATTGCATAGTGAAGTCGAAGTCTTTAAGATACTCCAACAACCTCTGTTGTCTCATATTCAATTCCTGCTGAAAAAATAGATATTTCAAGCTTTTATGGTCAGAAAACACAATGAACTTCTCACCATAAAGATAGTGACGCCATATCTTCAAAACGAAGACTACAGCGGCTAGCTCCAGATCGTGCACTGGATAGTTGTCTTCATGCTTCTTTAATTGACTAGAGGCGTAGCATATCACCTTCCCATTTTGCATTAACACACAACCGAGGCCGATCCCGGATGCATCTGTATATACTTCGAAACTTCCCCCAGTTACTGGCAGTGTCAGTACAGGTGTTGAGGTGAGGTGCTCTTTCAATGCCCTGAAACTCTCTTCACATTCGATAGTCCATGTAAATGGATTCTCCTTCCTGGTAAGCCTGGTCAGTGGTACAGCTATCTTGGAAAAATCTTTAATGAAATGGCAATAGTAACCAGCTAAACCCAGAAAGCTTCTAATCTCTTACACCGTTGTCGACCTTGCCCAGTTCTTCACAGTTTCCACCTTAGATGGATCTACAAAGAGTCCCTCCTTGGATATGATGTGGCCAAGGAAAGACACTTCCTCCATCCAGAATTCACACTTACTAAGTTTTGCATAGAGTTGATTATCTCTAAGCACTTGCAGAGCAACCTTTAAGTGTTCTTCATGCTCTTCTTTAGACTTGGAGTAAATGAGGATGTCATCAATGAACACCACCACAAACTGGTCTATGTATGGCCTATAAATATGGTTCATAAGTTGCATGAAAGCCGCTGGAGCATTTGTTAAGCCGAACGACATAACCACAAATTCATAGTGACCATATCTACTCAGGAAAGCTGACTTGTGAATATCCTCTTCCTTGATCCTCAGTTGATGGTAGTTTGATTTTAGGTCTATCTTGGAGAAGTATTGTGCACCGGAGATCTGATCAAACAACTCATCGATGTGGGGCATTGGATACTTGTTCTTTATTTTCAACTGATTTAACTGACGGTAATCAATGCAGAGTCTCATTGTCCCGTCCTTCTTCCTGACAAATAGTACCGGTGCTCCCCACGGGGAAGTGCTGGGCCTGATAAATCCTTGGTCTAACAATTCTTGGATCTGCCTTTTTAGCTCCTGCAATTCAACAGGGGACATGCGATATGGAGCTTTGGATACAGGGGCTGCCCCAGGGAGTAACTCGATGGTGAAGTTTACCTCCTGTTCAGGTGGTATGCCAGGTAAGTCTTCTGGAAATACATCAGGATAGTCTGTGGCTATGGGAATGTCTTCTAGAGTTGGTTTCTTCTTTTTAGTCGCCATGACTGAAACTAGGAAAGCATCACAACCCTGGTTGATCAGCTTGGAGGCCTTTAAAGAAGATATCAAGATAGGGTGTTTATGATAGCGGGTGCCAAGTAGTGATAGAGTTGGAAGGTTTGGTCGTTTAAAGGTGACCCTTCTATGGCGACAGTTTACATCGGCATCATACTCGATTAACCAATCGACACCTAGTATGGCATCATAGCCTTTCATGTCTAAATAGATGAGATCGACATGGAGATTGTGTCCTCCGATTATGGTTTCACATTTGGGCAAGTAGTGTGTGAGCTTTGACTCGGAGCCAAGTGGAGAAGCCACAGTGATCTTGGACTTCATGAGGATAGGTTTAACAGGCAGAGTTGCAGCAAATGTGGTGGAAATAAATGAATATGCAGCTCCAGTATCAATAAGCACAAAAGCAGGTTGAGAGTGTATGAGAATGGTACCTTCCACCATACCCCCTTCCTCGGGTAGGTCAGCTTCTACAACAGCATTAAGGCGTCCCTGACGTCGTGGTATAGTCTGAGCTTTGCCTGGCTGGTCCTTCAGCATAGGACAGTCAGGAATACGGTGGTTTCACCCACCACATCTCAAGCATGCCCGAGCTTCTTCCAGCATTCTTCAGCCGGTGCCCTGGCTTATCACAAAACTTGCAGTTCTCAGCTAACAGCCTTCCTTCCACCTTGACTTTCTTGTCCATAGAAAAATCTCTTCCCGCATTCGGCCTCTTGTTGTTGTTGTTAAAAGTGTTGTTGTTGTGGTTGTTGTTACGGAAAGTTGGTGCCGTATTAGCCGCTCCCTTTTTGACAAAGACCGGCTTTGAAACATCCTTCCCTCTCATGCCTTCTACTTTGGCCATGGTATCTTCCACTAGTTGAGCTCTTTGGACCATCTCAGTGTATGTTTATATGTCGTGAGGTCTGAGCTTTTCAATGAACATGGGCCTAAGCCCATCCAGGAATCTATTGGCCTTCAATCTTTCCGCACCCACCAAATGTGGGGCATACACTACTAGACGAGCAAACAAAGCTTCATACTTAGCCACAGACATGCTCTTTTGCTTCAGTGCGGCAAACTCCGCCGCCTTCTTTTCCTTGACTCTCATAGAGAAGTACTTTCCCCGGAATATTTCCAGGAATCCAGCCCACTCCAATTCAGCTACATTGGGCAGATGAGCCGATGCGGCCTTCCACCATGCCCGGGCATCCTTGGAAAATTAGAAAGTGGAAAGTACCACCTTCTCCCTGTTGGTGCATTGCATGACTTGGAAAATTCTTTCCAGTTCTCCACCTCGTCGGGATCAGGGGATGTAGAGAAATGAGGAGGGTTCAAACTCCTGAAATTACAGTGCAGATCACCAGCTCCGTTCCTCATAGCTGTAGCCTTATTTCTAGCCTGAACTACGTTCTGTAAAGCCTGAGTTAATCTGGCTACGGTTTCTTGCATAGCTTGCCACTGATTGCGAGCCATTGCGGTTGAGTGAGAGAGTTATGAGGTTCCTGAGAAAAGGATAGAAACCAATTAATGTCTCTAGATACATCATGAGGGCTAATGGGTACGAGTGTTTTGTTCATTCTAACATATTCCCAGTCTCTACCCATTCTTACTTGGTACTATATGTAATTTCCATGACGTAAGTTCTAATGCCACTTAAACCTAGGACTTAAATATTCCTATTGTTTCCTAGGCTCTGATAACCTAGGAATTAAATATTCCTATTGTTTCCTAGGCTCTGATACCACTAAACTGTCACGTCCCGAGAATTACATAGCGGATAATAATTTGGATAATTCAAGTCGATATTCCGAGACGTGAACAGTCAGAAAATACGCCTCTAGCTAGCAAGCACTAAATGCTTATCAACACAACATCATAATAGGGCCCAGATAATGAACTCAATTAAACTTGTATTCAAATCTCATTTCATTGTTTCAAATGGAACTAACACAACTCTTAAATGTTGGGTAACATGACTAAGACTCAATAAAAGGAAAAGTACATGTAACCTCACTTCCTACTACATCAATCTAACACTCATCCTAACTAGAGATAAACTCATGTGTTGGAACGCTCATCACTCGGACGCATTCCCATCCTCGACTGGTTCCTCCTCGGGCACTTCATAGTCACCTAGAGTGGTAAAAGTAGGGAATGAGCAAACTAGCCCAGTAGGATTTATATCTCAATATGCGGGCAATGATATAAGTGATTAGCAATTTAGAACTAGGTAAGTACGATTATCAAGATATGCATGTGCGAATAAAACTCATTAAACATGATACATGAACAAGCTAGATGGAATGATCATGATAGAGCAAGATCTAGAGTTGATATAATGAGCAAGAGTTTTCAATAGAATGTCATGTAACAAGCACGCAAGATATCATTTAAATTGCAATAATTGCAGGATGGCCATATCACATGATACGGGGTGGTCCTCAGAGAACGGACCGCAGTGCACGCCAGCATACGTTGAGCCAATGATCTGATCGAAGACCCGGTCCGAGTAGTAGCTCGGTGATTGCTATTACCGCTCGGACCTCGGAAGATCGGCTAAATTGAATGATGTCCGCCGAGCTGACTCTACGTCCAAGGGATGGCCGTGCGGAGCCACGCATTCAGCTGAGGCAAGTTCCTTCATCACCTTCGATGAGCATGGGAAGACCCAATATCAGTAAGGCCCGAGGATCGCGTAGGCAGTCCGCGCACGATCACCAGCCCTGAACATCAGGGGCCAGTTCGATCACACCTACCGCCCATAACTCTGGCCTGCGAAGATTAAGGCAAGATCATGGGCACATCCTGGGAGGGCTTCCATTAATCCAAACCAAGGGATCCCTATAAAAGGAGAGGCATCCCTCATAGAAAGGTACGCGATTACTGATCCACAAATCCTCCCACTTCGACCTCCCAAACTGACTAGATCGTCGGAGTGTCTTACCACTGAGGAATCTCGGTGGCCATGCAGGTTTGAACCCTCGGTGCTTCCAGTCTTCCTTTGGGCATCCCTGGCTCGAGCCGACCTCGACCCGTCGCCGGGACCTTGGCTCGCGTTGACCTCATTGCTCAAGCAGTAACATTTTGGCACTGTCTATGGGAAACTGAACAAAAAAGCTCATCGTAATGGCACCCAAAGGAAAGACAGTAGCACGCTCCTCAGGCGATGAGATCGCCCCAACTACTACCATCGAAGAAGTTGTCGGAGGAGAGTCCGGCCATGGAGAGCAAGATTCAAACACCTCCTCCCACCTCGATCATGTAGAACAGATGATCGCAGGGCTCCACCAAATGCTGGCTCGGATGGAGCAGCAACAGCAGCAACATCAACAACAGCAGTAGGTGGCGGCGACGTTGGGCGAAGTGACAGACAGTCCGGCCACGCATGCAGCGGCCGTTCCCAATGACGTCGGAACTACAAAAGGCCGAGCGCCGCTCCCGGCTATGTCATCCAGCCACCTTGGCATCCAGGCTTCAGTGCCCATGCCCTCGGTGCCAGCTTTGCAACAGGCCCCAGAGGCGCCTGTGGCCCCTATCGCGGCGGCAGAACAGGGCGCACCAAGGACAACCGAGGTCGATCATTTCTTAGCCGAGTCGACGCCTGCCCCGACAAACCTTCTGATGGCAGAACCTCGCTGGAGAAGTGACCTCCAAGAGATGAACATAAAGATAGAGGCCCTGCAGCGGGGATCTCGTGTCCCTTCGGTGGCGACGCTACTCTCCACCTCACCATTTGTCGAGGAGATAACCTCGGCTCCGGTTCCCACGAAATTACAGCTCCCAAAGTTCTGTCGATACAATGGTACGACTAACCCCGTTCATCATCTTGATAATTTCAAGGGGCAGGTCGAGATGGTGAACCTTTCTGACGCATTGAAGTGTCGAGCCTTCATGTCCACACTCGACGATGCAGCGCTGCAATGGTTCAAAGCATTACTGGCATGGTCGGTGGCGAGCTTCCCAGACCTAGCGCAGCGCTTCCTCGACCACTTCTACAATATGGTGCAGCACTTCTTATGCACAGACAACCTGTGGCTCGTCGCACAAAAGGGGGGCGAGCTGTTCCGTGACTACGCCAAAAGGATCCAGCTCGAGGTGATGAAGGTGGTGGATCTCAACCTGAGGACGGCTGTCAACATTCTGACGAGGATCTGTGTAACATCTCGGGCTTTCCGGCTACGTGTGGGATGGCTGGCCACTAACGCGTCTGGCGTTAGCGATGTGTTAGTGTCACGACCGTGCTGCTCATCGCGACAGCCATCTGGGTCACGACCGGTGGTTGCGTCGCGCTCTTGTCGCGCCCGATCAACAGGTCGCGATAAGGGTTTCACTTTTTGGTCTTCTGACAGACGTCTTCCGCCTGTCAGAGTGGCAGGCGTGGCAGGGGGACCTATCAAGCTGTCACGGCGCCCGAGTCGGGCACGTTCTGGTCACGGTCTGGGCAACCGTCGCGTTATGTTGGTAACGCGACGCCCCGCCCCATCGCGTCTTGAGGGCCGGAGGCTAAAAGCCTTGGCCAGCTCTCCCTTTCCCCTTTTGGCTCTTTTCCCTTCCCTTCTTCTCTCCGAGGAGGAGAAGGCTCCCCTCTCTTCTCCCTCCAGCGTTTGGTGCTCGGTGGCGGCCGGCGGCTCGTGCGGAGCATGGCACGGCGTCGTGGAGGCGAGGAGGTGGCGGCCGAGCTCATCGTGAAGGCTTCGTTGTGGGTTGGTTCTTCATTCTCAATAGGGATCCTTTTACCCTTGCTTGTTTGGGTGGATCGGGGGTTCAAATTGTGGAATGCATGCTTTTACTGCTTTCTCCATGATCCCCTCCCCATGTTTGTGTGTTTGTAGTTGTGTGGGGGACCCCGGGATGTGGCATCCCAGTGGTCGGCCTTCCTGCTGGTGTCGCGACCGCCGAGCGCGTTGCGACACCAGAGGAGGCGTCTCCTCAGTCGGGCATGACCTTATCGCGGCCCAGGAGGCCGTCGCGATAAGGGTGTCGCGACCCTGCTGCCCATCGCGACAAGGTTCTTGTCACGATGTGCGGCCTTGTCATGACAGGGTCGTCGCGACCTGGTTTGCTATCGCGACAAGAGCCTTGTCACAGCCTGCTTCCCCGACGTGACTGGCTTGTCGCGGTTTCCCTACCCGTCGTGATGAGATCGCGACGGACTAGGAGGGCGCGATAAGGTCTGGGTTGCCTCGGGTGTTTTCCATGGCCGCGGTTGGTGTGTCGGTTTGTGCCCCAAGGTAGGGTTGCCCTCCGGACCTTCTGGTGAGGAACGCGGCAGGTTGGCTTGCTGCGTTCAGTGACCGAAGGTGACACCTTCGTGGTCGTGTTCTAGCGGCTGTGCTAGGAGGCTTGCGCCTGTCTAATAATCGATTGTCTGTCTGTCAATCGATTGTTAGAAGAGTGGTGGTTTCTATTCTGCTCTTAGTGTTCCGGTTTCTCAGGCCGTGCATTGTGTGCCGGCGTTGGCCGACGGTCCCTCTGGGGGTTTCCGGAAGGGGTGCCATGCATGCTTGTGCCTACTGGGCTTGTCTTGGTTATGAGCCAGCGGTGCTGTTTCTATGGTGGTTGCCACGCCAGTTCTCTTTCGCCCGGTGCTCGGCACTTGAGGGCTTGTCCGCGAGACAGGTTGCTACCATTACCTGGGACCCCCATCCCCGCGCACCTGTGTCAGAGGGGGCTTCTCTGGGCGGCGGGCGTGCTTGGGTTACGGACTCGGAGCGAAGGGGAAAATGGTGGGGACAACGGCTTCTGTCATTTGTAGACCTCTCTTAGCTGGGTCTGGGACGCCAAGGTTGTTGTGGTGCTCGTTCGGTGCAGACCAGCTAGTCCGTCTCACTGCCTTGCTCTGCGTTGGTTCCGGAGCCACGTAGGGAGGTCAGGCGTGGGGCCGCAGTTCGGCCGGACTACGGTGTTGTGGTTGTGTTCATGGCTGTGACTCGCTAGCCTCACTCTACCGAGGAGGTTGTAGGTGGGAGTCGGCGACCGGCATGCTTGAGGTGTGGACGGTGTGTCCTCCTCTTAGCTGCCTGTGGCGGTGGCTTGGTTGCTCTTGCTGTGACAGTGTTTCACGCTATTTCCGAGATTGTGTTCTCGTTGCCCTGGTTTACACGGTGGTTGTAGCCTAGCCGTGTCTCGCTTCCTTGGGTTTTGTCGTTTGGCCTCGTGGGCTGTGTTTAGTGGTTTTCGCTCTGCAGGTTCTCTCGGGGTGCCTTGTGCAGGCACCCAGCTGCTGTTTTGGTAACCCATTCCATGGTGCCGTCTGTGGTGGCACCAGAGTGTGTAGTTCCCTGACCTCGTGGAGTGCCTGTAATACCCCATATAGATATGTTAAATGGACTAAATCAGCAGACTACCAACAACCCGGACTAGTCATTTTCAGAGCTCGAGTAGGAAAAGAACTCTGAAGTTAAGCGTGCTCAGTTGGGAGTAGTCCCAGGATGGGTGACCTTGGGAAGTCTACCAACTGGCACGGTTGTTGGGCCAGTTGCTGGTTGGGTCGTCACAATGGTATCAGAGCCTTGCCCAGCCGGAAGTGCAGGAACTAAGTGCCACACAGGGCAAAGTGCTACGCTATGGGAGCCACCTCTTGAGGCCATAATGGCGCAAAGTGCTACATAGTGGGAGCCACCTCTTGAGCCTGTGGGGGCCACCTCTAGAATCCTGCCTGCCTGGGGTTTGATTGTGTGCTATGTGTGAGCAGCGACGAGGACGTCGCTTATATAAGAGGGGTAGATTGTAATACCCCATATAAGAATATGTTAAATGGACTAAATCAGCAGACTACCAACAACCCGGACTAGTCATTTTCAGAGCTTGAGCAGGAAAAGAACTCTGAAGTTAAGCGTGCTCAGTTGGGAGTAGTCCCAGGATGGGTGACCTTCCTGGGAAGTCTACCAACTGGCACGGTTGTTGGGCCAGTTTGCTGGTTGGGTCGTCACAGTGCCCGAGGTGCAGGGTGGTTCTGTTGTGGGCCCTCGACCTTGTGGAGGTCTGAAGTGGTCGTGCCTATGGTGAGACGTTCGTTCTCACTTGGTTGCTTGGTGTCTCTCGGGGTGACACCTGGTTGTTCCTTCCCGACCTCATGGAGGTCTAGGATGTTGGGTGCTTGTGTCGTGAGACTCTGGTTTCACATGTTCGCTCCGGTGTTCTGTGAACTCCGTTGTCTCGGCAGGTGTGTGCCGAGGGTTTGCTTCTGCGTTGTGTTGCTCTGGCCCGACCCCAGTTACGAGTCGTGGCGTTGCTCTAGTTGCTTCCGCATGTGTTTGACTCCGCTGGTTCTACGGGAGTCGTGCTTGGCCTGACCCGAGTTGTGGTCGAGGCGTTTCTCTGTTTCCGTTGCTTTGTGGTACTCTATGGTAGGTGTTTCTCGCTTTACTGCTTTGTAGAGTAGTTTTGCTTCCGCTTTGTTGGAGTTCCTGCTGCTCTGGCTGGTAAGGGACTGGTAATCCTTACTGAGCCTTGTTCGCGAGGCTCACCCCCCTACTCTCTTCAGGTAGGGACTCGCTATCGCAGGAGTTCATTGCCGGACGGTCGTGGTGGCATCTTGTTCACCGTGCGTTGCCAGCAGTGTGAGTTGTGAGCGTGATCGCTTGTAGCGTGAGTTGAGAGTGGCCTTTTTGCAAGTCCTCGGGGTATGCCCCTTAAGGACTGCACCTTTCTTTCTGTACCTGTACTTTTATTTGGGACATGTTGTACATAATTTCTTTATTAATGTACAGTCTTTCTTGTTATAGTTATTTGAATTCATTGCTTATCTCACTGGACTAAATTCTAACCCTTCCGGGTCTTCGGATCCGTGGGCGGCGGCGCGACCTTCGGAAGGTACTCGCCTTTTTGGGCCACAACACATAGACCAATTCAAACCGCTAGTTAGGAATCTTGGTCACTTCCCCTTCTTACCAAAGGCTTTACTAAGGTAGGACGTGCATTTAGGGGTGATGTGCCATAGGCGGCTACTCTTAGTTGATAGTGCAGCTACTTAGGCCATACCTAAGAGATGACCCGATCTTATAGAGGGAAATGGAAGACTATTTAAGGAAAGTTTAATGTAGGTTTAAGGACGATGGGTCCGGCTTCTTACCGTAGCATACCCTTCAAAGATTAGGTCTGTTGTGTAGGGACTTTGTGGTCTTTCTTATATTTTTGCACTATCTGGGGCATGCGTACGATCGGGCTCATGAGCGTCCCGCGGGGACTTTGCCACTCTTTGCCATGCCCCTATTCTATCATGTATTTTTCTATCCTTTCTTTTACTTTTTTGTTCCTTTGCTTTTGTTATTTGACCGTCCCTGTTTGAGACTTCCTCTCATCAGGGTGTGCCTAAGGTTGACAACCTCACCCTTACGACCCTTGCCCCTACACTTTGACCGATTTAGGAAAGAATGACCATCGCATCACTAGAGTAGGGCTTGTCGTGTGTGTGTGGGTCCTAACTTAGGGCAACCCTTGGTGATTTGGGAAAGGACTTCAAACTCTTAACATGGGGTTATGCCTAATCTAAGTGTTGTGGCCTCACACCTATAGACCTAGGGATAGAACCTTTTGAGGTACAACTCATTCCATGGATGTAACAATTCTACACCCTCAGCATTGGTTAGACGATAGGCGTTTCTCGAATACACTTCCTTCACAACATTCGTTCCTTCCCAATTTGGTTGCAATTTAGACCTTGGACTTCCAGGTTTGATAAAGATGCGTTTCAAGACCATATCACCCTCTTGGAATTTTCGCTCAATTACCTTCTTTTCAAAAGACCTTGAGATTCGCCTTTGATATGAGAGCACATGATCGGCCGCCATAAGTCGCCTTTCATCTAAGAGTTCCAATTGGACTAGCAACGCCTCTCGACGTTCGTCAAGATTAAGCTCCTTATCAAGTTGGACTCTTAGTGAAGGGATCAAGATCTCATATGGAACTACCGCCTCCATCCCATAGGTGAGAGCATACGGGGTTTGCCCCGTGGGAGTACGGACAGAAGTATGATAGGCCCATAGAGCCTCTATTAGCTTTTCTAGCCAATCGACAAATTTATGCGATTCACAAGTTTTCTTCATAATTTTAAGAAGGGTTTTATTAGTTGCTTCAGCTTGGCCATTGGGGTAATATGAAGATGAATGATGCAGAGTGATGTTGTATTTCTTACAGAGGTCCTGAAGTTCTTGTGAGATGAATTACGGCCCGTTGTCTGTGACGATGCTGCTTGGCACTCCGAACCGCGAGATGATATTCTTCATGATAAAGAGGCATACTGTGGATGCTTTGACTTCTGCAAACGCTTCCGCTTCTGCCCACTTGGACTCTTGAAGGTATCTCCGGGGAATAGCTTTGCCTCGTTGCTTCCTAGGGTGACGTTTGGCGAGCGCTGGGTCGACCTGACTCTCTACCCTAGACTCTCCTAAACTAAGACTAGACTCTTTTAACCTAGACAATCCTAACTGGCTAGACGACTCTACAGGACTAGGGGTGGACATGGTGTCCTCAAAGAGAATGGCTCCTAATGAAGGAGCAGGAGGGGAAGCCCCAGTTGAGGGGTGCCCCTGATCAGGAGGGTTAAGGAGGTATGTCGGCTCCTCGACCTCAATATGCATTTGAAAGTTGGTGTTTCTTGGAGATCAGTGGAGAGCATATAACACGAGAGGGTGATCTCGTGGTCGTTTGGATCAGATTGCAGAGCGGAGAGGACTGAAGATGGGAGGTCAGGAGTGAGGATGTTGTGGGCAGCTGCCAAGAGTTGGGGAGACAGTTGAATGACTAAGGGAGGGGATGAAGGGACCAGGCTTGGGAGGAGAGAACACAGGAGTGATGGATGGATGGCCAAGCACGTACCCTTCCAGAGCTCGTCTACAGTCTTCCCTTCCTTGTAGGGGATGTCTAGCTCTCCCACGTCAGTGGCATCGCTCATCAACTGCCTCTTGGATGTGATGGATGTGGGAGGATCTACCAGTTCGGCTGCAGCTGGCGGCCAAGTTCTTTCTTCATCCCAGAACAGATGGTTGAAGGCTATAGTGATGTCTTCTATATCAAACCAACAGTACCATTCAGCCTCTGGGTCCCCTGTCTTCCTTCTCTTTCTGGGGCGGAGTGCTTCCAGCGCCTTATATGTAAGCATGGGGGCCATGTGCCTAGAGAAGTTCCTGCCATGTATATCATATTGTGACAGTTCTGCCTCAACCACCACAGTGTTATACCCAGGTTGGGTAGGGCCTCTGACAAAGTGACACCAGAGTGTCCATGTGAGTGGTTGGCGGTCGGCCTTGAGAGTGGATGTGCTAGTTGACCATGGCTTGGACTTCTCCCTGTAACCAAGTTCCCATCGGATTTTCATCACGATGTCTGGGATAGGCTTGGTAATTCCTTGTAGTTCTGCCCCTAGGCATTTTCCTTCTTCATAGCCCAGCTTCATCATGATCTGCCACCCCTTAGTGTTTAGTGGCTCCTTCCTCTTGACTGCATTGACCTATGCAGGACCGGCCTCTTGTTTGGAATGGAATGAATAAGCCCAAGGGTAGTTGATGTCCAGCACCAAGACAACGGGCTTGTTGGCGGGCCACATAGCTGGGAGATGGGTGTCGTTGATGGCATCGACCGTGTGAGTAGTGGCTATGCTTTTGACCTTGATGATCCATCCTTGGAAGGGGAACTTTAGACATTGATGTGCAGTGGACGGAACGGCTCCCAATGCTTCTAACCATGGGCGCCCCAGGATGGCCTTGAACATGGGGTTGATATCAAGTACATAAAAATCGACAATGACGGCTAACGGCTCCAGTTCGGCTTGTACAGTCACCATGCCGTGGCAAGATCTTCTAGAATTGTCATAGGCGGCTATGGTGGTTGGCGTCGGTCTCAACAGCCCTTCTGACACATCACAAGCTCTCAAAGTGCTCAATGGGCAGACATTTATTGACGCCCCAGTGTCGACCAGTGCTGCCTCTGCTGCCACATGATTGATGACTAGGGTAACACAAAGCGGGAGCCTCCTGGCTTCTGGGGGTGCTAGTTCATTCTTGGCAAATGTGATAGCCGGCCCACGAGTCACCATGGCTAGTGCACTCGGTAGTTTGTCGGAAAGCATGCCCTCATTCACCACTACCCTTTGTAAGAAATTTCTCAATGCTTCTTGATGTTCTTTGGATCTCTTTATCAATTCCAGTATGGAGATTTTAGCTGGCACATGATCAAGATGCTTGAGGATATCATAATGTGTACCGGGTAGCGGCTCAATCACCCCCTCGTCCTGTGGTTGCTGTTGAGGCTGTTGCTAAGGTGGTTGCAGGACCTGTTGGGGATTGCTTTGGCTGGTGGAGGTCGTAGAGATGGGTGGATACAGGCGATGGAAGACTCATCCGCTCCGTAGGGTTGTTGGTTGCGTGGTGCCTTGCCTGGTGAAGGATAAAGTGGCGGCGGAGGGTTGATTCAGCCCAGGTGGTGGCAAGATGATGGATGTGGGAGTGGTTATGACAGGTGGTGGTAGCATGGAGACAGGTGGAGCGAGGGATGTGGTAGGTGGTAGGATAATGGAGGGCATAGCGACTGGCGTGAGTGTTGAGCCGATAGCAGTATGATGGCGTTGGCTTGGGAAACTAAAGGAGGGACTGATTGGGGAGCCATGTTGGCTGGTTGTATTGTTTGGGGTTGTTGAGGGTATTGGCGGTTAATGGCCATCATCTGCTGAACATCGGGTTCATCATCATACGTCCAGTTCACTTGAGGAGGGGGGTGATGGACGATAGGATTCACCTGGGCTGGTGGTTGTGGTGGACTGTTGTTGTTGCTGTTGTTGAGGGGGTGGTTGGCGTTGTTGCCTTTGCTGTTGTTGCTGCCTCTGCCTTTATTTAATGTCTCCGATCACTGTCTGAAGGGCTGTCCAATCTAACCGGTTCTGCTCATGAAGGTCATACACCAGATCCTTGAATGTGAAGCAATGCTCAATGGTATGACCTGGCTGGCGATGGAACATGCAATATCTTGTCTGATCCACACTCGGGTTCAATGGCCTTTCCGGAGGGAGCTTGATGGCATCCGTGGAGACCAAGGCCAAGAAGATGTCGGAGAGTGTTTTAGGGAGTGGTGGGTACTGAGTTCTCCTTGGGCCTAGGGGACGCCTTTGCTGGGAGCCTTCAGGAGGTGTACTTGGTTGTATTGGGGCTGCTGGCCTTGTGGGGGATTGGTGCGGTTTTGACCTTGGGCAGTGTAAGGTTGACGATTGTTATTCTGGCCAGTAGGGTTGAATGCACTCACTTGCTCGTTGACTTGGACACCCTCGGTCACTGGCCCCTGAGGTTTTCTTTGAAAGCAGGACTTTTGGGGTTCGAACATGGAGTGTATGGGGGAGTCCTTGAGCTGGGTCTGGATGAACCAGGTTCGACTGTAGAGCTGATGCATGGTGGTGATATCATTCGTTGCTAGGATGTTTTTATAGGCGGGGGTTGCATTGACAATGATGATCTTGACCTTTTCTCCCTTCGAAAGGTACCTAGGGACTCGTGTGGCCATCTGTCTCCACCTGTCGGCATATGTGGCAAAATCTTCATCCGACTTCATCTTTTATGCCATGAGGTCCGTAAGAGAATACTCTGGCCCAACCCTATCTTGGAACTGTTCAAGGAATTTCCCCTTCACCGTGGTGAAGTCCTCTGCATCCTCAGGTAGCAAGGAATAGAACCAATCTACTGCAGGCCCGTCCAGTGACCGATGGAATAGAAACGCCATCAAGCGGCGGTCATGCTGATAGGGTGCGGACTCATAGATGAAATCCTTGATGTGAATGTATGGGTTGCCAGAGCCATTATACTTACGGTACTTAGGAAGTTCGGATGGAGATGGAACCCACAGGCCATTGAAGTTAGGCATGTAAACATCATGGTGCTGCCTAGGGTCGACTTGCCTTCGCAGCTCTTGGAGTTCCTTCTTAATAGACGCCCACTCAGACATCATGTCAGGAGCGGCGGAGAGTGGAGCATACAAGGAGGAGGCACTAGATGTCGGCCTGGCGCTTGGCCTCAAGCTGTGGTGGATGGCAAGGGAGATATGGTGAAGGCCGGGGCCTCGACTCACGTGTATGGTAATGCTCAGACTCGAAGGGAGTGAATCGAATGGCCCGCGGCCAGATGGGAGTGCTGTCGGCTGGTCCCGTGATGATGCGGGGGGCGGAGGTAGATGCCATGGGGCGAGAAGTCCCCGCTCTGGGTGAGGGCGATGAGGTGGCCTTTCCTTTGAGGGCCGTCATGAGATCTTGGATTTGAGATTGATCAAGCTGAGGAATTAGGTGCATGAGTTGAGCAGCTTGATCATCCGCGTGAGGAGAACGCACATTTAGTGACGGGCCGCCGCCGTCGTCGGGATGATGTCTATCACTAGCATGAACTATAGTGACCCAGGGCCGGGTCGACTCCTTAAGGAGCTCATGAGGAAGAGATTCCTCATAATCATGGGAGGTGTAGAAAGCAGTGTCCTGATTCTCATTACCATAGATTGGGCTCAAGTAAGACTCCATATATAGAAAGTGGGAGTTTTTTTGATGTACCAAAATAAGGAAAGCCTGACCAGACTTAAGAGACAACCTAACCTAAATAGACACCTGATTTCCTATATAAATAATCCTATGCAAACAAAAGAAAGAGAAAAATGTCTCACCCAAAGCAAGCAGTTGGAAATGATGATGATTTCTTTTATTTGGTTCAAGTTTGCCTTTTAATGGACTGATCTTTTAGCAAGTTCCCTCAAAGGAAGGGTTTCCTAAAGGGAGAGGGATTCCAACTTCGGGTTTGACTAGGATTTCTCACAGACTCACCAATGCATGAATCCTAAATCTAGGTGGCAACAGGTACAACCAGCCTGGCGGCCGTTGGGAATCCACGGTCAGCGGGGACTTACAGGCCCTCAAGCGAGTGCTCTAGTCGGACACAAGGAATATGTGGCCGAGAGAGCGGGCGTCGCCGAGGAGGACAACCTAAACTAAAATATGGAAATATGTATGCAAGCCCTATGTGCACCGGAGTGCGTGCGAAATCCAGCCTAACACGAACAAAACAAAAATCAAGCCGACCTGCTCTCAGAAGCAGAAGGCGACAAACCAACTGTCGCGATCAAGATCGCGATAAGAAGATTGTCGCATTCCTCTTCGCAGTGGACAGAGATCAGATGGGACCTGATTTTGCACGAAAATTTAGACAACCCTATAGCATGGAGGATTGACAAACTCTCATAAGCATGGAACATGCATGAAACAACTTAAAGCATGGATGGGGTACTTGAAATAAACCCAAAACACAGAAGAGATGGAATCAGCAACACTGACCTTATCGCGACGATCTCCCTGTCGTCTTCCAGATCGCGACGGTTTCGACGTTGCCTTCGCACCCAGAATAGTAGAACTCAAAACAACAGTAAAATAAACGGGAAAACACATAATCTAAAGAAAGACCACACACATGAAAGGCTAAAAACGACAGGGAAAGACAGCAACAAGCACGATAGGCACTAGTTTTCCCACCGTGATTGCCAAAAGGTGTAATCACGGGATTTGCTCCCCAAAGATGATGATTAAAATAAAGAAAAAGGACCGTGATCGCCACCAAAGTAGTTGCAAGAGATGTATAGATGAAGGGACTGCTAACTACCTAGGAAAAGGAAGAAAGGTGCAGAAGAATAACCTAGTCTTGTGAACGCGACAGGCCTGCCGTTGCCTTATCTTGAACGCGACGATGGAGGTGCCGCCTTCCGGTTCTCTGAACGCGACGTGCGGACTGTCGCCTTCTAATGATCGCGACCAGATGAACGCCGCCTTCTACTTCAGAAGATGAAGACCGTGGATTCTCTTCTTCCTGCTCCTCAGCAGGCCATGGGGCAAGAGCCTCGTGCTGCTACTGTCTTTTACAACCCTACAAAGAACATCAAAAGAACAGAAAACCCATTAGACAAAAGTTTGGTGTAGAATCTATCCCAAAACAATAAGTAAACATGAAAAAATTAGGAGGAACTCATGTGGGGTGGGGTTTTATCCCTTTTGGGTGATTAAAATAGGTGTGTGTGATGTGTTCTAATGCAAATCTACAAAAATAAATGAAGCTAAACGTGCATGTATGAAGAAAAAGGATGAAGAATTAGAGAGAGAAAGTGTAGATGAGGAGAAATTGCCCTGGGGGGCACTTCCTGGTCGTCTGGAAGCTGAGAAGTCTTCTGAGAACTCGTAGCTCTCTGGGAGAGGAAGAAACAGACACCAGCCTTGCCTTAAACCGTGCTCTATGAAGAGTTTTATACCCCATTATTCATGAATGGGCTGAGAGGAGAATAATAGGCAAGAGTCTGAATTTGGGTAAGCAAGCTCGGGCAAGGGGAATCAGAACTCGGAAAGGACCTTCTAAAGAGGGTCTCCTCCAAATTTGGAAGGATTTGGACGCCTCTAGACCAACTAAAAGTCAGACTATTCATCAATAGCAAGGGTCCAAGTCGGATTAGGAAAGGGTACGTTGTATGGAAACCAGAACGCGACGAGCGCCTTGTCGCTACCAAGTCGCGACGCCTCGATACGTTGCCTTCCATAGGAGGAAAGCTTTTAAGCATTTTCTGGCAATTTTTCAGGGAATTAAAATGCCAAATGAGAACGCGACGTATCGAGGTGTCACCTTCTGAAGATGATCGATTCAGGCTTGAAGGTGAATTGGTATGGGTATGAACGCAACATAAAGGGCATCGTCTTCTAAAGTAGAACACGACAGGGGCATTGTCGCCATCATGAACTTTCCGGCATATAGCCCAATTAAACTGTCTGATCTCCTTGCATAGGCATCGATTGACGTGCGGTTCAAAGCATTGAACTCCTAACTCAGAGATCTACGGGATACTGACGAAGACTGATTGATGTGACCAGGAAGAACCCACCAAGGTGATGAACTAATGAAAATACCATGATCGGATAAAGCTAGCTAGGCGATGATGAGCCAACGTGGGGCGTCAATGATATGACAAGGAATTTGGCTCGACTTATGGGCCAGAAATGGGTGTCTACAGATTGCCCCTCCTTGATGCCTTCTTTGCAAGGGAGTGGAGCGATAGAGAAGTGGAGATGGCATGAAATGACGATGTAGCGGAATGAAGCGAAATGAGATGAAAAGCGGGCATCAAGGTAAAGAGACACCCATTCTGAACGAATAAGCAGCGAGAATTATCCGGCCATCTTCGAACATGGCTGGAACAGAATGCAGGGATGGTTCAAATTTGGGACGAAAAAGATCAAAAGAAAAGAAATGATCAACCTCTTGATGAAGAGGTACCCTGGCCATCTTGGCTTGCAGGTTTCGTTCATTAGGGGATAGGTGCTGCCCGGCGGGTTGATTCGACTCTGGCCTTCGAGCGATTCACGACTAATGAACGGATCAATGGGAAAGGGATGACTGATATAATGAATGGGGATGAGAGGAATCCTGAATAGGAACCATATTGGCAAACTGGACCAAGCAACTAGCTCGAAGAGAACTTTCAAATTCGGAATGGAATGAAATTCCTTGTCTAAGAAATAAGGATCTGGTTGAAACATCATCGCGAAGCTGGCTTTAACTAATCATGAGGCATGAAGCTCAAAGATCCTAAATGATGCATGATGGGCTAAAAGAAAAGAAATCATAAAATAAAATGCAAAGAAAAGGAGAAAATAACAAATACTCAAGGATAATATTACTAGACAAAATGAGCAAGGGTCAAGACACTTCGCATCCCCGGCGTGCGATAAAATCCATCGTCCTCGAGCCATACCATCTAACGGCCTATCCAACGATTAACAGTGCGCACCTAGATCATCCTTATTTTTGGTGAAGGGGAACTCATATCCTGGAACACATTGAGAACCAGCCAGTCCTTGAGATGATATAGTAGGGTAGATATTATATAGTAATGCAGAGATTAAGGTTAGAAATACTTACCTGAACTCACCTGACGAGCCATTTTTTTTCTTCTGATTTTTTTGATTTTTTTTCTGAATTTTCTGCATTTTTTTTATTTTTTATGGATTTTCAAGATAAAATAATAAGATAACAAGATGCACCGAAATATTTGAAAGAGGGAGACATGATTGTATTTTGGGAGATTTTGAGAGATTTGATGTATTGAGAATATGAAAGTCATGTATCAGGGACTTTATGACAATTTTCAGCTTTTGTAAGCATTGGAGATTTGCAATAAAAATGTGATTTTTAACGGTTCTGTGAACGGACTGAGAAGGCGACAGCTTGAACGTCACGACCTTGAAAGCGACAAGTCAATCGTCGCTATGTAATTTGAGAACGTGCCAGGGCGTCTGTCGTGACATAAAGTTAACGCGACAGCCTTGTGGTCGCTGTAGGCACCCGATTCTGAAGTATAAGTCAGACCACATTTCTTGTTATCTTAGTAAGCCCCTAGTTGGTCACTCACCTTCAGCCCACCGTTAGCCTTTCTTTGAGCCCATTAACAGCCCAATTTCCATGAATATCCTGTCCATTATCTTTTAAATAGTCCATGTGCCTTGAATGCCTATTTTTCTCCCATATGATTGGATAATAATTTGAGAATAATCGATTTCCACTGACGCGACGTATCGTGGCGCCGCGTTCATCCTCGTCGCGCCCTCTCTGGTAGTCGCGACAGCCCATGCATATCCATGCACGTGGCTTCATAGTCGCAACGACTAAGGCTGTCGCGTTCATTGCTGTCGCGTCCCTACGATGCGTCGCGACTTCAGCCGTGGCAACAGCCTCCACAACCACCTCCACATTATCCTCTCATGGCCTTTATCTTAATCCTCTACAACCTCCCAACCCACCTGAACGCATCTAGGGGATAGAGGACTCTTTGAAACCTCCTTTGGACTCTGACCCACGAGATTAATGATTTTTTTTCTTCATCTGGGCATTTATCACTTAAAAATGGGATTTTTCTCTCTTAGTCTATATAAGCAAGCCCTTTTCTTCAGAACCAAGAGAGCCTCATTTTTTTACCCCGAAGGGCTGACAAAATTTCCTCTGACCAACACTTAGCATCGCAGCCCTCCCATTCTCCTCATTTCTCACCTCAACCCTTCACCAAGTCATGCTCATTTCACTATCTACATGGCGTGGAGTTTGAGGGGGCGACCCTCGGAGCCTCTGAACCAAGGGAGGACACCATTTAGCACCAGGGGGTCGCCCCATATGGGGCTCTTTCTTCCTCTTCCTCTTCCTTCTTCATGCATTTTTATCACTTTATTAGATAGCAATCTATTTTCTTTTCCTTTCATACGTTTTCCATACACCCAAGGGGTTTAAAACCAGCCCCAGGTCCGTTCCCACCATACTTCATCTCTTCTTTTTATTTTTGGATGGATACTACACTTAATATGTTCTAACAGGGTTCCTTTCCTTATTTTCATTATTTTGGCAGGTACTCAAGCTAGTTCTCACGAGGAGCTCTTGTCCTCTGGCCGGCCGGAGGGCAAGAAGAAGGTCTACACCAACTTCTCCCACACTGCAGAGAACGCGACGGACAAGGGTGACGCGATAAGGATATGCGTCCTTAACGGGCACCGCGATATTAGCACTATCGTGTCGGTTTTTGACGTCGCGATACCAGGTCTGCCTTCCGTTCTCTCGTCCTTCTTCTTAGTATAGTTAACCTTCTTTGTTATTTATTTGGCAACTATATTAGGTGGCGATCACACCCCTTTCCATGCTCCTATAGTTAATACATGTCTGTGTGTATTGTGCGTACAATCCCCGTGATTACACCTTTTGGCGATCATGATGGGACCTTCAGTGCTACCCTCGTGAGTTTAGTTTGCTTGCCTACCATATTTGTTTGTTTAAGTGCTTTCCTAGAACCCTGTTAGGTTAGTCTTTGCCTTGTTTTGACGTACCTGTTCTCTATCGGAGACACGACGTATCGCGGCGACGCTATCTCGTCGCGTCCTTAGTGGCCGATGCGATCTAAGGTGCGTCCTTTTACCCTGCCATCTGCCTGATTTCCTCTCTGTGGATTCATATATGTTTGTTATATGCATCTCTACCATGTGTCCCCACGTTTTTTGAGTGTTAGAATCCTGTTAGGGTTCCAGTTTTCCCTTTTCTTTTCACTATTAGTTTTCGGGTCCTGTCGCGGTGGATCGTGAGGTCGCGTCCTGGGCGCGCCGGAGCTGGACGTCGCATCCACAGGTACACTTGTGTTGTTAATGCTTTGATCCATATACAAGTTTATGTTTGACCCATGATCCTTGCTGTGTTGATCTAAGTGATTCCATGCTTCGGTTGTGTGTTAGGTTAGTCTGCGTGTGACTACAGGTTTGGGCCTTCTGTTGATATCGCGGCTGGCTGGCCTGTCGTGATAGGGTCGCGGCATATCTGGCCGCCGCGACTGTACCCGAGACCTGCTAGTCAACCTGTTTTGTCATTATTTAGCGTTGCATACACTTTTGGGAACCTAGGCCCGTGCATACACTACTCATCCCATTGTGTAGGTTTGCCCCCTTGGTTGAGTGAGCCCTCTCACCCACGAGCACTCGTGGGTTGACTCGGGCCGCCCTCCGAGGACCTCTGTAAGTCCTCGTGACCGTACACACGTTGCGGTTCACCGGGCCAGTTGTACCCGTTGTACCCTTAGTTCAAGCCATTCCCTACGTGAGAGTTGTGTGTCACCCTTAGCCGCACCGGAGGACTTCAGTTCACACCTATTAGGGTCCCACTTGATCAAGTGACTTGTCATTAATCAATCTAATTAAAAATCAAGTGCAAACTTTAAAATCTGGATGATAATCATGATAACTTGAGTGCTTTTGGTGTATCCCTTCTTATCTCGCAGTCCCCTTATTGTTTGTGATAGAGTTTAGGTTTAGTAAGTGAATGTCATCTCCCCTAATTGCTTAGGGGTGGTGCATGCGCCATTGTCTAGGTAGATCGAGTCTCCCCCCTCCGACCATTGTATTATATCATAATCCTTTGTTTGATATGGACCAATTTGGGTCCTTGCTGATGATGTCCTGCCCATTGGGCTTCTTGAGGACGTGGCCCAACCTGCCGCGGCTGTCCTCTCTGGGCATATCCACCCCCCTCTCGTCGTTGGGTACCGATCCCGTCCCCCTTCCCCTCCAGGGGCAGACGATCCCCATTCCCAATTTAGTCAACTCCTCCCGCACCTAACTCCAGATCAAGTCCGCGATTTCCTGGTCGCTGCCAAAGGCAAGCGACCCCTGTCTCCAACCGCTCACGATTCAGCTCAACAGGCGGCCTCCTCTGCCCCTGTTGCCTCAGCGCCACATGTGCCTTCCATGCTGGCAGACCCAACACCCCTCTGTCCTCGGGCTATCCACTTTTCGGAGCCCAGCTACCTTCTGGCGCGGGTGGTTCGGCCCAAGTCCCCTCCAATGTCCTCATTCTATCAGGCCGAACCTGTCCACCCTCCCCGCGAGAGGTCTTATTCTATGGAGCAACCCCGCTCCCTCATTCCTACCCACCACGTCACGTCCCCCTCTGATTTCCTTGCAGAGTGGGCCACCATGAAAAAGGAGCTCCATGACCTAAGGAGACAAATAGATCCTCGGAAGGTCGCCGAGGTACCCCTCCCTTCCTTCCAGCATCTCCGAGTTCCACCCCAGTCAGAACTCCCTGTCTATTGGCGATATTCTTGGGTAGGGGACCCTTACGTGCACTTGAAGGACTTTGTGTATGAGTCTGCGCCACACAAGTACAATCGTCATCTCATGGCGTACTTGTTCAGGAAGTCATTGGATGGTCCGGCCCTTGAATGGTTTTATTCTTTACCCCCCGAGGAAGCCGAAGATTTTCGAATTGTCCAAGAACGGTTCCTACAGCAGTTCCAAGATCGGGTTGGACCCGAATATTCTTTTGTTGATTTAGTGGCCGAGAAAATGAAGTCTGATGAGGAATTCTCGGTCTATGCTGACCGGTGGCACTCCCTAGCTGCTAAGGTCCGCTGTCCCATGCCCGAGGAGGAAAAGGTCAAGCTGCTAATCTCCAACGCTAGCCCAACCTACCAGGCCATTTTAGCCATGAATGACATCACCACCATGCACTAATTATATAGCTGAGCCCGTTTCATCCAGACCCAACTCAAGGACTCGCCTATCCACTCCATGTTTGAGACCCCTAAATCTCGCTACCCTAAGAAGCCTCAGGGCCCAGTCACCGAGGGGATCCAAACTAATGAACAAGGAGGTGCAGTAAACAACCCCCAAGGACCAGTAGGTAGGACTCCCTACACTCAGCAGCCCCAGTAACTGTAGAATAACAACAGACAACCACCTCCTTAGGGCTAGAACCCTCCGCAAGACCAGCGCCAGTACTCCGAAGTCCCCCCACCTCAAAATGGCTATCCCCCAGAAAGCCCAATGGACCCAAGAGAGCCCAATATCCTCCTCTGCCTGAGACCCTAGCCGACATCTTTGCAGCCCTCATGTCCTTGAATGCCCTTAGACTCCCTCCCGAGAAACCTAATTGGAATATGGCAGCAGATCAGACGAAGTATTGTGTGTACCATAGCCATCCGGGCCACAATGTATCGAATTATTTCCAATTCTGGGATATTATATATGACCTCCATGAGCAGAATCAGATCGATTGGGCTGAAATGAAGAGGTTAATCCAGACATTGAGGGATCAGCAAGGTCAGAGGCAGTAACAGCAATAGCAAAGGCGACAGCAGCCACAACAATTCCAGCAACAGCAATTCCAACAACAACAACCATTCCAACAGTAGTACTAGTAGCAGCAACAGCCACAGCAGCCGCAGCAACCGGCCAATGACCTCGGCATAATCCGTAACCCTATGCCACAACACCCACCTGCTCTGAATCCCCAACCTGCTCCACCACCACCTCCACCCGCGCAAGTTAACCCAGTCATCCATCACCCACCACCAGAAGCTCCATGGGCCTTCAATGATGAACACGAAGTGGGCCAGCTTTTGGTCATTTCCCATACCACACCTAGTACCACTACACCTACATCCACCATACCTATTTCCTTCACACCCACCATTGCCACCATCACCTCGCCACCTTACAACTCCCCCGTCATACCCCCCATTGTCCCTTCACCTATCAACATCCCTTTCTCCCCTACACCAGCGCCATTATTAGCCAACCCTTCCATCCTCGACACCACTCCCCCGCCACTCCACCATAACCTCGCCCTGCGGAGCAGGCGGATGTTTCACCGGATGTACCCAAATGCATCCATGTCTATGCCGGGTCAGCAAACCCAACCCTCCAACTATCTGCAGCAACAACAGGATACCGAGGAGATAGATCTAGACCCGGGGACCCAGTATGATATCCTGAAACACTTGGATCAAACTCCTGCCAAGATCTCCATCCTTGAGTTGATAAAGAGATCACAAACCCATCAAGATGTCCTGAGAGCCTTCCTACAACAGGGCATGGTGAACGAAGACATGATCCCTGATAATCTGCCATCCGTGCTCTCCATTGTGAACAAGGGGCCAACCATTACCTTTTCAGAGGGTGAGTTAGCTCCCCCTGAAGCCAGAAGGATGCCCTTATGTGTGGCTCTCACAATAAACAAGGTAGCTGTCGATGCTGCCCTTGTTGACACAGGAGCCTCCATAAATGTGTGCCCGCTGAGCACTCAGCACACTTGCAACATCTCAAAGTGCCAGTTACAGCCCACTCCTACAACGGTAGCAGCGTATGAAAATTCCCGACGAGCCTGCCATGGCATCATTTCTTTGCAATCTGAATTAGGACCACTTGTCATGATGGTGGACTTTTATGTGCTTGATATTGACCCTAAATACAAAGCCATTTTGGGTCATCCCTGGATCGAAGCATTAGGTGCAGTGCCGTCCACAACCCATCAGTGTTTGAAATTCCCCTTCCAAGGGCGGATAGTGAAGGTTAAGAGTGTAGTAACACACGGTAGAGGCCATCGAGAAAATCATGCCGTCAGTCTGGCCATCTAACAAGCCTGTTATCTCAGTGCTTGATGTGAATTTTCCTTGGGCCTACACATTTTCAAGCAACCGTGAGATTGTGTCACCTCCCGTGGCTGTTATTAAGAAGCGCACACTGACAAACACCAAAGGCTGGAATATTATGGCTAGAATTGGATATCAACCAGGGAAGGGTCTCAGTGCTTGCCTTCAAGGGAGGACTCAGATTATTAATGACCCTAAGAAATTCACGAAGCACGGCCTTGGGTATCAAGAGGAACTTAAGTCCTGGACATCACCCTCATCAAAATCAAACCAAGAGCCTCTTACCTGGAGCTTATATGACCATTTTGTCAGAGGGCCCACACAGCCGGGTTACGACACTGTCACGATAGAAGCAATATTGTCAGTATATTAAGTCCTGGAGGCCCAGCGGCCCAGCAAAAAGAGAAAGCTCGAAGACATGGAAGTGGGAGAACCAGATCTTGAAGACCCGGTCACAGCGGTCAGCCTTTTATTCAAGGAGCTCAGCATCACAGCTGAGGCAGAAGAATCTGATCTAGAAGACCTTGTGACAACAATCGGCCACCTGTTCAGCGAAGACAGCACTACGCAGTCCCCAGCAGCATAGTCAACATCAGCAACCACCACCAGGCGACAGTTGCTTGGATTTGGTGAAGAGTTTGAAGTGGTAAACCTCACCGATTTGACTGAAGAGTTCTGGCCAGGGTTTTCCCGGCCTTCCAGCCATTTTGTGACATCCATCCTTGTTTATAAGTTTGACTCCATCCCTCCTTCCCCCCCTCTTATTCTCCAACTCTCCCCTGACGCCCTCGAAGCGTTGACCATTCCCTCATCCCTCTTCCTTATCTTCTTTAGTGGATCGGTTCTATCCTTTTCTTGACACCTCCGCATGTAGATCTCTTTCCTTAAAAAAAAAATGCTTTCTCCTCTCGAGTCCTCCTTGCAATCGGACGGCGATCCCCGTCTTTCCTTCCCCCTTCTTCGAACGGTGATCCCCGTCTTTCCTTCCCCTCTTCTTCGGACAGCGATCCCCGTCCTTTCCTTCCCCTCTTCTTCGGACGACAATCCCCATCTTTTCCTTCCCTCCGTCATCAGACGGCGATCCCCATCCTCCCCCTCCTTCCAAGCATCGACCCCCACCTCCATCGTGACTCATGATGGCGATCCCCGTCATTCCCCACTTTCTGCCTTCTGCTGTCAAATTCCCTTGCTCTCGACGGCGATCCCCGTCACCCTCACCCTCTTCTTTGCTTTGACGGTGATCCCCGTCACCCCCACGCTCCTCTTTGCTTTGACGGCGATCCCCGTCACCCCCGCGCTCCTCTCTGCTTTGACGGCGGTCCCCGTTACCCCCCTTCCTCCTTGGCAGCGATCCCCGCCTTTCTCCTTCTGCCCAAGCCGCGGTCTTCGCCCACTGACCACTATGGTCACTCTGGGCAATTTGGGTGAGGGGCCTTCTGTTCCCCTGCACCCTGACTCTGCTGCAGGCACCCTGAGCTCGGGTGGCCCGCCTCTTCCTCCAGACCCATCGGAGGGTTTCTGCGGCCCCCCTCGCACCTGTTCCTTTCCATTCCAATAAACCTCTGGGCACTTCTCCAGAGCCTTCTGTAAATATCAAACCTAGTTTAGAGTCAGAGGTAGGATCTAGCAAGTCCCTGTCCCCGTCTAGGAAGAAGAAGGGTAGTGGCATACCCCATAGATATTTGCTAGATCTGGTGGAAAGGTGTGGCGCTCTTCTAGCTGTCGAAGAGTTCGCCAGAGAAGCTGTAATCCTGAACATAGAAGCTCAGCACGAGGAGGAAGGGCTAGACGACGGATTTGGTGTTTATGAGATTTTAGCTGAGGATGACCCAGAGGATGAAGAGGATTGTGAAATAGAGGATGCTGCCGAGATGTATGCGAGTGACATGAGAAGATTTGATGAGCCCACCTTGGCAGTAGACGAACCCGCCAAAGAGGTAAATGTCGAAACAGAAGAAGACCCTAGGCTTTTAACCATAGCTTTCGGTCTCCCTCCCGAGGAAGAAGAGGCACTCATAGAAATGCTGAGGGATTTCATGGATTCTTTCGCCTGATCTTATGATGACATGCCCGACATTGACCCCGAATTGGTAGAACATAGGTTGATCTTGAAGCCAGGGTCAGTTGCCGTTAAGCAAAAGCTGAGACGATTCCTCCCCCCACATTGCTTTGAAGATGAAAGAGGAGATTGACAAACTACACAAAGCTAAGTTTATCCGTGTAGTCCTCTATCCGTTGTGGGTGGCAAATATAGTCCCGGTAATGAAGAAAGACGGAAGGGTGCGGATTTGCATAGACTTCCGGGACTTGAATAGGGCATGTCCAAAGGATGATTTCCCTTTACCTCACTTGGATGTGTTGATCGACAACACCGCTGGGTATGAAACTCTATCTTTCATGAATGGGTACTCATGCTATAATCAGATCCATTTAGCCCTGGAGGACCAAGAGAAAACCTCCTTCACCACACCCTGGGGAACTTATTGCTACATGGTCATGCCATTTGGATTAAAGAATGCCGGCGCCACTTATCAATGGGCAATGTTAGCTATCTTCCATGATATGATACATATTGATGTCGAGGTTTACGTGGATGACATTGTGGTGAAGTCTCGGACCCAAAAAACATTCCTCCATGCTTGCCAAGGTTTTTCGTCGCACACAAGAGTATCAGTTGAAGATGAATCCGAAGAAGTGCGTATTTGGGGTTTCGTCAAGCAAATTGTTAGGTTTCATAGTCAGCAAACGGGGGATTAAAATAGACTTGCATAAGGCCAAGGCAATAAATGAGATGCCTCCTCCCAAGAACATATCTGAGCTTCGAGGTTAGATTGGTCAGCTACAGTTCATAAGGAGATTTATATCTCAGCACTCGCAAAGATGTCGCCCTTTCTATGAACTGTTAAAAGGAGGGGCCAAATTTGAATAGAATACTAAGTGTCAAGAGGCCTTCGATGAACTCAAGAGTTATTTAATGAATCTGCCCGTGCTGCAGGCGCCTATCCCTGGGAAACCCTTAATCCTATATTTGTCTACAATTGAGGACTCCCTGGGAGCTGTCCTTGCTCAACATGATGACTCTAACAAAGAAAGGGCAGTCTACTACCTATCTAGGCTCTTCAATCCTTCCGAGCTCAAACTCAGCACAATGGAGAAAACTTGTGCAGCACTAGTATGGGTAGTGCAGAAATTGAAGCACTATTTCCTAGCCCATAAGGTGAGCTTGATTTCTAGAATGGACCCTATTAGGTATCTCCTGGAGAAGCCAGTCCTCACCGACAGATTGGCGTGTTGGCAAAGCTTCTTGTCTCAATTCGATATCACCTTTGTAGTCCAGAAGGCTATTAAAGGGTATGCCATTGTCGAGCACCTTGCTCACCTTCCTGTTCCTCACAGTGACACAGTTCAAGAGGATTTCCCTGATGAAAACCTGTCACTCATCTCTCGCGATCCCTTCTGGTCGCTTCACTTTGATGGAGCTCTCAATTCTAGGGGACGGGGCATAGGTGTTGTCTTGCTCACCCCAGAAGGGATCACCATTCCACTTGAATATCAACTCCAGTTCCCTGCCACCAACAATGTCTCCGAGTATGAATCTCTCCTAGCCGGTCTTAAGCTTGCCTATCTTTTAGGCACACGCCATCTCAAGATCATAGGAGCCTCTCAACTCGTTCTTCGGCAAGTCCTTTCTACCTACCGCACTCGTGACCCCAAGCTCAAGCCTTATCAAGATCTGGTCATGCTCCTAGCCAAGCAGTTCTGCAAGCTCATCTATATTCATACCCCTCGCTCTCAGAATATCCTGGCCGATGCCCTAGCATCCCTGGCCTCCTCTCTCTCCTTCCCTCTCAGCCGCAGTGCTGAGACAATCACTGTCCAGAGGTTAGAAGCACCCTCCACTCAAGATCCTTGGTTCATTAACCTTAGGAGTTCGTTGGTATTAAAGGTAGAGAAAAGAGAAGTGAAGGAAGTTTTGCTCTTAGAGCTAGGAGAAATGTTGGCGGAAGAAAGACCGTGGTACCATGAGATTGAGCAGTATTGCAAAGATGGTACCTTCCCAGAAGAAGCTGAAGCTGAGGATAGGCGAGCCATCCGTAGAGCAACGTTAAGATATACCATTTTCGGAGAGGTGTTGTACAGATGCGCTCTAAATAGAATGCTCCTCAGATGTTTGTCATACGAAGAAGCCTGGAAGGTGGTAGAAGGATCTCATTCCAGTGAATGCGGTGGGCATGTGAATAGTCAAATGTTGGCTAAGAAGATTCTTAGGCAGAGCTACTACTAGCCAACCCTAGAAGAAGATTGTGCCATCTACGTTCGTAGATGAGTCAAGTGCCAAGTCCATGCCGATACAATCCATGCTCTGTCTTCCTATTTGCATCCGCTATCTTCCCCTTGGCCTTTCTCCATGTGGGCTTTTGATATCATCGGGCCTCTTGGTGATCCTAATGCTCAAGTGAAACAAAAATCTTTCATTCTTACTGCCACTGAGTACTTTACCAAGTGGGCCGAGGCTGAGGCGTTTGCAGAAATCAAAGGCTCGACCGTGTGCAGGTTCGTCATGAAGAACATTATCTCGTAGTTCGGAGTACCAAGCAGCTTCATCACCGACAACGAACCCCAGTTCATATCACAAGAGCTTCAGGACCTATGTAAGAAATTCAAGATTTCCTTGCATCATTCGTCTCCATACTATCCACAGGGCAACGGCCAAGCCGAAGCCACAAATAAAACACTTTTGATAATTCTAAAGAAAACTTGTGAGTCTCATAAGTTCACTGATTGGCTTGAGAAATTGATTGAGGCTCTATGGGCCTACTGCACCTCCGTCCGCACGCCCACTGGGCAAACTCCCTTTTCGCTTACTTATGGGATGGAGGCGGTATGTCCACATGAGATCCTCATTCCTTCGCTAAGAGTTCAGCTAGACAAAGAACTTAATCCCGACGAATGTCGAGAGGCGTTACTTATGCAGCTAGAACTCCTAGACGAACGACGTCTAGCCGCGGCCGATCATGTGCTTTCATATCAAAATAGACTCTCAATATTTTTTCAAAAGAAAGTAATTGAGTGCAAATTCCAAGAAGGAGACATGGTTTTGAAGCGAATTTTCATAAAACTTGGGGGTCCTAGGTCAAAATTGCAACCAAACTGGGAAGGGCCGTACGTTGTTAAGGAAGTGTACCCTGGGAACGCGTACAGTTTAGTCAATGCCGATGGTGAGGAGCTTTCTCACCCATGGAATGGGCTGTATCTTAAAAGATTCTACCCGTAATAAAAGGTTTTCAATAACAACATCATTTTGCAAAAGAATGTTGGGAGCTATGTGTCTCACTTCCTTCCATTTGTTGACAAACAAACTCCTGTGTTCAGTCACACACACAACACGGCAACCCAAGGTCAATTCCCCTTAGTTAGTGATGTTCCTATTTAGTCCTAGTGCAAGGGGACGAAGGTCAATTCTCTTCTTGCTCGAACAAGGTCTAGGGGCAAAAGGACGCTAACATGTAGTCAAGCGAGGGTGTAGATCATGTGCATGAGGTCTCAAAGAGAGGCGGTCAGTTCAAAAGAAAGAGGAAGAAAATGATAAAAATGATGAAAAAAAGGGGGTGAATAAAAAATGATGAGAATAGGGGCATGTCAAAGAGTGGCAGTACAGTTCTCCGTGGGACGCCCTTGAGCACGGTCGTACGCATGCCCCAATCAAGTGCAATGACCATAAAGTCTCTGGACAACAGACGAATTACATATGACCCACACCCTTGCAAATCTTACAAACTTGTATCCCGAGCTCCAAGGCCGAGTCTTATCTCCTCTTAAGTCTTCCAATCCCTTCTCACGATCAGAGAACTCACGCACCTGGTCGATAGTGGAACGTTAATGACTAGGGGCAAGCAGACTTTGGGAAGCCAAAAAGAACCAAATGCACACTACACATAGAGGATGTTTGGCAAACATAAGAGAGGAATAAGATCCATAGCACATCACTCAAGAGCAAAAGATGGCATTATCTGAAAATGCCAAAATCTAAAAAAAAATCAGAAAATCCCAAAAATCTAAAAAAAAATCAGAAAATTCCAAACTAAAAAAAATCAAAAAATTCCAAAATCAAAAAATCTCAAAAATAAAAAAAATCATAAAATCCCAAAATCCAATTTTTTTTAGAAAATCTCAAAACTGAAAAAAATTGTGTGTACATATCACTTTCTTTTTGCATGCATTATTTTCATTTTATTTATCGCTTATTTGAATAAGGCTCAGCCCCTTGACAATTACGAAGTCAAGATCATTTTTTAATGCAAGGGGTGAGCCAAAGAACAAAATTGACCTATTTTTGTTAAGTGTACAGGGACAAAGAATTTTGGAGCAAGCACATCTGTGTACTCGGGGTACTCTTGTTCTCTCCCTCTCTTGTATTCGGATCTCCCTCTCTCCCATGTTCGGATCTCGTCTCACTCGCATGTCAATTGAAAAATCATTCATTTCATAAACATTGACATAAAGTAAAAGATCCACTAAGTGATAAGTCATATGTACAAAGATAAGGGGAGGTGGCTCACAAACTCCTCACTGTCCACCACCACTCTCCCCGGATCCCTCCTGCCTCTTTGGAGGTGGTGGCATCTCACCACCACCTCTACCGCTCTGGGCACTCGCCTCGCCCCGACGGCATCTCTCCTCCTCCTCGTTCCTCCTACGACTGGAGGAACCTACCAAATATTGTCCGACAGAGGCCCCGCTCGCCCTACTCGCGCCGCTCCTACTCCTACTCCTACTCTAAGCGGCCTGGCCTAGGGTCGTCACTAGGCCACAGAGCTCGTCTATCTGGATCTGCTGCGCCGTCACCTCAGTACGCAGCCTCACCATCTCCGTCTGGTCCACTGACGACCCCTGCACCCGCAGTGTCTCCAGTTCCCGCGTCGTCTCTGCCACCAGTAGCTCCGCTGCCTCTGCCCAGATACGCAGCCGGTCCCTCTCGCCCGTGGTGGCATCAACCTATCCCTGAAGCTGGGACGCGCGGTCAGTGGCGGTCCTCAGCTCCCTCTCCTGCAAAAGAATTCAACTCAATACCATGCTTAAATAATCTTTAAATTAAAGACAATGTCTTACTTACCCGCTCGGCCAGCTCGGTTTGTGTCTCCTCGGCCTTCCTCACTGCGGCCGCCAGTCGGTCTTCTAGATGCAACTGAGAACTCTCCGACGCCCTGGAAGAGGAGCCTCCAGCTCCTTCCGCTCTCCTCACCCTCTCCAACTCCTTCCGCTGCACACGCAACACACGTTAATTTCTTCAAATCAGCCATGAAAATGGTAATGTATGGAAGTTTGAGTATGTACTTACCAGCTGCTCCGTCTCCCTCTGAGCCGTCGCCCGGTCCTCCACAACTGAGTGTAGCAGGGCTCGTAGTGAGGCAATCTCCCTGACCACGTCAATCTGCAATTCAAATATGTCAGTTCAATTCAAATAAAGATCAATTTCACTGTGTTTGAGTTTATAGGTTTTACCTGACGCCTCCTGCCGCGGTAGACCCTCGCTCCGTACATTAAAGTGAATGCCTGTAAGTACGCGTCGTCGGATGTGGCCTCCGACCGGACCTGCTTTCCCTTCCGCTCCCATTTGTCGATCTGCTCCTTGGCCCGCACTCGCCAGTTCATCGTGTCATGGAGTCCCCGGAAGCTCCGACCAGGCCTAGCGGTCCGGTCTCGGCTGGGGAACTCCACTGCACTCTGGCGTAGGCCGAGCGACCTCTGAGTCAAGAACAAGTGCAGAGGTAGCATAAGGTTGAATGCATGGATCCACACCGACCTACCAAAGTAGGGGCGGGCCTGCACCAACCAAGGCTGTCCCTCATCTCCCTCCTCTAGATATGGCTGCCACACCACCTGCACATCAAAAACATCTGTTTAGTAGCCAAGCAGTTAATTCAAATCATTGAATTTAGAGAGAAGGGTAGATTACTCACATCTAGATGAGGGTAGGTGTTGATTTCGTCCTGGATGGACACTAGATGGTCCTCCAATGTATGAGTGTCACAGCGAGAATCCCAGCGTCGGGCTATGGGCACAAGGCCTGGTCGCGCTAGGATCCCTCTCCTCAGGTCAGGGAGGTGGAGGTAAGCCCAAACCTGCAAAAGCATGAAGTCAGTCAAATATCAAGCCATATCAAAGTGTAGTAAGTAAAAGCGCAAAGGAGTGAAGAGTACCTGAAGGAAGGGGAAGAACCCGCTAGTGGATGTCAGTCGCTCGGAGGCGCCCAAACTGTCAAACTGATGTGCTAGGAATGCGCCCCCCCAAGCATAGTCGCCCACCTCGTCTAGGTCCTCCAGGAGTGGCAGGAATTGACAGTGGACCGCGTCACCCCTCGTGGCAAATAAGAGTCTACCTAGGAAAAGGATGAGGAAGCGACGCAGGTCCAGGTCTGCCTCTGCCCCTGGCTCCTCCGCCAGCACTGCCCGGCATCCTCAGATCAACCTCTGCAGCTGCCCGTCCACTGTCTCACCCACTTGCTTGCCCACATCATACAACCCTAGGCTCTCCTGCAGTGCAACTCTGGGGACAAGGGAAGACCTCGCCTCTACAGTCAAACCTAGAAGTCTATGGGCTAGCTCGCTATACCCAGGATAAGTGAATCCGCTCACAGGGCGCCCATACACCCTCAACCCCGTGATCCGGCTCACATCCTCGAGGCTGGGGATCATATGACCCCATGGGAATATGAAGGCCGTCGCCTCCACATCCCACCTGCTGCGCAGGGCCTGGGTAAGCGCGGGGTCCGGCCTCATCCTATCCATTCTTAGGACTTCCCCGAAACCCATGTCCTCTAACCTATCTCTCTGAAAGGTGGGGAAGGCCAAGTAAACTGCCAGTACTAAGAGCCAAGAACCCGGGCCCTCATCACTCCCTGCAAGCAAAGTCAAATCATTTCAACAAAAAAAAGAGAAGAAGGGGGTCAGTTTATACTTTCTCTTTGGTTCCTTCGGCTGAGATCGCGTCGGTCTCACGTCACGGTAGCTGGTATCGCGACGCTTATGGCCGTCGCGTTCTCAGACGCAAACCAACCGGACTTTCTTTTGCCCGGCTGCCATTTCCTCGGGCATCACGCCCTACATTGGAGCCCTCAGGGCTTTCTCATCCATCCACATGCTAAAAATCAAGGGTTTTGGGCGCCGAGGCTTACCGTCTTCATTGCTTTCTCCTAGGCTCTTGCCGCCGCCTCCATGTCCACCGGGGCTTCCTCTTCCTCCATCTCCATATCCGCGACTTCCTCCTCGACCGGAGGTGCCTCCTCCCGCTGACGAGAAGCGCCTCTCGTCACGGGGCGCTTCCTTCATCCTTCGCCATTGCCGCCTTCACCGCCGCCTTCCATCACTTCGAAATAGGGGAGAGTGAGAAGAGAAAGAGGGAACAAGAGAAAGCTAGGGTGCAAGAGAGGAGAGGGAGCAAGAGGGAAAGAATTTGCTGGATGGAGAAAGAGTGAGATGTGAGTGTGGAGGGGAAAGGGAGAAGGGGCGGTCTGCATTTTGAATCGCCGGGTTGAGACGCGATGCTCATGGACGCCGCGACCTTGTCACGTCACGGCGGTGGGTTGCGACCTTGTAGCGACGCCCTGCAGTGTCGCGTTCTTAAGGCGTCATCTCTGCGAGTTGCGTTTCAAACAGAACACAGTGCGCAGAGGGTAAAACTCCGTTTTATTCATTCAAATCATCAAATTACATTGCTTCATTGTCCCTACAGTCAATCAAGTGCAATTTTCTGCCCTAATTAGCATATGATACATCATATCTATATCAATCTCATCATTCTCAAGCCCCTATGCTACTGGACGGATCTCCTTCAGTGATTCGAGGTACTCCTGCATCACGTCTTCATCCTCCTCCACCTCCGCCTGGATGAGACCTGTAGCACACCCCTCCCAGTGGACGATGGCGCTCCGCACGTCCCGTTCATCCTGAGCGTCGTCCATCTTTCGCACTTGAATAGGCGGGTAGTGCGAGAGTTGGGGGACCACCGTGCGCGCTGCACCACACTGCAAGTAACAGCGGTCCGGGTTTGTATTAGACCAAGGCTTCATTGCCCAGAAGTCGAAGTGCCAGTTCGGGATGCTGTGGTAGGTAGATCATCCTATTGTGGAGGAAGCGGGGGCGCATATCAAACCCCGCCGCAGTCATGTTCTTGAAGTAATTGCGCCAGCCCTTCAGTCCCTTCACCTGAGCCGTCTTGCACCACGTCTGTGGTGTCATGTAGAGAGGCGCACCCACAAAAGCCAGTGGATGGTGTAGCATTGTCTTGCACTCAGTGGAGAGGGTGTCCATCGCCCGGAACTGTATATGCATGCCCATCCAGAGCTCGAGGGCGATAACAGAGCCATAGAATGGTTCACCGGTGGCTGCAGAAGAAAGGCCAGCATACAAATAGCCATGAACTTCCTGTCCAATACACATACCTTCGGAGATGGAGTCAATTATGCTCAGGTTGGAAAAGGAGATGGCTCCGTCCTCGGCGGGGAAAAGAATGATGCCACAAATACAGATGGCGGCAGCTTTGGCAATGGCAAGGTAATTCCCAGTCTTGCGCTTGCACTGGGAGATGATCCACTGAGCAATGGGGAGGAGGTGCACATGGTTCTAGCTAGTCATACTATGCAGATCAGTCTTCTTAGTGGTAATCTCCCCAAGTATTCCCCATGTGTTGATTTTTGCCACGGTGTAAGAAAGAGCAACCTCCTCCCCTCTTTGGTACTTTGGGAGTCCCAGCATTACCTCCAACTCCTCCAACAAGATGGTTGCTTCGAACCCGGGGAAGACGAAGGTGTGTGTTTGGGGGTGCCACAGCTCTGCCAATTCCGTGATGTTGTCCCAGATGTGCACAATCTTGTGGTATTGTTTGGCTAGCACAAGCACACTAGAGAGCCCCCATTCTCGTAGATGACGGGTAGAAGCAAGAGGAAGGATCTCTATCATTGAGGTCAGCCAAGGCACTTTGGAGAATCTCCTGTGGCCTGGGAGAATCTGATGTGGAAGAGAATAAAGAGAGGAGGCTAAGAACAGGGGAGAAGAAGAAGTGGAAGAGAGTAAGGAGAAAAGCTAGAGAGAACATTACTTACTTGAAGATCTGGGCGGGAGCATATGTGCCCGGGTACCAAAGAGAGGCGCTGGAGCTCCGCATGAGATTCCCGGGCTGCCTTGGGACCGGCATAAGATGGGATGTCCTCTTGGAAGGCAGCAAAGGTTCTCTTCATGGCTGCAGGAAAGAGAAAATCAAAGAAGATTTAAGAGAGAGAGAGAGCTGCGGGATTAGCACCCTAAGCAGTCCTATTTATAGAGCTCTAAGGGAGACTAACCCATCCCAATCCCGTAACTAAGTATTAGGATAAGATTAGAAGAGGTTTAGAGGTCCTATTAGGAGTCTAGGAGTCTTAGGATAGAGATAAACACATATTTCTGCATTTTTGTATTTTATTTGTGTCGTGACGCCGCGATATGCCGCGTCTAGGTCGCGACATGGCGGGATGTCGCGACTATGTCACGACCCCCAGATGTGTCATCTCTTTTCTTGAGTGTTATTTTTTTGTGTCAGTGCTTAGTTGGTGTCCTTATTTGGTCATTTGAATGTATATATGTGTTGTTATCGTGTCGTTATTACTTTGCTTTGTTCAATAAAAAATAAACAACAAAAAATCAAAAAATCAGAAAACCACAAAAGAAGGAACGTCGCAGGTAAGTCAGGTAATGTATTTCTATCTTTACTCCTCGCATTATTATATGGTATTCTATTTATTATATCGCTTCAAGGACCGGCTGGTTCTCAATGTGCTCTGGGATTTGAGTTCCCCTTTACCAAAAACAGTGATAATCTAGGTGCACATTGTTAATCGTTGGATAGGCCGTTAGGTTGGGTAAGTTTAGGGACGATGGATTCAGGCCTACACTGCGGTTGCAGGTAGTTTCTTGATCCGCTCTTACTTCAGCTTAGCATTATTATCCTTGATCTATTTTTTATTTCCGCTTTTTCTTTGCATTCGTTTTGATGATTTTTTCTTTCTTTTAGCCCAGCATGCACTACGTAGGTCTTTGAGCTTTCATAACTCATCCCTGGCTAATGGTGAGTCCTTGTTGAGTGCCCAATCATTCTTCATGTTTCAAGCAAGAAATCCTATTCCACTCCGAATCGGAAGGTTTGTCTCCGAGCAAGTTGCTCTCGTCAGTTTGTTAAAGAACTTCCCTATCTGGATTCTCTATCCAATTTTCATCTTACTCCTTTGATCCATTTTGGTTGCGAACTGCTCCCAGGACAGAGTCATGAGTTACCTACCTGGCACGCACATGTCCCTCCAAAACGAAACCTGTAGGCCAATCGGCTAGGGTACCCCTCAATCGAGGGGTTGATCGTCCTTTTCTTTCTCCTTCTCGTCCAGACTTGTGCTTTTCTTTGCATTCTACTCGAGTAGCTAACTCGGGGCTCTCATGAAGATTCCAATTGCTTGTTGGCCAGAATCAGGTGTCTCTTTTCCTTGACTCCCACTTTTCACTCCACTCCGCGTCATTTCCACTTCGCCATCACTTCATGACACCTCAGCTACACTCCTGCTACGCTCCCTTGCAAAGTGGGAGTCAAGGAGGGGCAATCTGTAGGCACCCGATTCTGACTTATAAGTCAGACCACATTTCTTGTTATCTTAGTAAGCCCCTACTTGGTCACTCACCTTCAGCCCACCATTAGCCTTGCTTTGAGCCCATTAACAGCCCAATTTCTATGAATATCTCGTCCATTATCTTTTAAAGAGTCCATGTGCCTTGAATGCCTATTTTTCTCCCACACGATTGGATAATAATTTGAGAATAATCGATTTCCACTGACGCGACATATTGTGGCGTCGCGTTCATCCTCGTCGCGCCCTCTCTGATAGTCGCGACAGCCCATGCATATCCATGCACGTGGCTTCATAGTCGCGACGACTAAGGCCGTCACGTTCATTGCTGTCGCGTCCCTACGATGTGTCGCGACTTCAGCTGTGGCAACAGCCTCTGCAACCACCTCCACATTATCCTCTCATGGCCTTTATCTTAATCCTCTGCAACCTCCCAACCCACCTGAACGCATCTAGGGGATAGGGGACTCTTTGAAACCTCCTTTGGACTCTGACCTATGAGATTAATGATTTGTTTTTCTTTATCTGGGTATTTATCGCTTAAAAATGGGAATTTTCTCTCTCTAAGTCTATATAAGCAAGCCCTTTTCTTCAGAACCAAGAGAGCCTCATTTTCTTACCCCGAAGGGCTGCCAAAATTTCCTCTGACCAACAGTTAGCCTCGCAACCCTCCCATTCTCCTCATTTTTCACCTCAACCCTTCACCAAGTCATGCTCATTTCACTATCTACAAGGCGTGGAGTTTGAGGAGGCGACCCTCGGAGCTTCTGGACCAAGGGATGACACCATTTGGCACCAGGGGGTCGCCCCATACGGGGCTCTTTCTTCCTCTTCCTCTTCTTCTTCATTCTTCATGCATTTTTATCACTTTATTAGATAGCAATCCATTTTCTTTTCCTTTCATACGTTTTCCATACACCCAAGTGGTTTAAAACCACTCTTAGGTCCGTTCCCACCATGCTTCATCTCTTCTTTTCATTTTTGGATGGATACTACACTTAATATGTTCTAACAGGGTTCCTTTCCTTATTTTCGTTATTTTGGCAGGTACTCAAGCTAGTTCTCACGAGGAGCTCTTGTCCTCTGGCCGGCCAGAGGGCAGTAAGAAGGTCTACACTAACTTCTTCCGCACTGCAGAGAATGCGACGGACAAGGGCGACGCGACAAGGATACGCGTCCTTAACGGGCGCCGTGATATCATCACTATCGCGTCGGTTTTCGACGTCGCGATACCAGGTCTGCCTTCCGTTCTCTCCTCCTTCTTCCTAGGTTAGTTAGCCTTCTTTGTTCTTTATTTGGCAACTATATTAGGTGGTGATCACACCCCTTTCCATGCTCCTATAGTTAATACATGTCTGTGTGTATTGGGGGCGTACAATCCCCGTGATTACAGTCGCGACCACAGGGACAAGGTGGTTTGAATTTGGGGCCCCACGCATCTCTTTCTCTTTCCCTCTTTTCTCTTCTCTCTCTTCTCTCACCCCCCCTTTCTTCCGACGACAGAAACCCCCCTTTTTTTCCTTTCCTCCGGCGATCTTCGACCGGCGGCGGTGGCGGCTTCCCCTTCTTTTCTCTCTCCTTCTTCTGGTCTTCTTCCTCTTCTTCTTTCTCTTCGCTCCCCGACGGCTAAGGCGATGGAGGGCGGTGAAGGTGGTGACGGTGACCGGTGGGCGAGGTCCAAAAGGACCATCAGTAAGCATCGGACGGTAGAGGGGCCATCTACGGTGACGAGGGAGGAAGCTCCAGCCCTCCCCATGGAGGTAGACACCCTAGATAAGCCGGGTGAGGAAGAAGCGGCCGGCCCCAAAAAGGTAGGCCAAAACCTTAGCTTTCTAGCATGATTGATGGGGGGACGGGTGGATTGAGGTGTCTAGCACCCATGTAGGGCGTTTGGCCCAAGGTGGAATGACTGGGGAACGGCTATTGGCCGCCCCCGGTCACCCTGTGAACGCGACATATTACCTAACTCAAAGAGCTACGAGATACTGATGAAGACTGATTGATGTGACTAGGAAGAACCCACCAGGGTGATGAACTAATGAAAATACCATGATCGGATAAAGCCAGGTAGGCGATGATGAGCCAACGTGGGGCGTCAATGATATGACAAGGAATTTGTCTCGACTTATGGGCCAGAAATGGGTGTCTACAGTCAGCTAACCGACAGGAGGAGGTGGACGACAACCTAGCCAAATATCTATGTGTAGGTACTGTTCGGGATGCCTTCTACCCTGAGTGGGTGGCGAATGTCATCCTCATTAAAAATGCAAATGGAAAATGGCGCATGAGGGTGGACTTCACCGACCTGAACAAGGCGTGCCCGAAGGACAGCTTTCCTCTTCCTCGCATAGAACAGCTCGTCGACTCGTACTGAGAAGACCGCATTTGCCACGGAAAAAGGTCTGTATTGCTTCACCCGAATGCCTTTCGGACTGAAGAATGCAGGGTCGACATACCAGAGGCTCGTCAACATGATGTTCGAGCAACAGATCGGGAAAACAATGGAGATATACATCGACGACATGTTGGTAAAAAGCCAGTGAGCCGAGGACCATGTTCGGGATCTAGCCGAAACCTTCGAGGTGCTATGGCAATATGGCATGAAGCTGAACCCCGAGAAGTACGTCTTCGGCATTCGCGCTGGGAAGTTCCTCGGCTACCTCGTCTCAAGCCGAGGCATCGATGTCAACCCCTACAACGTATAGGCCATCATCGATATGATGGCTCCAAGGACCGTCAAAGAGGTACAGAGGCTTAACGGCCGCATCACCGCTCTGAGCAGGTTCATGTCCAAGTCGGCCGAGAGGTGCAAGCCATTTTTTGACGTGTTGAGAAAAGGGCGGTTCGAGTGGAGTGATGATTGCCAAAAAGCCTTCGACGAGCTCAAGGCCCATCTGGCCAATGTACCCACTCTTAGTAAACCTGTTGCAGGGGAGGAGCTGTTCTTGTACCTGTCGGCCATGACTCATTCGATCAGCTCGGTGCTCGTACGAGAGGAGGAGCGAAGGCAACTCCCCGTATATTATACGAGTAAAGCCTTGCGAGGAGCCGAACAGTGCTACTCCGACCTCGAGAAGGCAGGATATGTGCTAGTAGTGGCGGCCCGATGACTCCGACCGTACTTCCAAGCTCACAAGATTGTGGTCCTCACCACGCCCCCATCAAGCAAGTGTTCTGTCGACCCGAGGCCTCGTGGAGGATGGCTAAGTGGGCTATCGAGCTCGGCGAGTACGATATATCATACAGGCCTCGGGTCGCCATCAAAGCCCAAGCCCTGGCCGACTTCATTTCTGAAGGGACGGCAAGGTCACCTGAGGTCGAGGAGATCGTCGCTAGCTGGAAGGCTTATGTGGACGGGGCATCTAACTCTCAAGGCAGCGGGGCGGGAGTCAACCTGCACTCCCCAGAAGGCCTCATCTTAAGGTATGCAATTCGTTTCGACTTCTCCGCTTCAAATAACGTAGCTGAATACGAAGTCGTGATCTTAGGACTCAGACTGGCGAAAGCATTGGGTGCAACGAGGGTTCAAGTCCACAGTGACTCTCAGTTGGTCGTCAGTCAAGTCTCGAAGGAGTTCGAGGCAAGAGAAGAAAAGCTCGCCTCGTACATGGTCGAGGTCTTGAGGATGATGGGCGACTTCGAATCGGCGGAGCTGCTGAAAATCCCCCGAGCCGAGAACTCCCAAGCTAACGCGCTGTCCAAGTACACGGCTACCTCGGAACACAAACAGGAGTCTTCTGTGCTCGTGGAGGAACTCAGCGTGCCTTCAGTGGGATCTACCAAAGTCTTATGCATCGAGTCCGAGCCAACATGGATGACTCCTATCGTCGACTACATCCGAGATGGACAGCTTTTGGAGTACAAAGGAGAGGTGCTACAGGTAAAAAGATGAGCCCCAAGATTTTTTATGATCGGCGGTGACCTCTACAGGAAGGGCTTCAGCTTCTTGCACCTGCGATGCGTGGGCCGAACGCAAGCCGAGGAGATCGTTGCTGAGGTACATGAAGGCACGTGTGGGAGCCATACGGGACCCCGATCGCTGGTCCGAAGAATAGCTCGGCAAGGTTACTAGTGGCCGACCATGTTGAAGGACGCTGAGGACTACGTCTAGAGGTGCCAACAATGCCAACTCTTCAGCAAAGTAGATCGGCAGCCACCAGCGAGCCTCACTCCATTAGCAGCCCCATGGCCTTTCACGCTATGGGAAATGGACATTCTTGGCCCTTTTCTGCCAGCCTCGGGGCAACGGAAATTTATCATCGTTGCGATCGACTATTTCACCAAGTGGGTGGAAGCCGAGCCCTTGGCCAAGATAACTGATGCCAATGCATGGGGATTTGTATGGAAAAATCTCATCTGCAGGTTCGGTCTACCAAGGGCAATAATCATCGATAATGGCAAACAGTTCGACAACGCCAGGTTCTGTCATAATTGCGAGGAGCTCGGCATCGACTATCGATTCACTTCGGTCGCCCATCCTCAATCTAATGGGCTAGCCGAGGTGACCAACCGAACGCTGCTCGATGGACTAAAAAGGAGGCTGGACAACCACAAGGGCCGATGGGTCGAAGAGCTACCTCACGTGTTGTGGGCCTATCGGGCGACACCCCGAGAAGCTACTCAAGAATCTCCCTTTGTGCTCGCCTTCGGGATAGAAGTCGTGACCCCCGTGGAACTGCTCGTACCCTCAAGAAGATTTCTAGGGTTCGAACGTGGACACAACGATCGCTCGCTATTAGCCGAGTTGGACTTGATCGAAGAGCGACGAGATAAGGCGGCGTCAAGGGTAGAAGCCTATCAGCGGAAGATGAAACGAAGATTTGACGCAACCGTCAAGCCTCGGCACTTTAGAGTGGGCGATTTTGTCCTTCGGAAGCTCGCTGTCTTGGAACCCAAGTCGGCGGTCAGAAAGTTGTCCCCTAATTAGGAAGGCCCATACCGAGTGATAGAGGACCTCGGACAAGATGCCTACTGTCTAGCCAACTTGAGTGGTTCGGCGGTTCCGAGGACGTGGAACGCCGAACACCTTCAAATTTTTACCCTTGAGGCATTCTAAATTTCCTAAAGAGGTCGTTATGGCACTCTGAATCGTCTAAGGAAGTCACTTCGGCATTCCGAACTTCGTAACGAGGTCGCTTCGGCACTCTAAATTTCCTAAGGATGTCGCTTCGGCACTCCGAGCTTAACGAGGTCGCTTCGGCACTCTAAATTTCCTAAGGAGGTCACTTTGGCACTCCGAGCTTAACGAGGTCGCACCGGCACTCTAAGTCATTCTGACACTTCGAAGTCTTAAGCGAGTTCGACATCGTTACGACCTGCTTACAGGTATATGAGAGCGAAAAATAACAATGCTGCATAAGCACGGCATCAAGAAAAAGTTTTTTACAAAAAACACACCGATCAAGGCTCGGTTGCAGCTTTGTCTACCGGGGGAGGGTTAACAGGGTCAACAGAAGGGGCCGATGTGGAGGTTTCCACGTTGGGCTGCGAGGCAGCTGGCAGTCCGACCTCCTCATCAGACTCGTCATCGGCTGTGGGGGGCCGCACGGCAGTCAGGTCCAGGTCGGGAAATGTTTTGACCATCGCCCTTAAGCAATGATTATACCCATCCCAAAAAAGGCCGGTTATCTGGTCAAGATGCACGTCGGACTTCTTATACTCGATCACAGGCTTCCAACGCTCGTCGGCCATGAGCTGAGCCACTTCGGCCTTCGTCTGCTCGTGAGCTTTGACCTCTGCCTCCCAAGCCACTTTTTTGGCTTCTTGCGCTTTCTTCTCGTCAGCCAGCAAAGCTTTGAGCTGGTCTACCCCCAAGTAAGCGTGGCGGCCCGGTCTTCGGATTTTGACGCGCGGGCAGCCTCCGCGGTGATGGAGCTCTACAAATCGGCACATTCCTTCTCGAGGTCAGCAAGCTTGTCCTCCGTGGCGCGCACGCGACCCTCGGTTGTCACCCGAAGCTGGTCCGTCCACTGAAGCAGGTCCACGAGCATCCCTAGGTGGTGCTGGAAACCCCCAAACAGCTCGTCAACGAGGTTCAAAGTCTTCATCGTCGCGGCCCGGGAGAGAGCATGGGCCGGGGCAGAAGTCCAAGCCCACTCCAAGGGGCTCGGCCCAGCTGACGTAGCCAGTGGAACGCTCAGACGGCGCAATGGTGAGCCGACATTCGAGGGACCACCCTCAACTAGTCGTGACTTTGTCAGCCGAGCTCGCTTGGCCGACCTCTCTGCTATCACCCTAGTCAGAGGGACGGGCACGGCCGCTGGCGCAGGCGGAGCAGCCTTTGAAGCCGGGGCATCCACGATTTGGACATCGGCCTCCTCAGCCTTCCTCTTCTCCCGAGCTGTAGTCTTCTTCCACCTGCCTCCCCCGACGGCAAAGCACTGGGCAGCGAGGGCCGCGTAGTCGACCTCCTCCTGCCCGTCAGGCACAGAAGCACTCTTCTCGGCCATCTCTGCCAAAAGAAAAGGGGACGTTATCAGTGCAGACCGTAAGAACAAAGAAGGAGAAAACCCCCAAAGATATCAGACCTCTGTCGACCCGCCGAATCAACTCGAATAGAGCGGCAGAAGGTTCATGGAGGTCGGGCGTTGTTACCACCTGCAACGACTCGAAGTCCGAGAGTTCGGCATCACTCATATTGGTAGGAGTCCGGAAAGCCTTGTCCTAAGGATTGATGGCCGACCAAGTGGTATGAAATTCCCACTCCTCTGAGCTATGAATAAAACAAAAGCTCCTCTTCCAATGATGGATAGAGGAAGGGAAGCTACCAAGGAAGTGGCACCCTGACCGAGCTGATATGTACAGCCAGTCCCTGGAGACTTTGATAGAGTAACAAAAGAAAGAGGCGAATGCTCGGAAGGACTTTGTCCATGGCGCAGGCCACCAAGAAACCGACCGCCGACCTCCAGGAATTGGGGGCCAGCTGAGCGGAGGCAGCACCTAAATAAAGGAGAAGATGAACAAGGAAGGGATGAAGAGGATATCGGAAGCCAGCTCGGATAGCCTCCGAATAAAGACAAAATCCGTTCTCCATCGTATGATGGGCACGGAGCTCGGGGGTAGCATAAACAATGAAGTCGGGAGGGAAAGCCAAGCCAGGATGGTCTACGATCCACTCGAGGGTCGACTTGTCGATCTCAGTGGATGCATTGGCCACAGAATCAGTAGCTCTCCTTACACTAGAGGCGGGAGCCGAAGGAGCCTTGGGCACATACGTCCCAAGAGAAACGCTGGGAAAGACCTCGTCGGCCGCATCCGGCGGACAAACCTCGGAAGAGCCCATCTGAATAGGGGCAGGGCGAGGAGGTAAGGGCCTGCCAGAGGCACCCTCAGAACGAGAGTACGTCGAAGAAGATGTGGAGGAGGAGGAACCCGGGGACGCTGATGCAGAGGGTGAGCCCATGGCTTACCTCTGAAAAGGGAGAGATCAAGGCGAGAGCGGGTGACTGGCAGCTCGACGAGAGAAATCGGACGATCCTCAACTTAGCTTGGAATGTCAGCTAGATCAGGTGGCTAGGCTCGCGCGCAAAGGCTTCCCCTGCAATATCAGTCTTTCTATTTATAGGGTCTCAAGTGTGCCTTGATCTAATGAAGGAAGGCCCTCGCCGTATTCGAGCATCTCGATTAACCCACTTGTCGCCCTTCGCCATGCCAAGGACCTTCGAATGCGGATCGCCATCAAAAGAGAGGGATCAGAAGCTGGGGCGTCAGAGCAAAACGTCCGTCGCATCATCTGCCACCATGATTACGGCCAGAAATCGAGGCGACACGCCGCTATAGGTTGTCAGAAGCGCCAAGGGTCACGCATAGGCACATCCTCAAGTACCCTGACAGAAGAATGTGCGGTGATGTACGGAAGATCCTCTAACATCTTCTCCTCAAGCCATGGCGAAGTCTCGAGAAGAAGCTGGGGGGCCAGTGATATGGGGTGGTCCTCAGAGAACGGACCGTAGTGCACGTTAGTATACGCCGAGCCAATGATCTGATCGAAGACCCGGTCCGAGTAGTAGCTCGGTGATCGGTATTACCGCACGGACCTCAGGAGATCGGCTAAATTGAATGATGTCCGCCGAGCTGACTCTACGTCCAAGGGATGGCCGTGCAGAGCCATGCATTCAGCCGAGGCAAGTTCCTTCGTCACCTTCGATGAGCGCATGCCAGCCTGAACTTTCTCCATATGGATTTACGCGACCATAATGGAAAGGTCCGGTAATAGAAGGGACCGAAGGTCGCGGGCCACGAAGGCCACCTACCCTCACACGATCATCATGGGAAGACCCAATATCAGTAAGTCCCAAGGATCGCGTAGGCAGGCCGCGCACGATCACCAGCCTTGAACATCCGGGGCCAGTCCGATCGCACCTGCCGCCCATAACTCTAGCCTGCGAAGATTAAGGCAAGATCGTGGGCGCATCCTCGGAGGGCTTCCGTTAATCCAAACCAAGGGATCCCTATAAAAAGAGAGGCATCCCTCATAGCAAGGTATGTGATTACTGATCCACAAATCCTCCCACTCCGACCTCCCGAACTGACTAGATTGTCAGAGTGGCCTTGCAGGTTTGAACCCTTGGCACTTCCAGTCTTCCTTTGGGCATCCCCGGCTCGAGCCGACCTTGACCCGTCGCAGGGACCTCAGCTCGCGTTGACCTCATTGCTCAAGCAGTAACATCACGCTAGCAAGCAAGCACGAGCACGATCATGTAATACTAATCAAGCACGAAGACACTAATGTACACCAAGGAAAGATCCACCTTGAAATGCACACTAGGACACGTGTATGTGGTTATTGTATCTAGCATTCAACATGCAAGTACTCCCAGCGCAGATGCAACACCAGTAATAATTATACCCCATGGTTAACATTATATTTATGACTCTCCGTCATTGGGGCTAGGCTGGAGCCCTTGGACACTCTCCGTGCCCGATCAGCATCTCACTTAATTTCAAATGTAGATACCCACAATCATTAATGGCCAATGAGAGTTTCAAGATATAAAAAATTGCAATGTCATGTTCATGATGATGATGTGAAGAAGTAGTAAGTAATGTGAACATGATTGCATGATAACAATAACCAAGAGATAATTTCGGCGGCATAACAGCGTAATTTAAGCTTTAGTTATCTTTTTACATTAATGACTTAAGTTCAATCTTTCAAATCACACTCACGAGAACAAGATGAGAAAGGAAGTGCACGCTATTTTCAGAGAACTTCAATGGTACAACCAATTCAGTCTCCATGAGGGAATCCACAGAGTACGGAGAATTACTGTAAGGCACTCAAATTTTATTCATGTTATGTTTATCTATATGCATATGATATCTGTTGTAAATAGCATGTTTATATATTTACTTATGTGTATATATGTGTTTATATCTGTGCATACTATATTTATTTAATTCTGTTCATATTGTAATGTTGTGTATATTGTATATATTTACATGGTGTATGTATGAGAATAGATATTTCTATTATCTGCCCGAAATCCTAGTTAACGTCCACATCCCTTGACGTTAAGGGCAAGTTGACGGAAACTAATGTATCGTTGACTTCATGTTGACGTCCAGATCGATGGACGCTGACTTCCTGTAAACGGCAACAATGTGGCCGTTTACTTCTTCGTTTCTGTTGCGATTTCATATCTGAAAATGGCTGCGTTTGTTGCGTTCTTGATTACGAAACCCACCTCCAATGGTAGGAAACCTAATCTACGCATACCCCAAACCTATTAGCCCTATAAAACACCTAGCTTTTGCTCATAATAGGTCTTTTCGCTCAAAGGAAAACCTTGGGTTTTGGGTGAGAAAAACCAGTTTTTGTGCAAGCTTAATCCGACGATTTTGTGTCTCTTCCGGTGATCTTCTTCGACTGGGAGGTGCACCTTGGATTGAGGAATCATCCCCGACTCCGGTGATCGTTCTACATCAGCAGGAAGACCGAATATGGGAGGAGAAACCTCACCTTCTTGGCTTGGCCGATGTAAGGCCCTCGAATTTTGTTCTTTTATTAGACTTTGTCATATGGTGATTAGTTGCTTTGTGTATAAAATCATGTGTATAAGTATATATAAATATATATTTTATTCTGCACATATTGTATTCAAATGATGTTGTACATATATATATATGTGTTTACTTATGTACATATTATTTTATCTACATTGTACAAATTTTATTTAAATAGTACAACATGTATTGTGTAAATATGTATATAGTGTGTACATGATATTTGACATTTCTGTGTTCTGGCTGAGAGACCAATTAACATCAACATGCATGGACGTTTATGGGAGAGTCGACGTCCAAATCGATGGACGCTGACTCCCAGTAAACGACAGCAATGTGGCTGTCTATTTCCCCCGAAATTGTGCGGTTTCAGATCTGGAAACGGTAGCGTTTCCTTCGGTCCCGGTTTTGGAAACCCACCTCCAATGGTAGGATTCCAACCCTAAAGCGTATCCCGACCCCCTTAGCTTATAAAAACACCATTTTCAGCCATATTAGGTTCCTTTGGCTCTTGTGAAAAACCCTAGAACCCTGTGAGAAAACCCGACTTTTGGAGGCTTTGATCTGGCGTTTGTGTGCATCTTCCGGTGATCTACAATGACTGGAAGATACTTTGGACGTTTGTGAAGCCTCTCCGACTCCGGTGTGCGACCTACATCGACCTCAAAGACCGGATCTGGGAGGTTTTGAGCACCTTCTTTGCTTGGCCGAGGAGGGCATCTTCGACGAATTAAATTTGTTAAACAATTTTCCAAAGGCAAGTGATCTAGGGGTTACATCCCTACCCATGTCCCTTAGGTCCTAGGAATTCATGAGATTTTTCCTCGTGTCCTGGAACCCCCATTCATCAAGATCTATGCGTTCAGTTTGCATTTCTGAAGATAGGAACTTAATAGCCAGTTTGCTGCCGTTAAGATCCTGAGTTAGCGACAACATTGTGTGCCGTTAACCAGGTTGGCGGCAAGCCCTTTGCCACCAAGTTCTTCAGAACTTGCAGAATGGTTGTTTTGATCTATGTAGTGTGTTTTTCGGATTTTTGGGTATATGTGCATGCTAGAAAAATTTATATGTGGTCAGGTACAGTCAGTAGGTCATGCCATGAGGATGAGATGAATTTTTGTAAATTGTATTATTTATTAGAATTTCTGTAATAGGATAATGAGCATGATTTGATCTTAGTATTTTCCTGATTAATTAGATTTATGATGTATTAAGGTTTAATATATTTTCTACGATCATATGATAACTGTCTTCAGGTGTTAGTACTATTGGGTATGACTGTTTTACTATGAAACCTACTTAAGTGAATTTAGTGATAAATATGCCTGAAATCTGTTTTGTTTGTCATAATTAGTGTACAAATCCGAAAAATCTGAAAAATTGAGCATGTGGTATGTTATCTGTTTAGAACATGTGATAAACATTTCACACTGTTTTGATGACTTTGGACACTGATTGCATGAATAAGGTTCTTAATTCATGATTTAGCATATGATGAATAAACCATGTGAAGATTTAAATGTTTTACAGTATGATTGAACACTGTTATAGTTACATTTACCTCTATGAAATAGTAACATGATGTTAGATAAACTGAAGCATGTGTAGTCATTTAAAAGTGTAGATAAATGTGTAAATTAGTACATGTGTCTAATGTAAATATGTGATTAAAGTGAAATGTGTAAACTGTGCTGTTAGTGACACCGCTACCATAGAGGGTTGTGGAACCGTACTGTAGTAAAGTCCCTACAGGAAGGTTCAATGTGTGTGATATCCTATGGGCATTAGGATGAAATCCTGGAGGTGGACAAATACCACTGGTTAGGGTGGAGAGTGCTTCTCCCGGTTCTGCGCAGTTAACCAAGATCCATCACTGTGTTGCCTAGGTGATAGGTATGTGTATGTGTATATGTGTGTCCTTCTAGTGGTGGTTTGGACTATGTGTCACGGCAATTAAGTGTAAAAATGTGAATATGTGCACGTGAACATGTGAATTGTGAAAATGTGAGTATGAGTATGTGAAATTGTTAAGTGAATGAGTTAGCATGTAAATAACTGTAAACCCATGTAATTGTGTTTAATTCATATCAAAACAACAAGCAAAATGTGTGTATAAGTATGATAAATGCATGAGAAACTGATTAGATATCATGCTAGGTATGTTATTTACTTTGTACATAATACCATGCTTTAATTGAGTATAGTTGTAAAATGATTTGAATATGACTTAGATCCTTGTACCATGTTGAATAGAATATGTAGAAAGCATGCTATGGGTTTTATATTTAGTTGTTAAAGTAACATGAAGCATGTACCATGTTGATTCCTAAATGCAAAAGAAAACTAGCATGTGTATGTGATATGTGTAAAGGTGTTGTTCTTAGATTGCTTGCTGGGTCTCTTTAGACTCATTCTTGCTTCGCCGTATAGGTGTGACAGGTGTCTCCACTTCTGAGGAGGACATAGTTAGGAGCGACTCCGAGCGCGAGGTATGTAATCAGTGGAATTGTGTAATTCATATGGACAATGTATTTTATTTGAAGTTGTAATAGTGTGGACTTTAGTAATTCTTTTATTGCTATATAGACTGTGGATATGATGATGATGATGGAATGAAAGATAGCTAAAAAAATGGTTAGGGCTAATCACTTAGTTTCTAACTAGATTAATTGTTTTACAGGCTATGGCTTCTCATGGTAGGCATGGTACTCATGCTTGAGATGAAGAGCAAAGTCGTGAGGACAAGGGTGAGCAGCGGGCCCCAGCACCACAGGGTCCTACAGTTCTTCCTCCACCACTGTCTGTGGATTATGGTGTGTTCATGCAAGGCCTCGTGCAGGCTATGCAGACTCAGGCACACACTCAGGTTGCACTTCAGGCTTAGCTGGAGGCTCAGGTTAGATTGGAGATAGAAGTAGTCTGTTTCTATTAAATATATGATTGTTGTGTTGCTATTATGTTGCTTATATTAATTGTTGTGGCAGGCTCAGGCTCCAGCTCCAGTTTCCCAGGAGCATGGCCATGGTGGTCCTTCCATCATGGAGTGATTCAAGAGGATGGCTCCGCCCTCTTTTAAGGGGGAGAGTCAGCCATTGCTGGCAGAGAGCTGGATGAGGGAGATTGAAAAGATCTTCTGGGCTATTAGGTGTGTGGAGGAGGATAAGGTCAGCTTGGCCACCTACATGCTATAGGTATTAATATTTATATGCATGTACTTGTGTTAAGTTTAGAATTTTGTATAGATTGGTGCTTATAGGTGGTTTGTTGCAGGAGAGGGCCGATGTATGGTGGTCCTCTTTGCTGCGCACTAGATTTGAGGATGGTGCCATTGAGGTGTCATGGGATGAGTTCACGAGGCTCTTTCGGGCCAAGTTTATTCTAGAGCATATCCAGGATAAGATGGAGCAGAAGTTCCTCACTCTTACTCAGGGCTCCATGACGGTGCTTGAGTATGAGGCCAGGTTTGCTGAATTATCTAAATATGCACCTCATATAGTTGCTAATGAGTGCAGGAAGGCGAAGAAGTTCGTGATGGGCCTTAAGCCATCACTAAGATCGAGGCTTGTGGCGTTTGACCATCGTACACTGGACGAGGCTCTCAGCGCTGCATGCAGGCAAGAGAGTGAGATGGAGCAGTACCTAGAGGAGAAGAAGGCATTGCAGAAGAGGTCCGTGCCACCTTTCCAGCGTCAAGACAGGAAGAAGGCGGTGTATCAGTCACCGCAGCGTCCAGTGGTAGCTAGCAATCAGAAGACAGTTGCATCGCGATCCCCTGGCGTCAGACCCAGTGACAAGAAGATGTGCCCTCACTGTGGAAGAGCACATGGTGGTACAAAGTGCTGGAAGCTAGCGGGTAAGTGCTTAAAGTGTGGTAGCAGCGAGCATCAGATCAAAGATTGTCCCAGACTGCAGCAGGGCATTCAGCATGGAGCGCCAGCCCCTGCAGCGGCAGCAGCAGCAGTGCCAGCTACAAGAAGACCAGGAAGGCCTCGAGCCCAAGCTCGAGTGTTTGCCTTAGCGCGAGAGGATGCCGATCAGGCGGAAAACGTCATGGAAGGTACGGTTCTTTTCATGGGTATGCACGCTCGGGTTTTGTTTGATGCGGGTGCCACTCACTCATTCATTTCCAAGTGGTTTGCTAGGCAGTTAGCTGTAGAGTCAGGTGTAGAGGATGAGGAGTTAGAGGTCCCCTTGTTTGTGCACACACCAGCAGGAACGGTATCGACTAGGAAGTGTATTCTGTATTTACCGGTGTGAATTAAAGACCGAGGCTTAGATGGGTGCTTCTTTTTGCTAAAGATGGAGGACTATGATGCAATGTTAGGTCTGGATTAGCTAAAGGAGCACTATGCTTTAGTAGATTGTCGTGGGAAGAAGATTACTTTCCATATTCCTGGTGAGGATGAGTTTTCACATCCATTGCCAAGGAACTTAGCGGGAAGGTTTGTGATCTCTGCCATGAAGGCAATGAGAATGGTGAACAAGGGATGTGACGCTTTTCTGGCTAGCGTGGTATTAGTACCGAAGGCTGATCAGTCACCTACCCTTGAGGAGATTGATGTTGTGTAGGAGTTTCCAGACATATTTCCTGATGATTTGTCTCGTTTGCCACCGGTTGGAGAGATATATTTTACTATAGAGTTGCTTCCAAGCACCTCTCCTATCTCAAAGGCTCCATATCGGATGGCACCTACGGAATTGGCAGAGCTGAGGAAGCAGTTGCATGATTTGCTGAACAAGGGATTTATTCACCCTAGTGTGTCACCATGGGGTGCACCTATATTATTCGTGAAGAAGAAGGATGGTTCACTCAGGTTGTGCATCGATTATAGGAAGCTCAACTAGGTGACTATGAAGAACAGGTATCCCTTACCGCAGATTGATGACTTATTTGATCAGCTGCAGAATGCATCGGTGTTCTCTAAGATTGATCTGCGGTCCGACTATCATCAGTTGAGGATTAAGAGTGAGGATGTGTCCAAGACAGCCTTTAGGACTCGTTATGGACATTATGAGTTCTTAGTGCTTCCATTTGGTCTGACCAACGCCCCTGCAGCATTCATGGATCTCATGAACATGGTGTTTAGACCTTATTTAGATAGTTTTGTAGTGGCGTTTATCGATGATGTGCTAGTCTATTCTCCGAATGAGGCTACACACCGTGATCATTTGAGGGTTGTTCTGGAGATTCTCCGAGAGCACAAGCTGTATGCAAAGTTCAACAAGTGCGATTTCTGGATACGCAAGGTACATTTCCTTGGGCATGTGATCTCAGGCGCTAGAGTTGCAGTTGATCCGGCAAAGGTCTAGGCTGTGTTAGATTGGGAGATTCCAAGGACCCCATCGAAGATTCATAGTTTTCTTGGCTTAGCGGGCTATTACCAGAAATTCATTGAGGGATTTGCATCTATTGCTGCACCTTTGACTAAGCTAACCAGGAAGGGTGTGAAGTTTGTCTGGTCCGAGGATTGTGAGAGTAGCTTTCAGTTGCTGAAGGCAAAGCTTACTTCTGCACCCGTGTTGATTTTGTCGAGTGGTGTAGAAGGTTTTGACATCTATTCGGATGCATCTAGGATTGGTCTTGGCTGTGTGCTGATGCAGCATGGTAGGGTAGTGGCATATGCTTCTCGCCAATTGAAGGAGCATGAGCGTAACTATCCGACTCATGATTTGGAGCTTGCGGCAGTGGTTCATGTACTGAAGATCTGGAGGCACAATCTTTATGGTGTCAAATTTGAGGTGTTCACTGACCACAAGAGTTTGAGGTATCTCTTCTCGCAGAAGGAGTTGAACCTACGGCAGAGGAGATGGATTGAATTCCTCAAGGACTACGACTTCGATATTCAGTATCATCCAGGGAAGGCGAATGTCATGGCAGATGCTCTTAGCAGGAAGAGGTCTTTGCTCCAGCAGGATTGGAAGATGTTGGAGGATGCTTCATGTGCGATGACTGAGTTAGAGCCATAGTTATGTCAAGCTTTTGAGGATCAGTTGTCCATTCGGTCCACTGTTCTAGATGAAGTGATCAAGCAGCAGAAGGTCGACCCTAGACTCCAAGAGTTAGTGGGCAAGGCAGGAATTGCTCGAGATGAGGATGGTGTGATTAGATTTCATCACCGAGTTTGTGTTCCCAATGTAGTGGATATCCGTGAGCATGTTCTAGCAGAAGCTCATAGGTCGAGGTTCTCTATTCATCCAGGTAACACTAAGATGTACCAAGATTTGAAGAGATGTTTCTGGTGGTCTGGCATGAAGAAAGATATAGCGGATTTTGTATCCAAGTGTTTAGTATGCCAGCAAGTGAAGGCCGACGTCAGTGACCATCTGGTCTTATGCAGAAGATGGAGATCCCGGTATGGAAGTGGGAGGCATTCACTATAGATTTTGTGATGGGTTTGCCCAGATCAGTGAAGGGCAATGACTCGATTTGGGTGATTGTTGATCATTTCTCCAAGACGGCTCATTTCTTACCTATGAAGAAGAAGCAGTTAGTGGAGAGTTTGGCTAGGTTGTATGTTAGTAGCATTGTAAGGTTGCATGGCGTGCCGAAGTCAATTATTTCGGATCGAGACCCGAGGTTTACATCGAGGTTGTGGAAGGGTCTTCAGAAGGCTTTAGGTTCTGATTTGAAGCTTAGCTTGGTGTTCCATCCCCAGACAGATGGGCAGTCCAAAAGGACTATCTAGACGCTCGAGGATATGTTGAGAGCATGTGTGATGGATTGGAAGGGTGATTGGGAGTGTCATTTGCCTCTTGTGGAGTTCGCCTACAACAACAGCTTTCATGCGAGCATTGGTATGGCTCCGTTTAAGGCTTTGTACGGGCGGCCCTGTAGATCCCCTTTATGTTGGGAGGAGACAGGTGATAGGCAATTGATAGGTCTGGAGTTAGTGTAGGAAACTTCAGATAAAATTCAGCTTATTAGGCAGAGGCTTGTTGCGGCGCAGGATAGGCAAAAGAGCTACGCCGACAACAGAAGAAAGGATTTAGAGTTCGAGGTTGGCGAGCATGTTTTTCTAAAGGTTCACCTACTCGAGGTGTTGTCAGGTTTGGCAGGCATAGTAAGTTGAGTCCTAGATTTATTGGCTTGTATGAGATTCTTAGACGGATGGGCAACGTGGCATATGAGCTAGCTTTACCCCCAGCGTTAGCTAGTGTTCATCCTGTTTTCCACATATCTATGCTCAGGAGGTATGTGCGAGATCCGTCTAATGTTATTAGTCACGAGCCAGTGGAGATTCAGCCATATTTGTCGTATGTTGAGCAACCGGTAGCTATCCTTGATCGGATGGTTCAGCACCTCAGGAACAAGAGTATTGCATCCGTAAAGGTGCTCTGGCGGAACTTCTCGCGAGAGGAGGCTACATGGGAGCTTGAGGATGTCATGATGAAGAAGTATCCCCAATTATTTGAGTAGTGTCGTTCTAACTTCGAGGACGAAGTTTCTTTAAGGGGGAGAGGGTGTAAGGCCCTCGAATTTTGTTCTTTTATTAGACTTTGTCATATGGTGATTAGTTGCTTTGTGTATAAGTATATATAAATATATATTTTATTCTGCACATATTGTATTCAAATGATGTTGTACATATATATATGTGTTTACTTATGTACATATTGTTTTATCTATATTGTACAAATTGTATTTAAATAGTACATCATGTATTGTGTAAATATGTATATAGTGTGTACATGATATTTGACATTTCTGTGTTCTGGCCGAGAGACCAATTAACGTCAACATGCATGGACGTTTATGGGAGAGTCGACGTCTAGATCGATGGACGCTGACTCCCAGTAAACGGCAGCAATGTGGCCGTCTATTTCCCCAGAAATTGTGCGGTTTCAGATCTGGAAACGGCAGCGTTTCCTCCGGTCCCGGTTTTGGAAACCCACCTCCAACAGTAGGATTCCAACCCTAAAGCGTATCCCGACCCCCTTAGCTTATAAAAACACCGTTTCCAGCCAGATTAGGTTGCTTTGGCTCTTGTGAAAACCCTAGAACCCTGTGAGAAAACCCGACTTTTGGAAGCTTTGATCTGGCGTTTGTGTGCGTCTTCCGGCGATCTACAACGACTGGAAGATACTTTGGACATTTGTGAAGCTTCTCCAACTCCAGTGTGCGACCTACATCGACCTCAAAGACCGGATCTGAGAGGTTTTGAGCGCCTTCTTGGCTTGCTCGAGGAGGGCATCTTCGACGAATTAAATCTGTTAAACAATTTTCCAAAGGCAAGCGATCTATGGGTTACATCCCTACCCATGTTCCTTAGGTCCTAGGAATTTATGAGATTTTTCCTCGTGTCCTGGAACCCCCATTCATCAAGATCTATGCTTTCAGTCTGCATTTTAGAAGATAGGAACTTAACATCCAGTTTGCTGCCGTTAAGATCCTGAGTTAGCGGCAACATCGTGTGCCGTTAACCAGGTTGGCGGCAAGCCCTTTGCCGCCAAGTTCTTCAGAACTTGCTGAATGGTTGTTTTGATCTATGTAGTGTGTTTTTAAGATTTTTGGGTATATGTGCATGCTGGAAAAATTTATATGTGGTCAGGTTGTAGTACCCTAGAATTTTTCTTGAATTTATTATGTACATTGTTTGTTTATTTCTGCATATTTTGAATGCTGTTGTGTGTAAGAACTAGGCGTCAAGATCATTTGACGTTAATACTTGTAAGCGGCAATATCGTATGCCGTTTATATGATGTTAACGACAACAGGTATTGACGTTAAATAATTTTTCTGAATTATTAAATTTTGGGCAAGACTATCAACGACATCATCGATGGACGTTTATATTGGGGAAGACGGCAACCTATGTTGATGTTAAACTGACTTACCTATTTTTGAGCTTTCCATTTTGGATTAAGGAAATCGACCGTTTCGGGAAGGCTTTAATGAGCTGATCCGATGCGTTTAGATCCGAGGGTCAGGATTAGGTTTGGCCTTTGCTTGAGAGGTCTTTATAAGACCAGATCTCGCAGGTAGAAAGGGGGTTTTTGCTTTGGTTCTGGAGGAGAGAAAGAGGGTAGAGGAAGGGATTTTGCAGAGCGATCTGGTACTTGTTCGTGCGGTTCGGAGGCTTCTACACCGAGGAGATACCTAGGACTTCATAACCAAAGGCTCATCCAGGCGGAGGAACTACATCGGAGGAGGTTTTGGGTTGCTTGAAGACGGAGGGAAGAACTGTCTCCCTGGCGAGGCGGGCTTCTTCGAGCTCGGATTCGACACTCCATTAGGAGGGATTAAGGCAAGTTGCATGGGGGACTAGTTTAGGATATGTTATATTATGTATTTACCATTTTTCTGTATTTTTAAAGCATGAAAACAACCTACGGGAAGGGTTAGAAACGTCGTTATTGCATGCAGGTTTTCTGTGTCTTAGAACTAGACGTCCAGGGTATTGCCATCTATAACCTGTAAATGGCAATATCGACTGCCGTTTAGTTCATTCGAAATATATGTATTTTCTGTCCTTACTATATGTAAATAGCGCTATGTGCCGCCGTCGGTTTGTGTTAACGGCGCTATGTGCCGCCGTCTATAATTACTCGACCACATCACATGTGGACGTCTACTACAGTAAACGTCATACCGATTGACGTCAAGTTTAACAGAATCATGTATGTCCAGAAATCTGAGTGAATTTGTTTAAATGTATAAATTATGAATGTATGCGTTTCAGCCATGTAATATTAGAGCATGTTGTTATTATGGACTGTCTATTACTATAACGTACAGGTTATTTATATGTATTGGTGAACTTGCATAATTACATGGCAACGATCAAGGTTAAATTAGTAAAAGATAAGTACAATGATTTAAAAGAGAGCATGTTGATTGATGTCTAAATTACTGCAGTAGATATAATATGTCAGTAATCCCTGTTCCATATGAAAATTGTGAGTTTTTCTCAATATTAAACCATGTTAGTTAGTTGAATTAATAGAGTTAATTTCATGAAAAATAGTTGTAGAAATCAAAAAATTATGAAATTTGGCATGTGCATTGTAATTCTTGATTTCGAATTTTTGTTAAAATTTCAGAATTTTCAGACATGTGTATGTTCTGTTATGAATTTCTGAACAATATATTACACATAGAATGGATTAAATATGAATGTAATGCAAAAATGAATATTAGTATCATGATAGGGATCTGTGGTACAGTAAATAGAATTTTCAAAACTGAAAGTGTTGTACTTTGAAATATTGCATTAACACATGTTTAAATCATATGAAATGAAATGTCATTGTATATTATACATGTTAGTGTACGCATTATAACAATGATGCCAATAAGACATTGCTATCTTAGAGATTCCTACAATGAACTACACCGTAGATGCCCCTATGGTAATGGTTCACCTACATGTAAATAAATGAATCCGTGGGCAACGGATTGAAATCCTGGAGGTAGACTCGTTCTACTGGTCAAGGTGGGAAGGACTTTCCCCGGTTTTGCGCAAATACTATGACTTCATCACCGCATTGCCTAGGTGATAAGTGAATGTTAAATGACTACTGATCTCTAATTTAGTGTGGGCTATGTCTTGGCAATTATATGAAAATGATTACATGCTACAAGTTATATGTCTACATGCTACATGTTACATGCTACAAGTTATATGTCTACATGCTACATGTTACATGCTACAAGTTATATGTCTACATGCTACATGTAACATGCTACAAGTTACATGTCTACCTGTTCTACATGCTATATACTACATGTTATATGTTTACATTCCTACATGTGAACTTGTTCAAAGGATTTCATGCTACATGTCAATGTTTAATATTACTACATGAAAATTGTTGTGTAAAAGAATAGTGCATGCATAAATGAGAAATTGATACATGAGAATTGTTGTAGGTCACATAACATCGAATAGATTCCATGAATAAGTAATTCCATGTTACATGCGAAACATGTTTTATTTCCTTAATAGTTAGAATCACTATGAAATGAATGATTGCCAATGGACTTAGAACTATGGTAAGAAAGTATATGATATCAATGAATGGAATGCTAATGTACTACCATGTTTTAAAACTAATATACTGTTAATATCTTGAACTGTCTTTCATGTGATTTGCTGGGTCTTGTAGACTCATACTTGCCTAACATTTCAGGAGAGCCAGAGGATACGAAGGAGTTAGTGCAAACTGACTCAGAGCGGGAGGACGTGGAGACTTAGCTTGATATAGAGAGTTTTAGAGTGAATCTTGTATGTGAGGATCTTATGTAATTTCCTTTATGCAACTGATCATTGAAATGTAACAAACTTTGGACTATTGTTATCTTTTATGCATTAGATTTACTTTTGAATAAATGCTGATTGCAAGTGTTTAATTCCATATTCTGTCAATTATCATTGGAATTGAATAGTTATTTGTGTATATTTCAACATGTATTGTAATTGTTGGATTCGTTCCACTGTAATACCTCTATTAGATCCAATGTGAGTTGGTGTAACTGTACTGGGTCTAAGAGGGGCGTTACAGAGATTGGTATCAGAGCGATCCAGGTTGAACATGTACATAAATAGAATATCAGTATTGTATTCATATTTCAAGTCTGCATAAAGAATTAGTCCAAGTTATGTAGAATGATAGGTTATTAAATAGGATGCTTATTTTGCAGACTATGGCGACTCGTGGACGTAGAGGAACTGGCCCGGCTCGAGGTGATGAGTCAGCAGGTGATCAGCAAGCTCCAGCACAGCAGGCTCAGGACCAGACTGGTGTACCTTTGCCACCCCCACCACCACCTGTAGACTACGGAGCATTGATGCAAGGATTGGTGCATGCGATGCAGACTCAGGCTCAGACTACAGCGGCATTGCAGGCGCTGGTCCAGGTCGGTAGCTGCAAGAATTATTCAAGGTGTTAACTGGAAGAGTTGTTATCTAAGAGATGTTTTGGATTGTAGGCACGGGCACCTGCTCAGGAGGCAGTTTTTGGAGGAGTGCCTATGATGGAAAGATTCAGGAGGATGACCCCGCCTTTCTTTAAGGGAGAGAGTGATCCCATTCTTGCGGAGAGTTGGCTTAGAGAAACGGAGAAGATCTTTCGTGCCCTTCGTTGTGCGGAAGAGGAAAGAGTGGCCTTAGCTACTTATATGCTGCAGGTAAAGATGGATTTTTAGGAGCTTATGGGTATGGTTTGGAATATATCTTAGATGTATTTACCTTCTTTTGCAGGAGCGTGCCGACGTGTGGTGGTCCTCTGTACTACGCACACAATTTGAAGATGGTGCTATGGAGGTTGCATGGACTGAATTCGTCCGCTTGTTCAAGGCGAAGTATATTCCAGAACACGTGCAGGACCGCATGGAGCAGGAGTTTTTGACATTGACCCAGGGGTCAATGAGTGTACTTGAGTATGAGGCAAGATTTGTGGAGCTGTCCAAGTATGCGCCTCACATTGTAGCAGATGAGCGGAGGAAGGTAAAGAAATTTATCATGGGGTTGAAGCCGTCCCTGAGGACGAGACTAGTGGCTTTAGGACATCGTTCCATGGAGGAAGCTTTGTCAGCAGCTTGCATGCAGGAGGCAGAGATGGAGGTTTACCTTGAAGAGAAGAGAGCTTCTTTGAAGAGGCCAGCATCAGCTTTCCAGCGGCAGGATAAGAAGAAGAAGATGCCAGCTTTTCAGCAGAGAGCAGTGGTTCCAGCAAGAGCAGCGGCATCGACTCCAGGCGGAGGTATGATTGCAGAGAAGCCAGTGTGTACCCAGTGCGGGAAACATCATGGAGGCGAGGTGTGTTGGGTGACTTCCGGGAGATGCTTGAGATGTGGTGATAAGAACCACAAGATCAGAGACTGTCCGAAGATGGCGTAGCAGACTGCAGCGGCAGCAGCACCAGCAGCAGCGAGATCGGCACCGAGAGCAGCAGGGAGACCGAGGGCTCCGGCTCGAGTGTTCGCCTTGGCGAGAGACGAGGCAGAGTTGGCAGAGCACGTCACTGAAGGTACAATTCTAATTATGGGAATGCATGCTAGAGTCTTATTTGATACCGGTGCCATGCATAGTTTTGTTTCCGAGAGATTTGCCAAGGTCTTGATTAAGGAGAATGGTCTAGTTCCAGAAAAGTTGGAGGTTCCCTTGTCTGTGCATACCCCAGCAGGAACTATCTTGATCGAGCAGTGTTTTTCGTCGCTTTCTGTGTGCATTGAGGAGCAAGTTTTGCCTGGTAATTTCTATTTGCTGAAGATGAAGGATTATGATGCTATCTTGGGCTTTGATTGGCTCGAGGAGCATTATGCTCTGATGGACTGTCGGCAGAAGCTTATTGTTTTTCGGATTCCTGGAAAGGAGGAGTTTGTTCACCCTTTGCCCAAGATCATGTCGGGTAAGTTTGTTATTTCGGCTTTGAAGGCAACTCGGATGTTGAGCAAGGGTTGTTCTGGTTTTCTGGCTAGTGTGGTTGTGACCGAGGATTCGAAGAAGGTTCTATCTGTCGAGAATATTGAGGTGGTCAGAAATTTCAGTGATGTCTTTCCTGAAGATTTGTTGGGTTTGCCACCTGTAAGGGAGTTAGAGTTTGGCATTGAGCTTGTACCCGGCACAGCACCTATTTCCATTGCACCTTATCGCATGGCGCCAGCGGAATTGGCAGAGTTGAGGAAGCAGCTGCAGGAATTACTTGATAAGGACTTCATCAGGCCGAGCGTTTCGCCATGGGGAGCACCTGTTCTTTTTGTGAAAAAGAAGGATGGATCGATGAGGTTGTGCATAGATTACCGTAAGCTTAACCAGGTAACTGTTAAAAACAAGTACCCTTTACCTCGTATTGATGACTTGTTTGATCAGTTGCGAGGAGCTTCTGTATTCTCTAAGATTGATCTTCGTTCTGGCTATCATCAACTCCGAATTAAGCCGAAAGATTCTGCTAAGACGGCTTTTAGGACAAGATATGGCCATTATGAGTTCCTTGTCTTACCCTTTGGTTTGACAAATGCTCCAGCAATTTTTATGGATTTGATGAATAGAGTTTTTCGGCAGTATCTGGATTCCTTTGTGGTAGTCTTCATTGATGATGTGTTGATTTATTCGCCCGATGAAGAGACTCATAGCGAGCATCTGAAGATTGTGTTGAGTGTCCTAAGGGAGCATAAGCTGTATGCTAAATTCAGCAAGTGCAACTTCTGGATGAAAGAAGTCCATTTCTTGGGTCATGTTATATCGGGAGAAGGTGTGTCTGTAGATCCAGCTAAGGTGGAAGCTGTTCTTGATTGGGAAACACCGAGATCTTCAGCTGACATCAGGAGTTTTCTCGCTTGGCTGGCTACTATAGGAGATTCATCGAAGGGTTTTCATCTATTGCGGCGACTTTGACGAGGTTGACAAGGAAAGGAGTCAAGTTTGAGTGGTCAGAGGCTTGTGAAAAGGCGTTCCAGGAATTAAAGGCTCGTCTGACCTCAGCGCCAGTGCTTGTTTTGCCCAATGATGTAGATTCTTTCTCTATCTACACAGATGCTTCGAAGATTGGGCTTGGTTGTGTTCTGATGTAGGGTGGCCGAGTTGTGGCGTATGCTTCTAGGCAACTTAAGGAGCATGAGCGTAACTACCCGACCCATGACTTGGAGTTAGCAGCTGTGGTCTATGCTTTGAAAATTTGGAGGCACTATCTATATGGAGTTAGATTTGAGCTCTTCTCAGACCACAAGAGTCTCAAATACTTGTTCTCGCAGAAGGAGTTGAATCTGAGGCAGCGGAGGTGGATAGAATTCTTGAAAGACTATGATTTTGAACTGTCTTACCATCCAGGGAAGGCCAATGTAGTGGCAGATGCGTTGAGCAGAAAAAGGCAGATGATGAGGCAAGACTGGAAGATGCTAGATGACGCTTCAAGTTCTTTAGCTGTTCTAGAACCTCAATTGTGTAACTTGTTCATGGCGCAGTTGTCTTTGAGATCTTCTATTCTTGATCGGGTCATTGCGTTGCAGAAAGATGATCCGTTGTTGCAGGAGTTGGTTGGAAAGAGCGGAATTACCAGAGACGAAGATGATGTGATTCGCTTGAATCTTAGGGTATGTGTCCCTAATAATGTTGATCTGAGAAAGGAAGTTTTGGAGGAGGCGCATAGATCTCAGTTCTCTATTCACCCAGGCAGTGGGAAGATGTACAAGGATCTGAAGCGTTCTTTCTGGTGGTCTGGCATGAAGCGAGATGTGGCTGATGTACATTGTGGCGAAGTGTCTGATTTGTCAGCAAGTGAAGGCGGAGCGTCAGCGACCTTCAGGTTTGATGCAGAGGTTAGATATCCCTCAGTGGAAGTGGGAGCAAGTGACCATGGACTTTGTATCCGGATTGCCTAGATCGGATAGAGGAAATGATTCCATTTGGGTGATCGTTGATAGATTTTCGAAGAGTGCTCATTTCCTTGCCATGAAGAAGAAGCAGTCCGTTGAGAGCTTGGCCAGACTGTATATTAATAGTATTGTGAAGCTTCATGGGATTCCGAAGTCGATTATCTCAAATCGTGATCCGAGATTCACTTCCAGGTTTTGGCAGAGTTTGCAGCAGGCTTTTGGCAGTCAGTTGAAGTTGAGTTCGGCATTTCATCCGCAAACGGATGGACAGTCCGAGAGGACTATTCAGACGTTGGAAGATATGCTTCGAGCTTGTGTTTTAGAATGGAAAGGTGATTGGGAGCGCCATCTATCTCTTGTGGAATTTGCTTATAATAACAGTTTCCATTCGAGCATAGGTATGGCACCTTTCGAAGCTTTGTACGGGAGACCCTGTAGATCCCCATTGTGTTGGGAGGAGTCAGGAGATCGACATCTGGTTGGACCTGAAGTAGTGCAAGAGACTTCAGCAAAGATTCAAATGATTGTGCAGAGAATAAAGGCGGCTCAGATCGTCAAAAGAGTTATGCAGATGCAAGAAGGAAGGATTTGGCATTCGAGGTTGGAGACCATGTTTTCCTTAAGGTTTCGCCAACCAGAGGTGTAGTAAGATTCGGAAAGAGGGGTAAGCTGAATCCGAGAATCATTGGACCCTTTGAAATTTTGAAGAAGATCGGGAATGTGGCATACCAGTTAGCTTTGCCACCATCTTTAGCAGCGGTGCATCCAGTATTTCATGTGTCCATGTTGAGGCAGTATGTTAGAGATCCGGCTCATGTGATCAGTTATGAGCCGATTCAGTTGCAGCCAGATTTATCTTATTCTGAGCAACCTGTGGAGATTCTGGACAGGAAGGTGCAAGAATTAAGATCAAAGTCCATTCCATTTGTGAAGATTCTATGGAAGAACTTCTCACGTGAAGAGGCAACGTGGGAGCTTGAAGAAAGAATGAAGAAGCTTTATCCGTCCTTGTTCGGTGAGTAACTTAACTCAATCTTCGAGGACGAAGATTATTTTAAGGGAGAGAGGATGTAGTACCCTAGAATTTTTCTTGAATTTATTCTGTACATTGTTTGTTTATTTCTGCATATTTTGAATGCTGTTGTGTGTAAGAACTAGGCGTCAAGATCATTTGACGTTAATACTTGTAAGCGGCAATATCGTATGCCGTTTATATGATGTTAACGACAACAGGTATTGACGTTAAATAATTTTTCTGAATTATTAAATTTGGGCAAGACTATCAACGACATCATCGATGGACGTTTATATTGGGGAAGACGGCAACCTATGTTGACGTTAAACTGACTTGCCTGTTTTTGAGCTTTCCGTTCCGGATTAAGGAAATCGGCCGTTTCGGGAAGGCTTTAATGAGCTGATCCGATGCGTTTAGATCCGAGGGTCAGGATTAGGTTTGGCCTTTGCTTGAGAGGTCTTTATAAGACCAGATCTCGCAGGTAGAAAGGGGGTTTTTGCTTTGGTTCTGGAGGAGAGAAAGAGGGCAGAGGAAGGGATTTTGCAGAGCGATCTGGTACTTGTTCGTGCGGTTCGGAGGCTTCTACACCGAGGAGATACCTAGGACTTCATAACCAAAGGCTCATCCAGGCGGAGGAACTACATCGGAGGAGGTTTTGGGTTGCTTGAAGACGGAGGGAAGAACTGTCTCCCTGGCGAGACGGGCTTCTTCGAGCTCGGATTCGACACTCCATTAGGAGGGATTAAGGCAAGTTGCATGGGGGACTAGTTTAGGATATGTTATACTACGTATTTAACATTTTTCTGTATTTTTAAAGCATGAAAACAACCTACGGGAAGGGTTAGAAACGTCGTTATTGCATGCAGGTTTTCTGTGTTTTCTATGTCTTAGAACTAGACGTCCAGGGTATTGCCATCTATAACCTGTAAACGGCAATATCGACTGCCGTTTAGTTCATTCGAAATATATGTATTTTCTGTCCTTACTATATGTAAACGGCGCTATGTGCCGCCGTCGGTTTGTGTTAACGGCGCTATATGCCGCCGTCTATAATTACTCGACGACATCACATGTGGACGTCTACTACAGTAAACGTCATACCGATTGACGTCAAGTTTAACAGAATCATGTATCTCCAGAAATCTGAGTGAATTTGTTTAAATGTATAAATTATGAATGTATGCGTTTCAGCCATGTAATATTAGAGCATGTTATTGTTATGGACTGTCTATTGCTATAACGTACAGGTTATTTATATGTATTGGTGAACTTGCATAATTACATGGCAACGATCAAGGTTAAATTAGTAAAAGATAAGTACAATGATTTAAAAGAGAGCATGTTGATTGATGTCTAAATTACTTCAGTAGATATAATATGTCAGTAATCCCTGTTCCATATGAAAATTGTGAGTTTTTTCTCAATATTAAACCATGTTAGTTAGTTGAATTAATAGAGTTAATTTCATGAAAAATAGTTGCAGAAATCAGAAAATTATGAAATTTGGCATGTGCATTGTAATTCCTGATTTCGAATTTCTGTTAAAATTTCAGAATTTTCAGACATGTGTACGTTGTGTTATGAATTTCTGAACAATATATTACACATAGAATGGATTAAATATGAATGTAATGCAAAAATGAATATTAGTATCATGATAGGGATCTGTGGTACAGTAAATAGAATTTTCAAAACTGAAAGTGTTGTACTTTGAAATATTGCATTAACACATGTTTAAATCATATGAAATGAAATGTCATTGTATATTATACATGTTAGTGTACGCATTATAACAATGATGCCAATAAGACATTGCTATCTTAGAGATTCCTACAAGGAACTACACCGTAGATGCCCCTATGGTAATGGTTCACCTACATGTAAATAAATGAATCCGTGGGCAACGGATTGAAATCCTGGAGGTAGACTCGTTCTACTGGTCAAGGTGGGAAGGACTTTCCCCGGTTTTGCGCAAATACTATGACTTCATCACCGCATTGCCTAGGTGATAAGTGAATGTTAAATGACTACTGATCTCTAATTTAGTGTGGGCTATGTCTTGGCAATTATATGAAAATGATTACATGCTACAAGTTATATGTCTACATGTTACATGCTACAAGTTATATGTCTACATGCTACATGTTACATGCTACAAGTTATATGTCTACATGCTACATGTAACATGCTACAAGTTACATGTCTACCTGTTCTACATGCTACATACTACATGTTATATGTTTACATTCCTACATGTGAACTTGTTCAAAGGATTTCATGCTACATGTCAATGTTTAATATTACTACATGAAAATTGTTGTGTAAAAGAATAGTGCATGCATAAATGAGAAATTGATACATGAGAATTGTTGTAGGTCACATAACATCGAATAGATTCCATGAATAAGTAATTCCATGTTACATGCGAAACATGTTTTATTTCCTTAATAGTTAGAATCACTATGAAATGAATGATTGCCAATGGACTTAGAACTATGGTAAGAAAGTATATGATATCAATGAATGGAATGCTAATGTACTACCATGTTTTAAAACTAATATACTGTTAATATCTTGAACTGTCTTTCATGTGATTTGCTGAGTCTTGTAGACTCATACTTGCCTAACATTTCAGGAGAGCCAGAGGATACGGAGGAGTTAGTGCAAACTGACTCAGAGCGGGAGGACGTGGAGACTTAGCTTGATATAGAGAGTTTTAGAGTGAATCTTGTATGTGAGGATCTTATGTAATTTCCTTTATGCAACTGATCATTGAAATGTAACAAACTTTGGACTATTGTTATCTTTTATGCATTAGATTTACTTTTGAATAAATGCTGATTGCAAGTGTTTAATTCCATATTCTGTCAATTATCATTGGAATTGAATAGTTATTTGTGTATATTTCAACCTGTATTGTAATTGTTGGATTCGTTCCACTGTAATACCTCTATTAGATCCAATGTGAGTTGGTGTAACTGTACTGGGTCTAAGAGGGGCGTTACACAGGTACAGTCAGTAGGTCATGCCATGAGGATGAGACGAATTTTTGTAAATTGTATTATTTATTAGAATTTCTGTAATAGGATAATGAGCATGATTTGATCTTAGTATTTTCCTGATTAATTAGATTTATGATGTATTAAGGTTTAATATATTTTTTACGATCATATGATAACTGTCTTCAGGTGTTAGTACTGTTGGGTATGACTATTTTACTTTGAAACCTACTTAAGTGAATTTAGTAATAAATATGCCTGAAATCTGTTTTATTTGTTATAATTAGTGTACAGATCCAAAAAATCTAAAAAATTGAGCATGTGGTATGTTATCTGTTTAGAACTTGTGATAAAAATTTCACACTATTCTGATGACTGTGGACATCGATTGCATGAATAAGGGTCTTAATTCATGATTTAGCATATGAGGAATAAACCATGTGAAGATTTAAATGTTTTACAGTATGATTGAACACTGTTATAGTTAAATTTACCTCTGTGAAATAGTAACATGATGTTAGATAAACTGAAGCATGTGTAGTCATTTAAAAGTGTAGATAAATGTGTAAATTAGTACATGTGTCTAATGTAAATATGTGATTAAAGTGAAATGTGTAAACTGTGCCGTTAGTGACACTACTACCATAGAGGGTTGTGGAACTGTACTGTAGTAAAGTCCCTACAGGAAGGTTCAATGTGTGTGATATCCTATGGGCATTAGGATGAAATCCTGGAGGTGGACAAGTACCATTGGTTAGGGTGGAGAGTGCTTCTCCCGATTCTGCGTAGTTAACCAAGATCCATCACTGTGTTGCCTAGGTGATGGGTATATGTATGTGTATATGTGTGTCCTTCTAGTGGTGGTTTGGACTATGTGTCACAGCAATTAAGTGTAAAAATATGAATATGTGCATGTGAACATGTGAATTGTGAAAATGTGAGTATGAGTATGTGAAATTGTTAACTGAATGAGTTAGCATGTAAATAAATGTAAGCCCATGTAATTGTGTTTAATTCATGTCAAAACAACAAGCAAAATGTGTGTATAAGTGTGATAAATGCATGAGAAAATGATTAGATATCATGCTAGGTATGTTATTTACTTTGTACATAACACCATGCTTTAATTGAGTATAGTTGTAAAATGATTTGAATATGACTTAGATCCTTGTACCATGTTGAATAGAATATGTAGAAAGCATGCTATGGGTTTTATATTTAGTTGTTAAAGTAACATGAAGCATGTACCATGTTGATTCCTAAATGCAAAAGAAAACTAGCATGTGTATGTGATATGTGTAAGGGTGTTGTTCTTAGATTGCTTGCTGGGTCTCTTTAGACTCATTCTTGCTTCGGCGTACAGGTGTGATAGGTGTCTGCACTTCTGAGGAGGACATAGTTAGGGGCGACTCCGAGCGCGAGGAGTAGCTACCTTTGGGGACATTGCTACGTTGTTTCTTTTCTTTCATAGTATGTAATCAGTGGAATTGTGTAATTCATATGGACAATGTATTTTGTTTGAAGTTGTAATAATGTGGACTTTAGTAATTATTTTATTGCTATATAGACTGTGGATATGATGATGATGATGGAATGAGAATGAAAGTTTATTTATTTCCACTGTAATCTTGTTATATTTGTGTACATCTCAATCTAGTGTTAAGTGTTAGGTAAATGTCCCACTGTGACGGCGTTCTTTGTACCGACGTGGATTGGTATAATCATATCGGTATAAAGAGGTCGTTACTGCCGAGGAGGGCTTCACCAACGAAATTAGACCTTCATAGATTTTATTTCAGGCAAGTAATCAAGGGGTCTCATCCCTACACATGTCCTTTAGGTCTCAGGATTTTTCTGGATTTTATCTCGTGTTCTGAAACCCCCAATTCTTCATGTTATGTGCATTCTGTCTGCACTTCTACAGACAAGATATTGACGGCAAGCTTGTTGTCATCAAGATCTTGAGTTGGCGGCAACATCATGTGCCGTTAACCCATGTTGGTGGCAAGACCCTTGACGCCAAGTTCTTCTGTTTTTCACAAAACCTCATGTATTATGACTGTGTGATGATTTTCAATCTTCTAGTTGTTTATACATACTATGAATTTTATGTTTGGTCAGGTTTGGTCAGTAGGTCATATCATGAGGGTATGTTGAATTTCTATGTATATTTTTATTTAATATAATTTTTGTATTACGGAAATGAGCATGATTTGACCATGTTTAATTCGGAATAAATGGAATTGTTGCATGTTAGGGTTTCAAAAATTTTCCATGATCTTATGATTTTTGTTTTTAGGTATTAGAACTGTTAGGTGTGACTGTTTTACTGTGAACCATGCTAAAGTGAAATTCTTGATAATTCTCCATGAAATCTGTTTAAACTGTTAAAATTAGTTTTATAGTTCTGAAAAATATGAAAAATTAGACATGTGACATATTATCTGTAAGAGGTCTGTGATAAAAATTTGACACTGTTCCGACACTCGTGGATATAGTTTACTTTTAACAAGGATAATTAGACCATATTGAGTATGTTAATTTAAATCATGTGAAATTTCAATGTTTAGCAGCATGATAGGATTCTGTTATGATCTAATTATCACTGTGAAACAGTAACATTATGTTCTATAAACTGAAGCATGTGTGTTATTTAAAGTGCATGTGAAAGGGATTAAAGTGTGTATATAAGTGAGTAAAACATGTGATAAAGAGTTAGTGTAATTTGTGCCGATATTGACACTGTTACCATAGAAGGCTGTGGAGCCGTATTGTAGTAAAGTCCCTATGGGAAGGTTCAATGTGTATGTGATATCCTATGGGCATTAGGATGAAATCCTGGAGGTGGACAAGTACCACTGGTTAGGGTGGAGAGGGCTTTTCCCAATTCTGCGCAGTTAACCAAGATTCGTCACTGTATTGCCTAGGTGATGGGTATGTGATTATGTGAATGTGTGTCCTTCTTTATGGTGGTTAGGACTATGTGTCACGGCAATTAAGTGTAAAAAAATGTGAACATGTGAAATGTGAATATGTGAATTGTGCAAATATGAAATATGAGCATGTGATAGTGTAATGTGAATGTGTTAAGATGTGAAGAGATGTGATACCATGTGAATGTGTAAATTTTATATTAAAACAGCAAGCTAAATATGTGAATAAGTGTTGTGAATGCATGTGAAAATGATTAGATATCATGCTAGGTTTGCTATTTACCATGTGCATATTCCCATGATTAAATTGTGCATAATTGTGAAACAATATGAATAGAATTTTGAAACTAAAAATCATGTTATTTATTATGTATAGAAAGCATGTCATAGGTTTTTCTTATGTATTTGCTTAATTCATATGAAGCATGTGCCATGTGTTTCCTTTATTGTTAATTAGATTAGTATGTGTATGTGATATGTGTAAGGATGCTCTCTTTAGATTGCTTGCTGGGTCTTGTTGGAAGACTCATACTTGCTTTGACATACAGGTGAGACAGGAGTCCCCGTACTTGAGGACTTAGTGAGGAGCGACTCTGAGCGTGAGGAGTAGCTGCTTTTGTGGAGATCGTTGCATAGTTTACTTTATTTCATAGTATGTAAACAATGTCATGAACAATGTATTTTATTTGGACTTGTAATAATGTGGACTTTTGTTATTTACCTTTCTATATAGATTGTGGAATATGTGAAAGATGACGGAATAAGAGTTACATTTTATTTCCGTTGTACTTTTCTTATTATTCATGTACGTTTCAACCTATTGTTTAGTGTTGGGTAAATGTCCCACTATGACGGCGTCCTTTGTACCGACGTGGATTGGTATAATCGTACTGGTATAAATAGGGTCATTACAATTACGGAGGTCTTAAGAGAAAGGTCACTAGACTGCCGATACGGAATGACCGGCCGTGAGTTTTCAATCCCCCAAGAAAGGGCTACCTAAAAGTACAAGTGTGTAGTGAAGTACTTGTTTCAATCCACATTCCACCGGTTTAAAGCAATGCGGAAAGCAAGTAACATGAATGACATAAGCTTGAAACATGCTTTTAACTAGACATGGTTTGCAGTATTTTAAGATAGCAATTACATTTTAACAAGCTAGAACAACAAGGATGATTCAATCAATAGTTGCAAAAGTAGATCATAGCATTAAAGAACAAATAGAATAATCTTCACATTGTTATGTCTTTCTCATGGGTTACTAGCTTTTAAGTCATTAGACAGACTGTACAATACATATTAAGAACATAACATGCAAGACTAACACTAAACACTGTAGAAACAGGTCTCGGGTAGGCCTTTAAATCTGCTACAGACACAGTCATTGCATTTAAGAAGATAGTGTACAGTTGAAACACCAGTAATCTATAAAAACTCAAATCATGACGGTCTTGACCGTTGCCTTCATATTCAGATCGCGATGGACCCCTCTGTCACGTTCATATCACGACAGGAAGCATGTCGCCAACATCCTTGAATCGCGATGGTTTGATATGTCGCGTTCAAGAGATGGTTTCGAAATAATAATATAAAAATAATGTGAAATTCATGAGCAGGAAACAGGTCCGAATCGCGACGTGGGTCTACGTCGCATTCATGCAGGACACTAAAAACCATGCAGCGCACAGTTTGAGGTGTCAGAACGGTCAATCGGAGTCGAAATCGTGAAGTAGGGCAAGGTCGCGTTTTACATGAACGTGACGAACTAGTACGTCTCGTTCATGCAACAAGGAACGCGACGTCTAGTGTCGTCGTGTTTCATGTTCTTTCCCGAGAACGCAGAAAAGCTACATACGATGCATGTAACGCTTATATCTCCTAATCTAGGGCTCTTGGGACAAAAGTGTAAACATGAAGCTTGTTGGGAACAGGGAGTAGAAGAGAAATATGGCTTTGGTTACACGATATTTAGCCTCGGGATGCGTGAGAAATTGACATGAACGTAAAAAGCCCTAAACATGCACGACTTTGGCAAAACGCTTAATACACGATGTATGCTCAATGAAAATTGGGGAAAATGCATGCACATGAAAGTAGACTTGATGAACTACACACTGGTATATGATTGGTTTAGGTTTGGCTCAAGATCACCTACCTTTTGAGTTGAATAAGACTCATCCTTCAGAAAGCCCTCGTTCTGACCGCTTGGAGGAGAACGTTTAATACTCCCGATTCACTAGATAAGAATTGGGCAAACTAGTGCCATTAGAAACTAGACTCAACCCTATTTTTAGGGGTATAAGCCTTGCACGGTTTGGTCAAGGTTTGACTCACCTTTGGTTGAATCTAAGAAGGGTTCTCTGCACAGCCGATGCAGAACGCAGCAGGGAAGAAGGGCTCTATTTTGGGGCGTTTTCCTCCACCCCTGGTGCTTCAAGAGCTACTACCCACGACCCCAACAATTGGTAAACTCATCCCCAAGGGTTTTGGGAAGAGTATTTAAGCTTCTAGGGTTTTCAGGAGTCCCATTGGATGTAGGAAAGAAGGGTTGCGGTTTTGGGTTTCCACCTTCCAAGTTTTGATGATTCACCTCCCTTGTAGAGTGTGTATGGCTTTAGGAAGCTTCATACCATGGCTAGGCAGGAAATTGGGTTGCTAAGTGTTGGGAATTGCCTCAAGTTTTACCCTAATTGCCTCTTTCTAATTTCAGCTCAATTAGGGATACGAATTTCCATGTATTTTCTTGCTTCATTTTATTCTTGGGCCAAAAGTTCTCCATTGGCCCAATTCTGATAATGGGTCATCAATACATGATGTTTGGAGTCTCTCCAACATTTTTATTTAATTTATGATCACGTTATATTTCCATGGTAACGGTCTTCCGACATTGTTTCCTAATTAGGATAATTAGTCAAAATGTGTTGTAAACTTGGCCAATCGGATTTTCCGTTGTACAAAATTCTTTGTGGATCATTTAGGAATATTATTTAGTGTTGAACAACTATTTTTACGAAATTTGTTGATGGATTCTTGTAAATACCATAATGGTACATATGTTTCTAATATTTCGATATTATGGAAATTATTTATCCCCATTTATTTCAAATTTTTAAATACTGAATTTTTCGAGGTGCTACACGGCACTTCTTAAGAGTATACAGGATCCTCATGTACATTGAATGTGGGACTAGCGGCATCTACAACCATATCCATGTACCTACTTGTGTCTTCCACATTACTAGGCTCGTGCGAGCAAAGTTCCTCATTATGACATGTCCAATTCATATAACATTCAACAAACCCTTTTCTGTATAAATGACGTTGAACCTCCCATGGTGAAATCTACTTCAAATTTTTACAAATCATACAAGGACATTGGATGCAACCTTCTCTATCTACTGCTGCACTTAGATTCCCCAATGTAAACCGAATGAAAGTTTCAACTCCGGCCCTAAACTACACAGACACCACATAATCAACTATTCTACGATACATCCATGATCGGTCTGAAGCTATTTTTTTCCTGCGCTCAACAAATATTAACACACAAATAAATTTAAAATTCAAACTCTAATTCAATAAATTTGACCATTTTCACACATCGTTCGACACAACTAAAATGAATAGAAAGGATATATTATTTAGATTATCACTTTTTACCCATCTGTGAATATTTGATAGAACTCAGATGGCCATTTACTATGTCTTTGTGCAATTTTTTAAAAATTGGGCAGCATCTCCCCTCACCTCTCCGATATACCAACAATATTTATTGATTAAGATGTTTTCTTAAACACTTTCTAATAAGTTGTTAAAAAATATTTTAAATTAATAAAGGTGTATCAGAGATGAGTGAGTAGACGCAACCAAAATTTTTAACAAACAGTACAAACACATAGTAAATGACCACCTAACTGTGATCAAACATTGACAAACTATCCAAAACGAGACAATTCAAGACTTTGAGTTAGATATACACGTTCTTATCATTCAAAATGAGAACGTGCACATCAATTCTAAAGTCTTGAATGGGAAGGTTCATTGACATGGGCTTAACACGCTCTCATGAGGTGTGTGTAGTGTTAAATTACTATGCATGCATAGATCAAATTTAAATGTCACATAAATATGAAAGGAAAATGAAAATAAAATCATACATGTGAACAAGTGCTATAGTAAATCAAATTCACACATACATGTAAATGAATTGCATTAAAGTAAGAAGTGCAATACTAATCACAAAACTAAAAGTAAAATAGTGTTTTATTGAATTAAGTTCAAATCGAGGATCTAATGTCTACAAGGAAGAGTTTGTACTCAATTTTTTATTCATAAATTGAGATGTATACCTCATTGGTGTTTCCATTTGGCTTCTTTAGATCCCATGTTTCAATTTGTAAGCATATGGGATTTCTGTTTATAGGAGTTGTTTGGGGTTAAAGCCCCATTTCTATTGCTATGTCTTGAAGGGCACATATCCCATTTGAATTGAGATGCACATTTCATTGGAGTTTGCATTGGCTTATTGAATTCCTTACGCTCGAGTGGGATGTGAGAAACTGAATCCACAGTGGAGTGACGGTGCAAGATATTTCATTGCCATATGTACCAAAAGTAATGGTGGCCATTGCGTTAGACATGGCCACTACTTTTAGTAATCTTAAACATTATAGTCCTAACCATTTTTAATGCAGTCTAGCTGGTTTCCACCTAAACCACCAAGTTTTTTGATATCTTGATTGAGGAATCTTCAAAGTTAAAATTTGTTTGTCTCTTGTTTGTAGCACTGATCTTACGTGATCTATTGAATTTTGCATTCAAAATTCATGGAAGTGGGTTAGCTTCCAGAACTGGCCATGATCACACCTGTCTCTTCAATTTCACAGCTTCAGCAATGCAATTTTTGCAGAAGCAATATTGCTACCTACCCAGTTAGCTTAATAAATCATTTATCTGATCAAGCATAGGATTGGTCGGCTGTTTGCTTTTGGAATGTGGGACTCAGACAATCGACCAATCCCACGCATATTTACCCAGCCAATTGGGTAGGTAGCTGTGCTTAGGCAGAACCGAGTTGGATTGGTTCCTTTGAAGGAACATTATCAACTTCATAAATTAGAAGTCATTTTTTTCAATAGGTCATTAAACATCATATAAATGAAAGATAAGTTAGAAGCCTTTTTTCCGATAGGTAATTAAACATCATATAAATGAAAGAAGGGATTGATAGGCCAGTTTCATATATGTTCTGCCCAGTTCATCGTGTGTTCTATTTTCCTTTTTATTGTTTTATTAATATTTTTTGAATTTTTTTTAGCTGGTCTGGCTCAAAAACTAGGTGAATGAAATTGGGTCAAGCCAGTTCCCATTGGTTCACCCAGTTCCATTCAAATCAGCCCTTTTTACTAAACCATGGTGAGGAGGGACCCCCACCATGTCATGTGTATTTAAACTGTCTGTGAATCCACATGACTGGATCTCCATCATATTTCTTTTATCCTCCAACCACTAGACCGATGTAGATGGTATAGTAGTCAGACTGAGTCATCACTTTAAGGTGATACCTCCTTAGACTGTAATAACATATGTTTGTACAGAGGTGTAGTTGACACTCTGATATGGGTGCTATGTTGCACATTTAGATGCCTTAAACCTTACTGGATGCTAGAGACTGCGCCCTGCGAACTTGGAGATCTTCTTATTCTTGCCATGTTCTCACCTGTATGATGAACAAGTATTGAATGAACATCTTTAGATTCTTCACATACGTTGTAAACTAAGCCAGTGTCATCGTCATCCATTATCATCACTCTCTTCATCACATTATATCTATTGTTCACGTAAATATATCATGACTTATTAAGATAATTTTCAAGCAATCCACCGCGCCTAATCTGACAATAAATATTCCTCTCCAACATATACAAATCTCTATAGGTAAATGACATTTATTTATCTGAAAATGGACTTAAATCTACCACGACGGCTCCTATTTAACATTGCACCACACGCGGTAAAAAGATGGATCGAGAGGGTGGAAACGAAGGAGCTCATCAAATACATAAGGCTCTGTAGCGTCGCTGTCCCAGAAAGGTTTCTGTTTGGTTGAGGACCGAGAGACCCACCATAGTTTCTGTGACAGAACACCTCGGCCAAGCCCGTTAAACCGATAACATACTTGATCCGAGTCCGCCTCCCGCGAACGGGCCGCAGCCTCGCAAGGGATACCAAACCACAGTCCGTGTAAACACAAAGGAACACACCATTTTATACATATATTTCACAAGTTTACATAGCCATATTTCCACAAAACTGAGAGAAAGTACAAGAGCCTGGGGCATATCCCGAGGCACAACTGAAGAAAGTAAACAACTAACTACACTACTACTGCTACACTGCTGCTACTACACTGCACTACTGAGATTACACTGCTGGAGCTGCTACTACACAGCTGGAGGTACTGACCCTGCACCGCTACGACGCGGCTCTGAACTGGACGACGGTCGAGAAACGTCCTCCTCGCTCTCACCTGTGGGGGTAGGGGTGAGCCTCGCTAGTCACTGGCTCAGTAGGGAACTTTCCCAAAACCGAGCAAACCAAAACCACAGGTACAAAAGCAGTAAATAGTACCAACAATTTATAGAACAGCTAAGCAGGATATGAAAGCTGTAAAGGTACTTACCGTCTGCTGACTACGAAAAACAACTGTAATAATTAAATGGCAAATCAGTACAGGTGTACGAGCTAGAGTAGAGACTGCCAAACATGAGCCACGTGAACTGGTTCGCGACACCAGAGACTGACTCAGACAAGCTAACACAGGTCTACCTCTCAGTCTCGCAGCCATGGACGAAAGGTCCAGCTGCCGCTCCACATGAAAAGGTCAAGCAACTGTGGAGACCAACTAAACACCACCACCTGCGGACCACACGGTCGCAGGCCCATGCCTGACACCTCTGGAGACCCTGGCCTGGGCCCTCTAGAGTGAGGCACTGGAAAAGGACTAGCTGGGGACCAGTGTCGACTACTGGTGTCCGTACCCCCAACTACGAGCGCGCTACAAGTGACTAAAAGACAAGTACGACAGTCACTGTCCCACTGTCGTCTTTCCCTCAACCGAACGTACAACTCAAACACAGGAGTGAGGTTGTCCAGGTCAGACGACACAGACCTCGACGGTACAACACAAGTACTATGACAAAGCCCCGAGCTAACAGCCTGGCTCACAAAGAACCTAGGGGACCCAACTGGAGAGGTAACCACGGTAGGCGTCGTACTACTTGCCACGTACACAAAACCACGTGCACGTCACACAAACCACGTGAAGACTCACGTAAACCGCATGCACTAGTAGTCCACTACACGTGAACACCACATAAACACGTAAAGAACTAGCCAACTGCGTACCCAGTACGTTAATCTCAGAACCACGAGCACTAGGTGTACCACAATTATCATTACACCATTCGATATCAACAATTATTCAATATAACAATATTTAAACAAAAGCATGCTGGCGGCAACATCGACTTCCGTCGATGGGATATAAACAGCCAGATATCTGGCCGTTAAGCTCCCAGCTGAAGAACCTGGCGTCAAACGATGTTGACGCCAAGCTCCTCGGCTACCAGTTCTCACAGAAACCCTAGGCCAACTCCACAAGTGTCCTCGGCCCTAAAACCAGCGGGAAAACGCGAGAAAACACTTCCTCTAACATGCATGAATTCTAGTTAACTCAAAACGGCATGTTTCTATTGTTAAATTGCTCAAACCACCCATGTACCCCGCATGGATACCATTACCCGAAAACACAATTATCATGCAGATTCATGTTTTCCAATTGCATTATCACAACCTATAGGAACTAAAGGGATCATTCCCTACCTCAATACACGCTTAAACCTATTAAATTCTCCCGATCCACACCGAATCCTCCGCGAGCTCCTACGACAATTGCACCACCGTTCGGCGTTTCCTTGGCCGATTCGTCACCGTCTCGCGTTCCACGTTCCACCAATTATCCTTTTATAACCGTTGGAAGCATTGGGGAAGCAAATGCATGAAATCAGGGCAAGGGAGAGGGAGAATGGAGTGAGGGAACTGCTCTCGGGTAGACTATATTCTGCAGGTCGCACAGGTTGGCGTCAACAAGGCTGTCGCCAATCAGACCGCCAAGGCTAGACGTCCATATCCCTTGTCGCCAAGTTCATATAGTAAACGTCAACTTACATAGACACCAATCAGTCAACGACCACACCTGGCCGTCAACCCCTACTCAACTGCAGTAGGTCCTATTTTATCTCAGGACCAAACCTGCACCACACCTGCACACACCACACGACCAAACCACACTGGCCTCACAATGGCCACCACAACCAATACACACATGATCCATAAGGATCCGAAAAGCATGCGACGTTACATTACTATCATCTAAAAAGAAAATTTCGACCTCGAAATTCATAACACAACTCAAATACCAACCACTTAAATATACATATTTTTACAAGTACTATCATCTAAAAAGAAATACAAAAGCTTATTCAAACAGATATGGATACCCTTTAGCCATCTCCTCGGCTAATTCCCAGGTATCCTCACCACCCAACCTATTTTCCCATCTCACTTTAACTAATTCAATTTCTTTATTTCACAACTTCTTTATCTTTCGATCAGTGATCTGCACCGGATACTCTGGCATGGTCATATCCAGCCTCAGGTCACCACCTTGATAACTGATTATTTGAGCTGGATCTTCAATACACTTTCTTAACATAGAAACATGAAATATATCATGGACATCCGCAAAATCTGTTGGCAAATTCAGCCTATAAGCTGTTTCCCCAATTCTCTCAATCACCTGGAAAGGTCCTACATACCTTGGGCTCAATTTTCCAGTCTTACCAAATCTCATAATACCTTTACTTGGGGAAACTCTCAAGAAGACAAAATCTCCCACTTCAAACTGAAGTGGTCTCCTTCGGTTATCTGTATAACTCTTTTGCCTGCTTTGAGCAGTTTGCAATTTTTCCTTAATAAGCTTCACTATTTCTGTGGTTTGCTGAATCAATTCAGGACCCACTAATTGTCTTTCTCCCACTTCATGCCAGTTCAATGGGGTTCTACATGGCCTTCCATATAAAGCTTCATACGGTGCCATCCCAAGACTAGTATGATAACTATTATTATAGGCAAACTCAACCATTCCCAAATGATGCTCCCAGCTACCTCCCCAAACTAAACAACAAGCACGCAACATATCTTCAATCGTCTGGATAGTCCTCTCTGTCTGACCATCTGTCTGGGGATGATAAGCGGAGCTATATCTCAGCTCAGTACCAATTACTTTCTGTAGACTTCTCCAAAAACCAGAAGTAAATCTTGGATCTCTGTCAGACACAATAGTCTTCGGAATACCATGCAATGGAACAATTCTTTCAACAAAAACTTTTGCTAATCTGTCCACTGTCCAAGACATACTTACTGCCACTAATCTACACACCTTGGTCAATCTGTCAACAAACACCCATATTCCATTATGCCCGGAATTTGATCTTGGTAAACCTGCCACAAAGTCCATGGCAATGCCATCCCATTTCCACTGTGGAATGGGCAACGGTTGCAATAGACCTCCAGGCTTCTGATGTTCTGCTTTAATCTATTGACAGATAGCACACCTTGCAACAAACTCTGCTATTTCTTTTTTCATATGAGGCCACCAAAAATGCTTCCTCAAATCGTGGTACATTTTAGTACTACCCGGATGGATAGTGTACCTGGATTTATGAGCCTCTTCCAACACTCGCTGCTTCACCTCTCTTTCAGCTGGAACAAATAACCTGCCTCTGAGCTTAACCACACAATTATCATCAATGGTAACTCCTTCCATTTTTACAATTTCAGCTAAACTTACATCTGCTCTCTGGGCCTCAACAATCTGCCAATACAAGGACGGTTCTACAGCACTAGCAGCTAGTACTGCCCGTCGCTGACTATTGGGCACATACAAGGAGTTATCCACTATCTCTTCATACAGCTTCCATTCTTTGATCATCATCATATTTATATATGCCTTTCTGCTCAAGGCATCTGCTACAACATTGGCCTTACCCGGATGGTAAGCCAAACTGAAATCATAATCTTTCAAATACTCCACCCACCTACGCTGACGAAGATTTAAATCCTTCTGCGAAAAGATATACTTCAAGCTTTTATGATCTGTAAAGATCTCAAATCTCTCGCCATACAAATAATGCCTCCACATTTTCAAAGCAAATACAACTGCTGCCAATTCCAAATCATGAGTGGGGTAATTCTCCTTTGCCGGCTTCAATTGCCTGGACGCATAAGCTATTACTTTGCCATGCTGCATAAGCACTGTGCCAAGTCCTCTCCTTGAAGCATCTGCATATACCACAAAACCACCACTTCCTGCCGGTAATGTCAATATGGGTGCTGTTGTAAGCCTCTTCTTCAGTTCCATAAAACTTTTCTGACACTCACCGGACCACACAAAAGGCACACCTTTTGTGGTCAACTTGGTCATAGGTGCCGCAATCTTAGAAAAATCTTGTATAAAGCGCCTATAATAACCTGCCAATCCCAAAAAACTTCTAATCTCAGTAATTGTCTTAGGCACTTCCCATTTCATTACTGCTTCCACTTTACTTGGGTCCACTGCCACTCCTTTAGCTGAGATGACATGACCCAGAAATTGAATTTCTTTCAACCAAAATTCACACTTATTGAATTTGGCAAACAACTGGTTATCCCTTAACAACTGCAGGGTAAACCTCAAATGAGCTGCATGCTCCTCTTCGGATGCTGAATAAATCAGAATATCATCAATAAAGACCACAATGAATTGGTCTAAATACGGATGAAAAATTCTATTCATCAGATCCATAAAACCTGCAGGAGCATTGGTCAGCCCAAATGGCATAACCACAAATTCATAGTGACCATATCTTGTTTTGAATGCTGTTTTATCTATATCCTCCTCTTTAATTCTCAACTGATGGTACCCGGACCTTAAATCAATTTTAGAAAATACTTTTGCTGATTGCAACTGATCAAACAGATCATCTATCCTCGGTAACGGGTACTTATTCTTAATGGTCACATCATTCAACTTTCTATAATCAATACACATACGAAAACTTCCATCTTTCTTTTTCACAAACAACACTGGCGCTCCCCACGGGGAATGACTCGGTCTAATGAACCCTTTCTGCAACAACTCTTCTAATTGCTTTTTCAATTCTTTAAGTTCTGCTGGTGCCATCCGATATGGAGCTTTAGAAATCGGCATGGTACCTAGCAGCAACTCAATGGTAAAGTCCACCTCTCTATGTGGAGCTAAACCAGGCAAATCTTCAGGAAAAACATCAGCAAATTCCCTAACCACGGGAACTGCTTCCACTGACTGACTAGCTTCTACCAGACTTACCGAGGCTAAATAAGCCACACATCCAGCATTTATCAACTTTCTAGCTTTAATTGCAGAAATTAGAAACTTAGAGGTATAAAAAGGCATACCTTGATATTCAAATACTGCACCATTAGGATGACAAAATCTGATCCTTTTCTTTCTGCAATCTAGCATTGCTCCATAAGTCTCAATCCAATCCATACCCAAAATAATATCATAATCTGTCAACTGCAGGGCATATAACCGACCCGGCATCTGGTTCCCTTCAATCATAATAGGAGCTTCATCTATATAGCTCGAAGTGAGCAGGAACTCACCCGAGGGAACTTCCACTACTAACTCACAAGACTTTTCCTCTAAAGGATGAGTCAGGCAATCCAGAAATTCTTCGGAAATGAAAGAATGAGAGGCACCCGAATCAAATAAAACTCTTGCTGAATAATCATAAAGAGGTAAAGTACTTTCTATCATATTCGATGCCTCCGCCTGGGCTCGGGTGATAGCCATAACCCGGCCTCTTCCTCGCTGCTGCGGTGCTCCTCTGCCACGACCTGCCTGTGGCTGCTGAAACTGCTGAGGCTGCTGCTGCTGCTGCACACCTCTTCCATACCCATACTCTCTTGGATAGGGGCAATTACGGATCAAATGCCCCGGCTGATTACAGTTATAACATCTATACCCTGGTGGAATAATGGGCTGCCTGGCAGTACTCTGCTGCGATTCCTCCACCTCTGGTCTACCACGACCTTGCTGAAATTGCTGTCGACCTCCCCATCCTCTTCCTTTACCTTTAAATGCTTGCTTCAATTTCTGGCCCCATTTTCCAAAGCCTGATGAAGAAGGTCCTGCTGGTGCTTTACCCTTACTCGCACACACTGACTGCTGCGGTAGCCGAAAACTACCTGAGCCTGACTCGCCCACCTGACGAGTCCGAATAGACCTCTCCAACGTAGCTGCCCTCTGAGCTGCTTCTTCCACTGTTTTACACATGAGAGGTACTATTGCATCCTGCAACTCCACTCTCAAACCTCTAATGAAATACTCAACCATCATATTATTATCTGATACTACATAAGGTGCATATCGGCTAAGTGCCATAAACCTCATCTGGTACTCTAAATCTGAAGAGTTACCTTATTGGAGTGTCCGAAACTGCTCTCTCTTCACTTGCTGTACTTGAGTCGGAAAGAATGTATCATTAAATACATCAAGAAATTTCGACCAAGTAATAGCCTCTTCTGTCCTACCTGCAAAGGTGGTCTGCATCTTCAATCACCACCATTCTAATGTAAAACCCCTCAACTGATAGGCAGCTAGCACAACTTTATCTACTGCCGGACATCTCATGGTCGCAAAGACTCTTTCAATCTCATGAACCCAGTGTTCCGCTGTATCTGGATTTGGCCCTCCTGAATAAGTAGGCGGCTGCAATCTCAGAAGCTTCTCAACTTGCATCACTGGTTCCTCTGCTAATAACACTGGTGGTGGTGGTGGCACAGGTGCTACAAAAGGCACCTCTACTCCTGGCGGGACTGGAGCAATAGGTACAGTCTCTCCATCCCCAGGTGGCACTGCAACCGGTGGTACCGGCGCCTGCTGATCCATCCTCCTTTGGATATCAGTGAGGCTCTCCCAGATCCTCTCTATCATACGCTAAGTGCTCTCCTCTGGATCATCTCCTCCACCACCCCAATCTCTTCTATCAGCCATTTCAAATTTCTACATAAACAAAACACCAAACAAAATCAAAACAACAAATTTTCAGAAACCAGGGCCCCTACCAGCAGTGTACAAAGACCAAAATAAGGCTATGTATCTTTCTAGTTCCCTTATATTAACACGGACCTTGCTCTGATACCAACTGTGACGGAACACCTCGGCCAAGCCCGTTAAACCGATAACGTACTTGATCCGAGTCCGCCTCCCGCGAACGGGCCGCAGCCTCGCAAGGGATACCAAACCACAGTCCGTGTAAACACAAAGGAACACACCATTTTATACATATATTTCACAAGTTTACATAGCCATATTTCCACAAAACTTAGAGAAAGTACTAGAGCCTGGGGCATACCCCGAGGCACAACTGAAGAAAGTAAACAACTAACTACACTACTACTGCTACACTGCTGCTACTACACTGCACTACTAAGATTACACTGCTGGAGCTGCTACTACACAGCTGGAGGTACTGACCCTGCACCGCTACGACGCGGCTCTGAACTGGACGACGGTCGAGAAACGTCCTCCTCGCTCTCACCTGTGGGGGTAGGGGTGAGCCTCGCTAGTCACTGGCTCAGTAGGGAACTTTCCCAAAACCGAGCAAACCAAAACCACAGGTACAAAAGCAGTAAACAGTACCAACAATTTATAGAACAGCTAAGCAGGATATGAAAGCTGTAAAGGTACTCACCATCTGCCGACTACGAAAAACAACTGTAATAATTAAACGGAAAATCAGTACAAGTGTACGAGCTAGAGTAGAGACTGCCAAACACGAGCCACGTGAACTGGTTCGTGACACCAGAGACTGACTCGGACAAGCTAACACAGGTCTACCTCTCAGTCTCGCAGCCACGGACGAAAGGTCCAGCTGTCACTCCACATGAAAAGGTCAAGCAACTGTGGAGACCAACTAAACACCACCACCTGCGGACCACACGGTCGCAGGCCCATGCCTGACACCTCTGGAGACCCTAGCCTGGGCCCTCTAGAGTGAGGCACTGAAAAAGGACTAGCTGGGGACCAGTGTCGACTACTGGTGTCCGTACCCCCAACTACGAGCGCGCTACAAGTGACTAAAAGACAAGTACGGCAGTCACTGTCCCACTGTCGTCTTTCCCTCAGCCGGACGTACAACTCAAACACAGGAGTGAGGGTGTCCAGGTCAGATGACACAGACCTCGACGGTACAACACAAGTACCGGGACAAAGCCCCGATCTAACAGCCTGGCTCACAAAGAACCTAGGGCACCCAACTGGAGAGGTAACCACAGTAGGCGTCGTACTACTTGCCACGTACACAAAACCACGTGCATGTCACACAAACCACGTGAAGACTCACGTAAACCGCGTGCACTAGTAGTCCACTACACGTGAACACCACATAAACACGTAAAGAACTAGCCAACTGCGTACCCAATACGCTAATATCAGAACCACGAGCACTCGGTGTACCACAATTATCATTACACCATTCGATATCAACAGTTATTCAATATAACAATATTTAAACAAAAGCATGCTGGCGGCAACATCGACTGCTGTCGATGGGATATAAACGGCAAGATATCTAGCCGTTAAGCTCCCAGCTGAAGAACCTGGCGTCAAACGATGTTGACGCCAAGCTCCTCGGCTACCAGTTCTCACAGAAACCCTAGGCAGACTCCACAAGTGTCCTCGGCCCTAAAACCAGCGGGAAAACGCGAGGAAACACTTCCTCTAACATGCATGAATTCTAGTTAACTCAAAACGGCATGTTTCTATTGTTAAATTGCTCAAACCACCCATGTACCCCGCATGGATACCATTACCCGAAAACACAATTATCAAGCAGATTCATGTTTTCCAATTGCATTATCACAACCTATAGGAACTAAAGGGATCATTCCCTACCTCAATACACGCTTAAACCTATTAAATTCTCCCGATCCACACCGAATCCTCTGCGAGCTGCTACAGAAATTGCACCACGGTTCGGCGTTTCCTTGGCCGATTCGTCACCGTCTCGCGTTCCACGTTCCACCAATTATCCTTTTATAACCGTTGGAAGCATTGGGGAAGCAAAGGCATGAAATCAGGGCAAGGGAGAGGGAGAATGGAGTGAGGGAACTGCTCTCGGGTAGACTATATTCTGCAGGTTGCACAGGTTGGCGTCAACAAGGCTGTCGCCAATCAGACCGCCAAGGCTAGACGTCCATATCCCTTGTCGCCAAGTTCATATAGTAAACGTCAACTTACATAGACGCCAATCAGTCAACGACCACACCTGGCCGTCAACCCCTACTCAACTGCAGCAGGTCCTATTTTATCTCAAGACCAAACCTGCACCACACCTGCACACACCACACGACCAAACCACACTGGCCTCACAATGGCCACCACAACCAATACACACATGATCCATAAGGATCCGAAAAGCATGCGACGTTACAGTTTCCCCCCTTATAAAGATGCGAAGAAGAAAAAAAGATGTTGTCTATCCTCTCACTAATGATGAGGAGTCTGTGTCCACGTACGCCCTCACTAGGGTCCAGCTACCCTTCATTTGGGCCGCCCACCTCCCCTCGGTCAAGGAGAGACCTCATCCCAACAAAAAAGATAAGTTAGAAGCCTTTTTTCCGATAGGTAATTAAACATCATATAAATGAAAGAAGGGATTGATAGGCCAGTTTCATATCTGTTCTGCCCAGTTCGCCATGTGCTCCATTTTCCTTTTTGCTATTTTATTAATATTATTTGAATTTTTTTTAGCTGGTCTGGCTCAGAAACCAAGTGAATGAAATTGGGTCAAGCCAGTTCCCATTGGTTCACCCAGTTCCATTCAAATCGGCCCATTTTACTAAACCATGGTGAGGAGGGACCCCCACCATGTCATGTGTATTTAAACTGTCTGTGAATCCACATGACTGGATCTTCATCATATTTCTTGTAGCAACATGAATTTTTAGAAAAATAAAAATTTAATAATATTAAAAATTTAGCAAATTTGAAAATCAAGGAAAAGAGAATTAATTCAAACCCACTAAATGAAAAGAAGTGATTGGCTTTATTAAATGGATCACATGAAAGTTATTGGGCCAAAATAGGGATTTTTAAAAGAGGAATACTAGGAAAATACCCTAAATTCATATTTTAAAATATTAACTAAATAGAAAAGGGCTATTAAATTATTAAAATAGAGAAAATGGGTTGGAATTGGACTCCTAACCCTACCCTAATTAGTTGGCCACGGAATTGCATCCCAACCTAACCCAAATAGGAGGTGAAAAGCTTGGAAGGTTGAGAGAAATATGGAAATCTCGGAATTAAAGGGGAATTAGAGTCCCATTAGGAAATAGCAACCCAAGGAGCTTAAACCCTCCATGGCCGGCCCTAACTCGTTGCTGGGGCTTGCTGGATGTGGAGAAGAGGCCAAGGAAAAGAGGAACTCATGGGGAAAAGGCTGGACCGAGCACCAACCTCTGCACTTCGAGTTCTAAACCCTAGAAGATCAAACGAGTCAAAGGTAGGCATTCTCACGAGCAAAAATCAATTAATTTCGTCTGTAGATTGTTCCATACATCAGGAACAAAACCCCTCTTGTTTCATAATTTTTCATCTAGTCAATCTTTTATTCTTGATTTTTGAAGTTCTGCAACTATCATGACCCCGAACCTTTATCTTAATTCTATATCTCCATGTATACTCATCCCCATGCCATGAAATTTTAACTGGAGAAACTAATGATAGTTAGGCATCGTTTGCCCTTGAAACCCTAATTTTCATCCATCCTACTGCTCGAATTAATTCTTTTATCTCAACTGTACACTGTTCCATGTTCTTCATGAATAACTTGATTGAAACAAGCCGAGACCATGTCCATTTTCAAATTCCTATTTACTGTGAATACTCTTGCACGTCTAGAGTCATTTAAAACTAGTTTCACGAATTTTCATTGTCTGTGTAATTAGTTCTTGATTTTTGAATGACCATATATCAAAACAGGGAAGGCTTGGACCGCAATCCAAGGCCTGTCCTTTTCCCGTTTGGACTCAAGCACAGGACCTGAGAACGCGACGGCCCGATAGGCCGCGTTCTCAGGGCTGATCATGACAGAGCCACCCATCGCGTTCTGAACGCGACAGGGACTGTCGTCGCGTTCTGACTCCTTGCTCTGACCGACCTGTCACGACCCTTGATTGACCCTGTCGCGTTCTGACTGTACCCCGTCACGACCCTTACAGGGGTACGTCGCCTTCTGGAGTTTTGCATGGAAACCCCCTATTTTTGCAAATCCTAATTTTCTACAGTAACTGCATGCCTTGTTAATAGTCTTAAAACACAATAAATGAAGTTGTTAAATTTGGATATGTTTAATTAATTAAAAGTCATTCACATGATCTTTCATATCCATGATTTTCTATATCACATGCACCCACTTGTAACCATCCAATATGACTTGACTTGGCATGAAAATATCTCATAATACATCTAGTAAATGACTTTAATTAATGTATATTAAATTGCCCTATTTTAAATGAACTTGTCTTCATTTCTCGCGATGTGTTGGGAATACCGTTACCGAAGCTCCACTATTCTAGAATTCCTCTGGAACGTCGGGCACTTGTTTCTATATACACACTTTCTCCTGACTTGGACGAACTCTCCGTCGGATACTCCTTCTGCCGGACTAGTGAATCCTTACTCGAGGCCTCCGTAAGTCTCCTCTGTCTATGGATTCCCACATGGTCGACGAGTTGGTTGTACCCTAATGCCTATGATACCTTTTTAGGGATCAATGAGATCCAAACGGCCTTAGAAATATCTCACTCTTATCTTGAATCACGTCGGACCTTTGGACCTGTGCATAACATGGTCAGTGGAAGGGTAGTGAATTCCACCTGACTGCCAACACCAATTGCGCGTGTTGTGCAACTGTTACTATCGCCCGTTTACTCGACGTTTTATATGCAATATCCCTTAGTTCTCATCTATACTATATTCGCTCGTCTATTCACACTCTCTCTACTATCTCGTCTATTCATCTAGTGCTCTCATACTCTCTATTGGCCATTGACTGATTGTCTAAAGATAAACAATATAACCAATGCCTGGCAATATATATAAAGGGCCCGGTCTGGTCCTGGGAGGTGCGCCCAAAATTGCAATTTGCGCGCGGGAGTTAAATGACCAGAGTGTTTGGCATTACACTCGTGCTATCTATCTCGACTATCTATATGACAATCAAAAGTGCTATGTTATGTACATGACTCATTGTGCTATCATGACTATTTATGCTAGTTGTGCTATGGCCATCCTACTCTTTGTGCTATGCTCGACTCTTGTGCTATATTTGGAAGCTTGTGCTATTTCTATCACATGTTATCGTGCTATCTCTTACGTTACTTGACTCTCGTTCTCTATCTTTAGTTACTCTGCCATTTAATACATTAATCATTTAAAGCATGCTTGATCCTGAGATTTAAGTCCTACTGGGTGTTATCGCTCACCCTGCGTTATTAGTTATGTGTTCTCAGGTGAAACCGAGGAAGATACTTACACTTAAGAGGATGAGAACGACCAAGAGTGAAGTCAAGAGTACCCTAGCGTCATAGTATTATGTTAGAGTTGAAGTTTAGTCTTTTGCTTTATTCAATGTAATTGGGCCCTATAGAATGGCCCTGATATTAGTGGTTGTAACTAGACATTTGAAGAATTATTAATGAGATGTATTTGCTTTAAAATTTATTCTTGTCCAATGGTTTGATGTCTAGTACTCACTCTGTACCTGTTTACTTGCAACTGCCTCATGTTCCGATATTCCGCGTCGGGGCGTGACAGTTTTGTGGTATCAGAGCCTAGGTTATTCTTAAATATAGGATGATCTAGGTTGACTAGCCTCGACTAGAGTCAGTTATCCTACCTATGTGAGATGTGGTTTGAACCATGGGTAACTAGTTAAAATGAACTCACACATGCACAAATTAAACTCCACATCGATATCCTAACAACAAATTATTTTGTAGGAACTTAAGCAACTAAGATGACTGTTGAACGTGCTCAGATGAGGGGCATGCAACAAACCATCCAAGAATTCACTCGTGCGCTTTGAAAGCAGCACAAGGTGGAGGAAACCACGGCGGTGCAGGTGAGCTGCATCGTAACTTTAGGAGCTTGAACCCACCTAGGTTTAGTGGATCCACGGATCCGGACGAGGCTGAGTACTGGCTAAAGGAGACGAAAAGGATTTTCTGTGTCATGCAATGTGCAGCAGGAGACAAGCTGCTACTAGCTACTTTCCAACTGGAGAAGGACACCCGCGCTTAGTGGGAGTCAGTGGAAGCGACCAGAGCTAATGGTCAATTCACTTGGGCTGAATTCAAAGAGGCATTCAACTCAAAGTACTTCTTGGAGCGTGTGCAAGAAAGGAAGGCTACGGAGTTCGCTGCTCTTAAACAGAGGAGCCTATCTGTGGCTGACTATGAAGCCCAGTTTTCAAGACTGGCAAGATATGCTGAACACCTGGTGAATATGGAGAAGATGAAGGCTAGGCATTTCCTCAATGGCCTTAAGCCTCATTACATTACTCAACTAGAACCTCTTGACATCTAGACCTATGCCGAGATGGTGAAGAAAGCTCAACTGCTGGAAGATGCTACGGACTTCACCGATCGTATCAAAGGGAAGTTCATGAAGAAGGAATTGACACCTGGTCTGAATGCTGCTAAGCCAAATAATGGCAAGAAGCGTCCTTTCAGCATCACGGAAGGACCCAGCCAAGAAAGGAAACCTAAGATCCTCGTTCCCAACACTCTAGCGAAAAGTAACTGCAAGCACTGTGACAAGCCAGGTCACACGGCTAATGAGTGCTGGAGGAAGGTCGACGCATGTCTGCACTGTGGAAGTTGCGAGCACCGTATTCCCGAGTGCCCACTACTGAAGGAGCATGAAAGGCGCACTAATGTGCCTAAGAAATAGGGAAGACTGCAAGCCCTACATGATGAAGAGCCCACTGAGGAAGGTGGCGTGGTAGAAGGTACCTTACACATTTTCTCCTTATCAGCATTTGTTTTATTCGATACTAGAGAAACTCATTCATTCATATCTCAAAACTTTGCTGAAACTCTGAATGCTAAACCTATATCCATGGGATGTGAATTTTCTGTCACAACACCACTGGGAGAGAAGGAGAAATTAAACAAATACTTTCCATATGTCGATGTAATGATCGGAGAGCATAACCTAAAAGCTGACCTGGTGTGTATGCCCATGGAAGGCTATGATGTGATTTTGGGAGCCGACTGGTTGCCCACTTATGGGGCAAGTGTCGACTGTAGGAAAGGGAAAGTTAGCTTTAGTGATTTCCCTAAGCTGTCATTCACTGGGATTAGACATAAGAGACGGATGTCTCTAGTCTCTACCATAAAGGCCCACAATATGATAAGAAAAGGTTGCCTTGCTTTCCTTGCGGCCGTAATAGTTGAAAAGAAGGGCTCTAGGATAGAAGACATACACGTAGTCCAGGACTATCCCGATGTGTTTCCCGAAGATCTGCCAGGAATTCCCCCAGAACGTGATGTCAACTTCGCTATCGAGTTGATCCCTAGAGCTACGCCGGTATCGCGTCAACCATACCGGATGTCACCTGTCGAGCTAAAGGAATTGAAAGCACAACTGATGGAGCTATTAGAGAAGGGGTTCATCAGACCAAGTACTTCCCCATGGGGAGCACCTGTGTTGTTCGTTAAGAAGAAGGATGGATCGATGAGACTATGCATCGACTATCGCCAACCCAATCAGCTGACCATCAAGAATAAGTACCCATTGCCTCGGGTCAATGAACTATTCGACCAGATGTCTGGAGCTCAATATTTCTCCAAGATCGACCTTCAATCTGGCTATCATCAAATGAGGATCAAGGATGACGATATTTTCAAAACGGCTTTCAGGAGCAGGTATGGACATTATGAATTCGTCGTTATGCCCTTTGGTCTAGCCAATGCTCCTGCAGCCTTTATGCAACTCATGAACATCATATACTGACCATACCTCGACAAGTTTATGGTCGTCTTCACCGACGACATCCTCATATACTCCAAGACCAAAAAAGAACATGAAGAACACCTGAAGATAGCACTACAAGTCTTGTGAGACAACAAACTGTATGCAAAGCTGAGCATGTGCGAATTCTGGCTCGAAGAAGTGTCCTTCTTGGGCCATGTCATCTCCAAGGACGGCATCTCCATTAATCCCTCCAAAGTTGAAGCCGTACTCAAATGGGAGAGACCAACCAATGTCACAAAGATCAGAAGCTTCTTAGGACTGGCTGGCTACTACTGGCAGTTCATAAAGGACTTCTCCAAGATCGTTGTTCCTCTCACGCATGTAACACGAAAGGAGAATTCCTAATCCTGGAGTAAAGAGTGTGAGAAGAGTTTTCAAACTCTAAAAGACTGTCTAACCTCAGCACCTATTCTCGCTCTACCTATAGAGGGAGAAGGTTTCTCTGTCTACACCGATGCATCAGGAATTGGGCTAGGGTGTGTATTGATGCAGAAGGAGAAAGTCATCGCCTACTCTTCCCGACAACTGAAGACGCATGAAGTCAACTACCTGGTGCATGATCTCGAGTTGGCTGCCGTGGTCTTCGCTTTGAAAATTTGGAGACATTATTTATATGGTGAGCAATTCACTATCTACTCAGATCATAAGAGCTTAAAGTATTTATTCTCCCAGAAGGAACTCAACATGAGGCAAAGAAGATGGCTGGAATACTTGAAGGATTTCAACTTCAACATCCAGTACCATCTAGGCAAGGGAAATGTTATGGCTGATGCTCTTAGTAGAAAGCCGATGGCATTTGTATCAAGTCTAGTTCTTGGCGAGATGCAATTACTAGAACAATTCACAAGATTAGATTTGAACATTGAACATAGGGATGATCGAGTCTTGGTTGCCAATATCAAGATTCAATCTGACATGCTGGGAGAAATCAAAGCACAATAGGATAGTGATCCATTCTTGGTACGTATCAAGGAAACCTTAGCTGAAAGACCTTATTTTGCTATGACCGAGGATGGAAGGCTGGTATTCCAAGGGAGGACATGCGTCCCCTACAATGAAGAACTGAAGAGAAAGTTAATGGATGAAGCTCACAAGACGAAGTACACTATTCATCCTGGAGGTACCAAAATGTATCAAGACATGAAAAGAATGTTTTGGTGGCCGAACATGAAGAGAGAGGTAGTTGAGCATGCCGCTCATTGCCTTACTTGTCAACAGGTGAAAGCAGAACATATGTGCCTGGCTGGCGTACTTAGACCACTAGATATCCTGGAGTGGAAATGGGAAAGCATTGGCATGGACTTCATCATGGGTTTACCCAAGACGTGTGGTGGACTCGACGCCATATGGGTCATTGTCGATCGATTAACCAAATCCGCTCACTTCCTACCTATAAAGAGTAAGTGGTCGGTGGAGGTATTAGCTGCCCTCTATGTCAAAGAGATTGTAAGACTGCACGGAGTCCCATCATCCATCGTCTCAAATCGAGATCCAAGATTCACCTCTCATTTTTGGAAGGGACTGCAAACTGCACTTGGTACTAAGCTCAACTTTAGTACCGCATTTCATCCACAAACTGATGGGAAGACTGAGAGAACCAATAAGATAGTAGAAGACATGCTAAGAGCCTGCACTATCGATTTCCAAGGCTATTGGAATGAACACCTATCCTTAATTGAGTTCTCCTACAACAACAGTTACCAGGCGAGTATTAAAATGGCACCGTTTGAGGCACTCTATGGCAGAAACTGTAGATCTCCTGCATGCTGGAATGAAGTCAGAGATCGGCCTCAATCGAAGATTGCTCAGTCCAAACAAAAGAGTTATGCTGACAGGAGAAGGCAAGATCTAGAATTTCAAGTGGGTGACCATGTACTCTTAAAAGTATCACCTACTCGAGGTATTTAAAAATTTGGTGTAAAAGGGAAGCTCAATCCTAGATTCATCGGCCTTTTGAAGTACTCGAAAGGGTTGGCGAGGTTGCGTACCGACTGGCGTTGCCACCGAATTTGGCATGCGTACACGATGCGTTCCATGTCTCCATGCTTAGGAAATATGTATATGATCCTACACACATCATTCACCATGAGAAGTTGGTGCTGAACAAGGATATGACCTACGGAGAGAAGTTTGTGGAATTATTCAATGATCAGTATTTCTCTGAGGTAGTTCAAGAGAGGAAGGCTAACGAGTTTGCTAGCTTAAAGCAACTCAGAATGTCGGTGTCAGAGTACGAGGCACAGTTTGCCCGATTGTCTAAGTATGCTCTTCATTTAGTAGCCACAGAGAAGTTGAAAGCAAAGAGATTTATGAACAGTCTGCGTCCAAATTTTATTACGTAGTTAACACCTCACTTGATTACCACATATTCTGAAATGGTTAAAAGAGCCTTGGCGTTAGAAACTGCTAACGATACTGTGGAAAAGATTAGAGGAAGGTCTGGTGATAGTTCTTTTGATTGTAAGAGGAAGTTTGAGTCGGGGAATGCCCCTAAGATTTAGCAAAACACTAAGAAAGCAGGAAAAGCTCCGGTCGGAAACAAGGATGTGTGTCGGCATTGCCACCATAGTGGACACAAGACTGAGAACTGTTGGCGTAGGTTGGGTGCTTGTCTTCGATGTGAAAGTACTCAACATCAGATTCTGGATTGTCCTATGATAAAGAACGCACCCGCAAACCATAATCCCCGAGTCAAGTAGGGACGTTTACAAACCATTCAGGAAGTGGAACCTGAATCTCCACATGAGGGCGGACTTATTGAAGGTACACTACTAGTAAACTCAAAACCCGCATATGTATTATTTGATTCAAGAGCTACGCATTCTTTCATTAGCTGTGAGTTTTCTAGATCTTTAGGAATGCAATCAGTTCCACTACCTACACAGTTGGAGGTTGCTACTCCTCTAAGTGAGGGTAAGAGACTTAAAGAATATTACCCTACTAGTCAAATTCTAGTCAAGGAACATAATTTTCCAGGGGACTTGATATGCCTTGAGATGTGGGATTATGATGTAATTCTTGGGGTAGATTGGCTATCTAAACATCATGCAAATTTGGATTGCCAATTAAGACAAGTAACTTTCCTAGGTAAAGAAGTTTACTCCATGACTTTTGATAAACCCCGTACAAGAAGAATACCCATAATCTCGGCAGTTAAAGCATGTTAGTACAGAAAGGCTGTCAAGGGTATTTGGCTTCTGTGACACTAATAAATCAGAACACTACGGGATTGAAGGATATTCCGGTAGTAAGAGAATTTCTTGATGTTTTTTCAGAAGAACTGCCTAGTTTGCCACCTAGTAGAGAAGTAAACTTTTCAATTGAATTGGTTCCAGGAGCCACACCAATTTCAAGAACGCCTTATAGAATGTCAATGGAAGAGTTGAAAGAATTAAAAAGGCAATTAATGGAATTGATAGAAAAAGGATTCATTAGACTCAGTACATCTCCCTGGGGTGCTCCAGTGTTATTTGTTAAAATGAAGGATGGGACTATGCGATTATGTATAGATTATAGACAATTGAACCAGTTAACGATTAAGAACAAATACCCGCTTCCTAGAATTGATGATCTATTTGATCAATTGTCTGGAGCTCAATATTTTTCAAAGATTGATCTTAGATCCGGTTATCACCAATTGAGAATTCAAGAAGAGGATATTCACAAGACAGCTTTTCGAAGTAGATATGGGCATTACGAATTTGTTGTGATGCCATTTGGATTGACTAATGCACCTGCTGCATTTATGCATTTGATGAATGATGTGTTCAAATTATATTTGGATCAGTGTATAGTTGTGTTTATTGATGACATATTGATTTACTCTAGGAGTATGGAGGAACATGAAGCACATTTACGAGTTACCTTTCAATTGTTGCGAGATCATAAAATGTATGCAAAGTTCAGTAAATGTGAATTCTGGTTGGAACAAGTGACATTCTTAGGACATATTATTTCTAGAGAGGGATTGTCAGTAGATACCTCTAAAATTGAAGTTATACAAAAGTGGGAACAACCTAAGAATCTTACTAAAATTTGAAGTTTTCTAGGTATGGCTAGTTATTATCGACGGTTTGTTAAAGATTTTTCCAGGATTGCTTCACCTCTCACACAACTAACTTGAAAAGGAACTGCATTTGAATGGAATGAGAGTTGTGAGCAAGCATTTCAAATATTGAAGGAATGTTTATCATCCACACCAGTTTTAGCCTTGCCGGTAGAAGGAAAAACATTTGAAGTTTATACTGATGCATCAAACATTGAATTAGGATGTGTTCCGATGCAAGAAGGAAGAGTTATTGCTTATGCTTCTAGACAATTAAAGACTCATGAGAAAAATTACCCAGTACATGATTTGGAATTGGCAGCGGTAGTTTTTGCTCTTAAGCTCTGGAGACACTACTTGTATGATAATCAATTCATAATGTACTCCGATCATAAATGTCTGAAGTATTTATTTTCACAGAAGGAATTGAACATGAGACAAAGAAGATGGATGGAATATATCAAAGATTATGATTTTAAGATTGAGTACCATCCTAGTAAAGGCAATACTGTGGCTGATGCTCTTAGTAGAAATCCCATGGCTATAATATTTCAATTGTAAGTCAAAGAATGGAAGTTGTTGGAAGAATTTTCTACATTGAGTTTAAAAGCTAAACCACAAAAAGATAGGGTTGTGATTGATAATTTGACAGTACAATCAAATCTACTGAAACAAATTGGTAAACAACATGATAATGACCCCACATTGATAGAAATCAGGGAGAAACTGAATTCCAGACCTGACTTTAATGAATATGCATATGGACATCTTCGATTTCGGAACAGGATGTGTGTACCGGATAGTTCAGAAATCAAGAAGCAAATATTAGAAGAAGCTCATCGAGCACATTATACTATTCATCTAGGAGCTGTCAAAATGTACCAGGACTTAAAGAAAAATTTCTGGTGGTGTAACATGAAGGAGGATATTGTGGATTTTATAGCTAGATGCTTAACATGTCAGAAAATCAAGGCTGAACACCAGAAACCCGCTGGGAAGTTAAAACCTCTTGAGGTACCAGAATGGAAATGGGATGGTGTTGGTATGGATTTTATTGTGGGAGTACCCAGAACACATAGTGGACACAATGCAATATGGGTAATAATAGACCGACTTACAAAGTCAGCTCACTTATTGGCTATTAAGACAAGATGGTCAGTCAATATACTAGCAGCTTTGTATTTGAAGGAAATTGTTCGGTTACATGGAATCCCAAAAGATATTATTTCTGACAGAGATGCAAGATTCACTTCACATTTCTGGAGAGAATTACAAGATGCACTGGGAACCAAGCTGAAGTTTAGTACTGCATTTCATCCTCAAACAGACGGACAAACGGAACGAGTAAATCAAATTCTTGAAGATATGTGTCGTGCCTGTGTTCTAGAATTTGGAAATGACTAAAGTAATCAATTAACAATTATGGAGTTTGCTTATAACAACAGCTATTAGTCTACTATTCAAATGGCACCATTTGAAGCGTTACATGGCCGGCAGTGTAGATCACCAATGTGTTGGGTGGAGTTGAAAGAAACACACATTCTTGGACCTGAAATGATCCAAGAAACGATAGAAATTATAAAGTTAGTGCAAGATCGAATGGAAGCTACCCAAGACCGACAGAAAAGTTATGATGATCGATGAAGAAGAGAGCTGGAATTTCAACAAGGTGATCACGTGTTCCTTAAGGTATCACCCTGAAGAGGAATCAGGACGTTTGGAATCAAAGGGAAGTTGAGTCCAAGATACATTGTGTAACGTCGTGAATTTTTCGGATCCATGTGGATCCTGTGTTTGGTGTTTGTGGTGGCCAACGTGTGGCTAATGTGGTGTGTTTCAGGTTTTTACACAGGTTTTGGGGCTTACTGGGCCGGCTATTTGGGCCCATAGCACCCCTCAGTTCACTGTCTGTGAACGTGACGGGGATGGACGTCGCGTTCTGAACGTGACGGTCCTGCATGTCGCATTCCCGTTGCCGCCCAGAGGCGCTTGTCGTCCGCATGTGCGCCGCGTGTCGTGGGCCGGGCGACCTGCAGACGTCAGCCCCAGGAAGACGACACCCAGGTCCATCACGATCAGGTTGCGACAGAGGGGTTGGTCGCGTTCTTAACCACAGAAGGTTCATAAACCCTGCTAGCCAGACAGAGCTAGGTATGCTCTGTTTGGCCAGGGGGAAGAGCTGCTGCAGCGTGTGGGGGCGATTTGGCATGGGGAACAAGTTTCTGGGCGTCTTCTCGCCGCGAGGACTGTGTGTGGAGCGGGGGAAACGCCGAAGAATTACTTCTCTTCGTGTTCTTCGAGGAGGTAGGGTATTCCTCCCATTTTTTTGGGTTGTGGATGGCTTGTTACGATCGTGTAGTGTGTTAATCATACTAGGAGTTACATTAAAGCATGAAAATGGTGAATTAAACATGGTTTATGTGGTTTGTGGGGGTAATCCGGAGGGTGTTCCCCAGATTAGGGTTCCTGCCTGTGAAGGCAACGGAGCCCCCTGTCGCGACAAGGTCGCGACAGGCCGACCCGTCGTGACAAGGTTTGTCATTGCGACATGTCGGGGCGTCGCGTTCTGATGGCGACACAGCCCTATGTCGCGACCTCAGCCGAGAGGTCAGTTTGTACATGGTTTCAGCAGTGTAATTGTCCGATTATCGTTATTTAATGTGAATGGCAGTGGCAAGTGGTGGATTGGCTCCTGTGACGCTCTGGGAGCATGTTGTTTCCGAGGCTAGCGTACTGTTTACGTAGCTAGCGAGTTGTTTACGTGTTGGCGTGTTGTTCACGTGGTGTGTGTGTTGTTCACGTGTTGTGGATAGGCTGTACATGAGGTTATCGTGAGGTTTCATGTGGTTTGTGCTGTGTGCATGTGGTCTTTGTGTGCGTGGCGAGTAGTATGACGCCTGCAGTGGTTACCTTCTCAGTTGGGTGCCCCAAGTTCTTTGTGAGCTAGGCTGTTAGCTCGGAGCTTGTCCCGGTACTTGTGTTGTACCGTTGAGGTCTGTGTCGTCTATCTTGGACACCCTCACTCCTGTGTTTGAGTTGTACGTCTGGCTGAGGGAAAGACGACTGTAGGACAGCGACTTGTGAGTTTGTGTTTGTCGCTTGTAGTGCACTCGTAGTTGGGGGTACGGACACCAATAGACGTCACTATTCCCCAGCTAGTCCTTTCCAGTGCCTCACTCTAGGGAACTCAGGCCAGAGTCCCTAGAGGTGCCAGGCATGGGCCTGTGGCTGTGTGGTCCACAGGTTGTGGTGTTAGTTGGTCTCCACTGTTGTTTGTCTTGTTCTTGTGGAGCGGCAGCTGGACCTTTCGTCCGTGGCTGCGAGGCTGAGAGGTAGACATGTGTAGTCTTGTCCGAGTCAATAGTTGGTGTCACGAACCAGTCTACGTTGCTCGAGTGTGGCAGTCTCTACTTTAGCACGTACACATGGTTGTGGTTTGTCGTTTATTTATTAATATGGTTTTACGTTGTCGACAGACGGTAAGTGGTGTTTACAGTTTTAATAGCTTGTTAGCCTGTGTTATATAAACTGCTAGCGTAGCCTTTTGTTTACGCACTTGTGTTGGTTTGCTCGATTTTTGGGGAAGTTCCCTACTGAGCCAGTGACTTGTGAGGCTCACCCCTACTCCCAACAGGTGAAGGAGATGAGGAGGTTTCACTACCATCTTCCAGTTCAGAGCCGCGTTGTGGCGGCGTTGGGCCAGCACCTCCAGCAGTGTAGTTTCTTTTCTTGTTGTACCTCGGGGTATGCCCCAGGCTCTTGTACCTTTATCTGACTTTTGTTGAAAAATGCTATGTAAATTCAGTATGAATATATGTGGGTTTGTGAAGCTTATATATATATAAATGTGTTCCTTTGTGTTTCCACAGACTTGCGAGTGTGTTACCCCTTGCGAAGCTACGGCTCGATCGTGGGAGGCGGACTCGGATCAAGTTCGTTATTGGTTTAACGGGTTTGAACACCGTAGTCCGTCACAGTTGGTATCAGAGCAAGGTCCATGTAAATATAAAGGAACTGGGAAGTTACATAGCCTTATTTCTACACTAGTCTACTGCTGGTAGCTGGCCCTGGTTTTGTAATGATTTGCTTGGTTGTATGTGGTTGGAATGTTGTCTGTGCAGGAGTTTAAAATGGATGATAGGAGAGACTGGGGTGGTGGAGGAGATGAGTCTGAGGAGTCGACTCAGTGTATGATAGAAAGGATATGGGAAAGCTTGACCGATATCCGAGTGAGACTGGATCAGCAGACATCAATACCACCAACAGCAGTACCACCGGAGGTTGGGGGAGCAGTACCTAATGTACCAGTTCTACCACCGCCAGGTGTGGAGGTACCTTTTGTGCCATTCATACCACCACCACCACCAGCAAGGGCAGTAGAGGAACCAGTGATGCAAGTTGAGAAATTTTTGAGGTTACAGCCGCCCACTTATATAGGAGGACCGAATCTCGATACAGCTGAGCACTGGATTCATGAGATTGAGTGGGTTTTTATGATGATGAGGTGTCCGCCAACTGATAGAGTTGTGTTAGCTACATATCAGTTGAGAGGTTTTGCGCAGGAGTGGTGGCGCTTGAAGATGCAGACCACTTTCGCAGGCAGAGCGGAGGAGACAATTACTTGGCCGGAATTTCTTGAAGTATTTAATGATACTTTCTTCCCAATTCAAGTGCAGCAGGCAAAGAGAGAGCAATTCCGGACACTTCAGCAAGGGAATTTGTCTGTTTTGGAATATCAAATGTGATTTATGGCACTTAGTCGTTATGCGCCTTATGTCGCATCAGATAATGACATGATGGTTGAATATTTTATCCGAGGCTTGAGGGTAGAACTGCAGAATGCGGTGATACCGCTTATGTGTAAGATAATACAGGAGGCAACCCAGAGAGCGGCCACACTTGAGAGATCTATTCGGACTCGTCATGTGGGCAAGTCAGGTTCAGGTAGTTCTCAGCTACCCCAGCAATCAGAAGGAGTCAGTAAAGGAAAAGCTCCAGCAGGACCATCTTCCTCAGGTTTTGGTAAGTGGGGTCAGAAATTGAAGAAAATATTTAGAGGTCAAGGAGGAGGTCGCCAGCTGTTTCAGCAGGGCCGTGGCTATAGGCCAGAGGTGGAGGAATCTCAACAGAGTACCGCCAGGCAGCCCACACTTCCACCAGGTTATCGATGTTATAATTGTGATCAGCTGGGGCATTTGATCCGCAATTGCCCCTATCCTAGAGAATATGGATATGGAGGAGGTGTGCAGTAGCAACAGTAACCCCAGCAGCCACCAGTAGGCTGAAGCAGAGGAGTACCGCAGCAGCGAGGTAGGGGACGAGTTATGGCTATCACCTGAGCTCAGGCAGAGGCATCGAATCTAATAGAAGGTATAATACCATTTACAATTTCTCAACTAGAATTCTATTTGATTCGGGTGCATCTCATTCTTTTATTTCTGAAGAATTTCTAGATTGTATAGCTCATCCTTTAGAGGAAAAGAGATGTGAATTAGCAGTAGAGGTTCCCTCGGGTGAGTTTATGATCACTACGTGTTATATAGATGGAGCTCCTATTGTGGTTCAGGGGAATCAAATGCCGGTTAGGTTGTATGCTCTGCAGTTGAGTGATTATGATATCATTCTAGGTATGGATTGGCTTGAGGCTTATGGAGCCATGGTTGATTGTAGAAAGAAAAGAATCAGATTCTGTCATCCTAGTGGAGCAGTGTTTGAATATCAAGGTATACCTTTTTATACCTCCAAGTTTATAATTTCTGCAATTAGAGCTAGAAAGCTATTAAATGCGGCATGTGTGGCATATTTAGCTTCTGTGAGTTTATTGGAAACTGGTAAATTAGTAGACACAGTTCTAGTGGTTAGAGAATTTGCAGATTTATTCCCAGATGATCTGCCAAGCTTGGCACCTCATAGAGAGGTAGATTTTACTATTGAGTTGTTGCCAGGTACGATGCCAATCTCTAAGGCACCGTACAGGATGGCGCCGGCAGAGCTTAAGGAATTAAAGAAGCAGTTGCAAGAATTGTTGGAGAAGGGGTTTATCAGGCCGAGTCACTCCCCGTAGGGAGCTCCGGTATTATTCGTGAGGAAAAAGGATGGTAGTTTCCGAATGTGCATTGATTATAGAAAGTTAAATGATGTGACCATAAAGAATAAATACCCATTACCGAGAATTGATGATCTGTTTGACCAATTACAATCAGCTAAGGTGTTTTCTAAAATTGATTTATGGTCAGGTTATCATCAATTAAGGATCAGAGAAGAAGATATTGATAAAACAGCCTTTAGAACTAGATATGGTCATTATGAATTTGTGGTTATGCCATTTGGGCTAACCAATGCTCCAACAGCATTTATGGATCTGATGAATAGAAATTTCCATCCATATTTAGATCAATTTGTTGTGGTCTTTATAGATGATATTCTGATATATTCAGCATCTGAGGAAGAGCATGCAATGCATTTGAGATTAGTTTTGCAGCTCTTGCGGGATAACCAGTTACATGCTAAATTTAGTAAATGTGAATTTTGGCTGAAAGAAATTCAATTCTTGGGGCATGTAATTTCAGCCGAAGGTGTGGCAGTTGATCCTAGCAAGGTGGAAGCAGTTATGAAGTGGGAAGCACCAAAGACAATAAGAGAAATTAGAAGTTTTCTTGGTCTAGCTGGGTATTATAGACGTTTTATACAAGATTTTTACAGAATTGCAGCACCCATGACTAAATTGACCAGGAAAGGTGTGCCATTTGTATGGTCGAGTGAATGTCAGAAAAGTTTCGTGGAATTGAAAAAGAGACTTACAGCAGCACCGATACTGACATTACCAATGGGTAGTGGTGGTTTCGTGATTTACATAGATGCGTCCAAGAGAGGGCTTGGAGCAGTGCTTATGCAATATGGGAAAGTGATAGCTTATGCATCTCGATAATTAAAACCAGCGGAAGAAAATTACCCAACTCATGATTTGGAGTTAGCAGCAGTTGTATTTGCCTTAAAAATATGGAGACGTTATCTATATGGTGAAAGGTTTGAAATTTTTATAGATCATAAAATTTTGAAATATATCTTTTCCCAGAAAGATTTAAATCTTCGTCATCGAAGGTGGGTTGAATATCTGAAAGATTATGATTTCAGTTTGGCTTACCATCCAAGTAAAGCCAATGTTGTTGCTGATGCATTAAGTAGAAAGGCATATTTGAGTCTGATGATGATAAAAGAATGGAGATTGTATGAAAAAATAGCAGAAAATTCACTGTATGTTCCCAGTAGTCAGCGGCGAGCAGTGCTAGCCAGTAGCACTATAGAGCTATCATTGTATTGGCAAATTGTTGAAGCTCAAAAGGCAGATGTAAATTTAGTAGACATTGTAAAAATGGAAGGAATTACTATTGATGATAATTGTGTGATCAGGCTTAGAGGCAGGTTGTTTGCAAATAGAGAAGTGAAGTAGAGAGTACTAGAAGAAGCCCATAAATCCCGATACACGATTCATCCAGGTAGCACCAAAATGTATCAGGATTTGAAAAAGCATTTTTGGTGGCCCCATATGAAAAGAGAAATAGCAGAATTTATTTCTAGATGTGCAGTTTGTCAATAGATCAAAGCAGAACATCAGAAACCCGGAGGTTTATTGCAGCCATTACCCATTCCACAGTGGAAGTGGGATGACATTGCTATGGACTTTGTAGCAGGGCTACCAAGAACAGCTTCAGGACATAATGGAATATGGCTGTTTGTTGATAGATTGACCAAGGTCTGTAGATTGGTGGCAGTAAGCATGTCCTGGATAGTGGACATGCTAGCAAAAATTTATGTTGACAGAGTAGTTTCATTGCATGGTATCCCGAAAACTATTGTTTGTGACAGGGATCCTCGGTTCACTTCTGGTTTTTGGAGAAGTCTGCAAAGGGTTATCGGCATAGAATTAAGATACAGTTCAGCCTATCACCCGCAGACAGATGGTCAGATGGAAAGGACTATTCAGACAATTGAAGATATGATGTTACGAGCATGCTGCTTAGTGTGGGGAGGTAGCTGGGAACAATATCTGGGCATGGTTGAATTTGCTTATAACAATAGTTATCACACTAGTATTGGGATGGCACCATATGAGGCGCTATATGGAAGACCGTGCAGAACACCATTGAACTGGCATGAGGTGGGAGAAAGACAAGTAACAGATCCTGAGTTGCTACAACAAACTACGGAAATTATCAAGTTCATAACGGAAAAGTTGCAGACACCCCAGAGTCGCCAAAAGAGTTATGTAGATAATCGACGAAGGCCACTTCGATTTGAAGTTGGGGACTACGTTTTTCTAAGAGTTTCCCCTACTAAAGGTGTTCTGAGATTTAGCAAGAAAGGAAAATTGAGCCCAAGGTATGTGGGACCTTTCCAAGTGTTAGAAAGGATCAAGAAGACGACTTATAGAATTGAATTACCAGCTGATTTTGTAAATACTCATGATATTTTTCATGTCTTCATGTTGAGAAAGTACATTGAAGATCCAACGCAAATTGTCAGTTATCAGGGTGGTGATTTGAAACCAGACATGTCAATGCCAGAGTATCCAGTGCAAATCACAGGCCGTAAGACACAGAAGTTAAGGAATAAAGAAATTGAGTTAGTAAAAGTTAGATCGGTAAACAGGCTAGGAGGAGAAGATACCTGGGAATTGACCGAGGAAATGATTAAATCATATCCCTATCTGTTTGAGTAAGTCTTTAAATCTTTTTAGATGATAGTACCTATTAATGTGTTTAAAGTTTGGATGTTTAAATTGTGTTGTAAATTTCGAGGTCGAAATTTCTTTTTAGATGATAGTAATGTAACGTCGCGAATTTTTCGGATCCATGTGGATCTTGTGTTTGGTGTTTGTGGTGGTTAACGTGTGGCCAATGTGGTGTGTTTCAGGTTTTTACGTAGGTTTTGGGGCTTATTGGGCCGACTGTTTGGGCCCATAGCACCCCTTAGTTCACTGTCTGTGAAGGCGACGGGGATGGACGTCGCGTTCTGAATGCGACGATCCTGCATGTCGTGTTCCTGTTGTCGCCCAGTGGCACGACCTGCAGACGTCAGCCCTAGGAAGACGACACCCAGGTCCATCGCGATCAGGTCGCGATGGAGGGGTTGGTCGCGTTCTTAACCGCAGCTGGTTCTTAAACACTGCTGGCCAGACAGAGCTGGGTATGCTCTGTTTGGCCAGTGGGAAGAGCTGTTGCGGCGTGTGGGGGCGATTTGGCATGGGGAACGAGGTTCTGGGCGTCTTCTCTCCGCGAGGACTGTGCGTGGAGCGGGGGAAACACCGGAGGATTACTGTTCTTCATGTTCTTCGAGGAGGTAGGGTATTCCTCCCATTTTTTTGGGTTGTGGATGGCTTGTTACGATCGTGTAGTGTGTTATTTGGTTTAGTAACACTAGATATCATACTAGGAGTTACATTAAAGCATGAAAATGGTGAATTAAACATGGTTTATGTGGTTTGTGGGGGTAATCCGGAGAGTGTTCCCCAGATTAGGGTTCCTGCCTATGAAGGCGACGGAGCCCCCTATCGCGACAAGCCGACCCGTCGCGACAAGGTTTGTCATTGCGACATATCGGGGCATCGCGTTCTGATGGCGACACAGTCCTATGTCGCGACCTCAGCCGAGAGGTCAGTTTGTACATGGTTTCAGCAGTGTAATTGTCTGATTATCGTTATTTAATGTGAATGGCAGTGGTAAGCGGTGCATTGGCACCTGTGACGCTCTAGGAGTGTGTTGTTTCCGAGGCTAGCGTACTGTTTACGTAGCTAGCGAGTTGTTTACGTGTTGACGTGTTGTTCACGCGTTGTGTGTGTTGTTCACATGTTGTGGACAGGCTGTACACGAGGTTGTCGTGAGGTTTCACGTGGTTTGTGTGGTGTGCACGTGGTCTTTGTGTGCATGGCGAGTAGTATGACGCATGCCGTGGTTACCTTCTCAGTTGGGTGCCCCAGGTTCTTTGTGAGCCAGGCTGTTAGCTCGAGGCTTGTCCTGGTACTTGTGTTGTACCATTGAGGTATGTGTCGTCTATTCTGGACACCCTCGCTCCTGTGTTTGAGTTGTACGTCCGGCTGAGGGAAAGACGACAGTAGGACATCGACTTGTGAGTTTGTGTTTGTCGCTTGTAGCGCGCTCGTAGTTGGGGGTACGAACACCAGTAGACGTCACTGGTCCCCAGCTAGTCCTTTCCAGTGCCTCACTCTAGGGAACTCAGGCCAGAGTCCTTAGAGGTGCCAGGCATGGGCCTGTGGCTGTGTGGTCCACAGGTTGTAGTGTTAGTTGGTCTCCACTATTGTTTATCTTGTTCTTGTGGAGCGGCAGCTGGACCTTTCGTCCGTGGCTGTGAGGCTGAGAGGTAGGCCTGTGTAGTCTTGTCCAAGTCAGTAGTTGGTGTTGTGAACCAGTCTACGTGGCTCGAGTGTGGCAGTCTCTACTTTAGCACGTACATGTGGTTGTGGTTTGCTGTTTATTTATTAATATGGTTTTACATTGTCGGCAGACGATAAGTGGTGTTTGCAGTTTTAATAGCTTGTTATCCTGTGTTATATAAACTACTAGTGTAGCCTTTTGTTTATGAACTTGTGTTGGTTTGCTCGATTTTTTGGGAAGTTCCCTACTGAGCCAGTGACTTGCGAGGCTCACCCCTACTCCCAACAGGTGAAGGAGAAGAGGAGGTTTCACTACCATCTTCCAGTTCGGAGCCGCGTCGTGGCAGCGTTGGGCCAGCACCTCCAGCAGTGTAGTTTCTTTTCTTATTGTACCTCAGGGTATACCCCAGGCTCTTGTACCTTTATTTGACTTTTGTTGAAAAAGGCTATGTAAATTCAGTATGAATATATGTGGGTTTGTGAATCTTATATATATATATATAAAATGTGTTCCTTTGTGTTTCCACGAACTTGCGAGTGTGTTACCCCTTGCGAAGCTACGACTCGATCGCGGGAGGCAGACTCGGGTCAAGCTCGTTATTGGTTTAACGGGTTTGAACAGCGTAGTCCGTCACACATTGGACCGTTCGAGATAATAAAGAGAGTTGGGGAGATGACATATCAACTGGCACTTCCACCTTAATTATCCAATATACATGACATCTTTCATGTATCTATGTTGTGAAAATATGTTTACGATCTAGAGTATATTATTGAATATCAGAACCTGGATGTACAAGAAAGCCTAGCATATGAAGAAAAACCTGTGCAAATCCTCAACCGAAAAATCAAGCAACTCCGGAACAAGGAGGTTCCATTATTAAAGATTCAATGGAATAAACGAGGACAAGAAGAAGCAACGTGGGAATTCTAAGATGCCATCAAAACCAAGTATCCGAAATTATTTACAGGTCAGTATTATTTGTCGTTACACTCTTATTTGTTAAATTTGGAGGACCAAATTTTCTTTAGTGAGAGAGAGTTGTAACGCCCCGAAAATTTTATTTACTAGGAAAATGTGCTGATATCAGAAATGTAAATATCCGGAATTGTTGACGCGCGGATTTCAAGATTAAGTCGGTGCAACTATTTTCCAGGCAATTTTTGATGGGTGAAAAATAAATTCTAAAAATTAAACTAAAATCTTCATAATTTGTAAAACCTTCCCATTAGCTTATGGTTGAAAATTCAACTTGATTGAACACCATTAGGACACATAAACATGGGGTCAAATGGGCCAGCTAAATTATTGCCCAATTACGGTAACCATTTTTTTTGAGTTATTTCTTGCTTACGTATTAGGGGCTACGTAAGTCCATTTCACATGGGGTAGAAGACCTACACGTTTTACTCTAGGTGTAACCCTTGAGGGTTGCATGGTAAACGTGGCTTTGGGTGGTTAAAGAGGCGTTTTACCTCAACACATGTATGGCCTACGTGCCATGCATGCATGAGGTGTGAGAGTTTATAAAAACTCTCCCTTCACCCCTTGTGCAAGTCTTTCCTGCTCCTGCTGCTGCTGTGCTTGCCAGTCTCCCTGCTGTTGGTGTTGTTGCTGCTGCATGCTTGAGCTGCTGCTGTTTCTTCTTCTTTTGCCACTTCTTCAATTGCATCGGCTGAAGCTGCTATTCTTGCCATCTTCTTGTTCTTCTTCACACTGCTACTGACTCTACGTGGAGGAGAAGAAGACCTTTCATTCTTTCTCCAGACAAGTAGTATTCCTTCCTCCCTTCTTTCTTCTCATTCTTGTTTCTTATTCTTGCTCAAGAGCCTCATGTTTAGGTGTTTACCATGTACACACACTTGACTCTAATTCTGAAAACACTCATAGAAGTGTTTGTTCAACTCCTTGTAACCATGTTTTAGCTAAAGCTTATGTTGTGTTCAAGCATATTGTGAAACTCATCCTATTAGATACAAGAAAATGTCGATAGGAGGTGTTGCACTTCTAGTTATCATCTTGCCTTAGAATTCCATGCCACAACATACTACTACTGTACTCGTTCCCTTCGTGTTAGTAGTGTTTAGAACTATATATCACATCCTTTTTTGATGTTGTTAAGCATGGTAGGAATCATAGGAATACTTAGTATAGTATCACGTGGTAGTTTTGCATGTTTTCTAGAAGTTTACGTTGTACCTGTCGACAGACAGAACTCACCTGTCGACAGGAATCATGCTTCCAGAACCCAGATTGTGTAGAACACCAGTAGCAGTCGACAGATAGCCTCATTTGTCGACAGATGTTCTTCACCTGTCGACAGCCGACCTTGGCCTGTCGACAGGCAGTGGCCAGACTCCAGAAATCTGGTTCTGGAAGGCAGCAGCTGTCGACAGCCACTCTCTGGCTGTCGACATACACTATCCAGTCTAGCATTCCAACACTTTTTCTTGTCCAACCTCCTGTTGTTTCTTTATACTATTAGCCTAGCAAGTTGTTTCCGTCATTCTCTTTGGTTTCTACCACATTAGCACTAGGAGGGATCATTAATTTGATTTCCATAATCTATATTGGATTATCCTAGAAATCTCCCAAGTACAATTAATTCCTAAATGGTTACAACCTTCTGTAGTCATTGACCTTAATTCATAAACTTTGGTTATATAAGAGCTTTGAGTACTTGTACCACATTTGCTTATGAATGACTTGTGATGACAATTATTGGGTCCCTGGACTCAAATGAGATACATGTCTGTGCAAATGGGGCTGGTCCAGTCCCGGGAGGAGCACCCGAATTCGTTTAGTGGCCATACGGAATGATAAAGGATCTGTGGATGCTTGGCATTGCATCAAATACTAGCTTGATTAGTCATCATGTTATCTTATCATGAGTTGGATATACATTTGAACCAAAATGTAATTGTTATTTTAAATTCTTGTCTATGTGCTCTTAATTCAGTATCCTGTCTCATAACTGATATTTGTTGACGTGGTCATCCAGTCATCTCTATTATCCCGCATTACTAGCAGTTGAATTTCTTATATTGTTCTTGATTTTATTAATCCTTTTAACTAGAAGATTGAATCCTACTGGGCTAGTTAGCTCATCAAATCCTACTTTTTCAGGTGAGCAAAATGAACACAATGCTTAAGGGGCTGTGCTGAGCGGTCGATCAGTTCTCCGAAGTCCAATAGCTTTCTTTTTCTTTAGTGATGTAGAAATGGAATGTAATAAAATCTTCTCTTTCTTACTCCTCTTATGGATGCTAGAGAGGAATATTATGTACATTAAGCTTCCGCAATGTTAGTTAGAGACGTGTAATAACATCAGCTCTGCTTATTAAGGTTATTTTTCTATCATTTTCAATAATAGACATTTATTAGGACGTGACATGTGTAATTTGTAAAAGATGTGTTTCTGCAATAACTGAAGAAAAATAATCTTTCAGAGTACCATGGAAATGCATAACTCCTAATCATTGTTAAAAATTTCTTGTACTTCCTGATTTTGTCGACACACTCTTCTACTCAGGTCGACACATCCTTCATGCTCTGCCGACAAGCTCCCTTATCTGTCTACACTTTCATACATTAGGTTGAATTGTATAATCACATGGCTGCATTATCCAATCTTTCACTACCACTCTCACTATTCTTTTTATGGGTCATTTTCATGGTCTACTCCTTCTGACCAAGTTCCCTACATTTAACTCCTTTATATCTTTAAATTGGTTTAAGCTAAGGGGGAGCCTTGACCTGAGGGGGAGCCTTGAACTAAGGGGGAGACTTCATTTTATCTTTTCACACACCCTTTTTTTATCATTCCTATTCCTTAGAAGTTATTTTTTGGCCATTGACAAAAAGGGGGAGAAATACTCTGAAATACATACATAGTCTGAATAAATATCATCTTACCATTTTTGGAGCATTATGATTTCGATTAGTTTTGTCATCACCAAAAAGGGGGAGATTGTTGACTCTTTTATCTCCTTGATTATATATTTTGGTGATAACAAAACTTAATATCATTTTTGTTTAAGTCTGTCAAAAGGAGACTCAAAGAAAATAAATAATACTTCAAGGATCATTTTTGTAAGTATTTCAAGTATTTCTAAGTCCACTAGATGGTGTTCAATTGGTTGTAAGCTTTTGTTGTCATTCATAGTTTCATTCATAAGTTTAGTCCAATTCGTCATTCATGTTTTTAGTCGTGATCAGCCGAAGCTCTACTTCGTCATATATGAAGCTAGCTTCGTCATATCCGAAGTCCACTTCGTCATATCCGAAGTTGGCACTTCGTCATGCATATTTTTGGTCGTGATCAGTCAAAGCTCTACTTCATCATATATGAAGTTCACTTCACCATATATGAAGCTAACTTGGTCATATGTGAAGTGATATCTGAAACTATGACCGACAGCGTTATGAACTGTTTTATACGAAGTTACACTTCGTCATATCTGAAGTTTCACTTCGACCGATAGCGTTATGATCTGTTTTATACGAAGTTGACTTCGTCATATCTGAAGTTTCACTTCGACCAATAGCGTTATCAACTATTTTATATGAAGTGCCACTTCATCATATACAAAGTTACATTTCATCATATCTGAAGTTTTACTTCGACCGACAATGTTATGAATTGTTTTATATGAACTTCCACTTCGTCATATACGAAGTTACACTTCATCATATCCGAAGTTCCACTTCGATCAGTTGCATTGTATCTTGACCTGTTAAAGTGACACATAGATTGTTGTTTTAATATCACATCGATTACTAAACATTCAACATTGATTGCCTCTACATCGATTATCTTCAAACATCGATTATGTTTAAACATCAATTGCTTTCACAATCGATTGATTATATCGATTATCTTAAAACATCGATTGCTTATATTGATTGTCTTAAACATCGATTGCCTTTATAAAACATTGATTGTCTTCATAAAGATCTATTGTCTTGCATAAACATCGATTGCCTTGAACTTAAACATCGAATGGCTTTATCATATCAAATGCTATTTCAAATAAAATATGTATTATCTCTATCAAGCCTTTTTTCTCTTGATGAAATCATATTGATCATATTGCATATTTTTTTATTAAAGAACTTACTGAAACATCTTTGATAATATAATTAAAGTATTCACAAACATGTTTTAAATATCCTTAGTGATTTGAACGTGTGAATTTTAAATCTCTCTCCGTCTATTGGATATCTCTTATGCATAAGCATTTAAAATTATCTTCACATACATAGTCTGCTGTTGGATATAGTTCCCATGCAGTATGACTTTTTGACTGACTACTATTTTTCATGATAGGTCTTCTAACACCTTACGTGTGAATAGAAAGGAACATATCTTTCTTGGAAGCATATCTTCTCATGTAAATATTCTAAGATATCTATTTGTGGCATAGTTAGTCACGAGACACATCTCCCTTGCAGTACGGTTACCCATTCTTATAACAAGTCTTCTTATGATCTATATGGTGATAGAATGGATATATAAATTTCTGTCTAACATCTTTTTGTTCGTTGATTAAAGACATCTCTCTTAGCATTTAATGCCTGCAGGTTTCCGGTAGTCACACATGACTACAACATTGGACATGTTACGTTGACTAACACATGAGATATTCATATGGATCTCTCTCTCTCTCTCTCTCTCTCTCTCACACACACACACACACACACTCTCTCTCTCTCTCTCTCTCCAAGTATTTATTGTCTGCAGGTTTTCGGTAGTCAAGCACTCCTCCAATGTAAGACCTACTGCAACTGCATGGAAATGAGCATAAAGAAATGAGAGACAACGTACATCTCAACTGTTACATCTCAAGATAGCAGAAGTGCCTATAAGAAGACACTGGTTGTGAAGAAGCATACAGACATTAAGAACCAAGCTGGCAATACTCACAACCATTAGAAGAGTAGTACGCCCTCACTCCAAGTCCATCTGCTCTGAGATCTCCTGAAGCTTTATTTCTTTCTTTCTTTGAGAGCATGTTGTTTCTGAGAGAGTAGCATCATAGCTCTATCCTTCTCTCTCTTAGTTCGCGCCTCAGATCAAGCAAGGCTTTATTGTATAAGCTTGATCAAGGGGCCATCCCTTCAACTCTTCTTTTAGAGTGTTCCTCTTCCTTTGTGAAGAGAAGACCTGCTGTTGGTAGGTGGTTTGTTCCCCTTGTTGAAGGGAAGACCTATTGCTACAAGTGGTTGTATAGCCTCTTCATAGGTTGAAGAGAAGGCCAGTGGGTGTTGGATGTGTAAGTGTCTATAAGGGAGACTATACCCTTGGTTAGTGGAATCCCAAGTAGTTTCTTGGAGATTGGACGTAGGACTCCTGGTGATAGGAGGTCCGAACCAGGATAAAAATCCTTATGCACTTTGTGCAATTATTTTTATCTTATTTCCGCCACTCACTAACTCTAACACCTGCGTTTAGTGTTTCTATTTGAAGTTATTTTTAATAGGAAAAATTCTAGATATATTTTCGCAATCCATTCACCCCCCCTCTGGACTTGCAACCTAGTCAACACGCGTAATGATCGAAGCATTAATCGACGAGGTTGTCACACCCCAACGTGAAAAATTGGGGCATGAGGTAGTTAATATAGTGCGAGTATGAAGCGACATAAACATCAAACCATTGCATAGTTTTAAATAATACCAAACCAACTGTATTTTCTTATTCCTTCCATGATGTCTAGTACACTCATTAATTCAGAGTCATAACTATGGGCCCAGAGAACTTCCTCATACTTAAATAAAACACCTAACTATACTAAATTCTAATTTAAACGGGACGACATCTGGGTCACTATTGGTCTTGCTCATCCCCATCCTCCTAAGTGTGGTCCTCATCATCAAACTCACCTGAGATCATATCACAAACACGCAGGGTGAGCAATAACACTCAGTAGGACGTAATATCTCGTAGAATAGGCATGTTTTAAGTGATTAATTGTATTAAAGAGAAGAGAAACTAATGATGAAGGAAGTCAGGTAATGTCGAGCGAGTAATAGCACAAATAGCATGGTATAGATAGCACGTGGTTCAGGTATATCACAAGAACAAGATGACCATAGCATAATATAGTTCATGATAGCACAGAGCACAACGAGTCAAGTATAGTATAGCACTTTGATTGTCATTAGATAGTCGAGATAGATAGCACTTGAGTGTAATGCCAAAACACTCTCGTCAATAAACTCCCACGGGCACTAGCACTTTTAGGCGCACCTCCCAGGACCAACCGGGCCCCTTATAATATTGCTAGGCATTGACCATGTTTATTATCTTTAGACAATCAACCAATAGCCAATAGAGTACTAAGAATAGACAAGAGTAAGAAGAAATAGATGAGAGCATAGAGAGAATTTGAATAGATGAGATTATAGAGAGATCTAGATAAGAACTACAAGTTATACACGTAAAATAATGATTAATACCAGTGATAGTATCAATTGCACAGCACATAGTCGGTACTGGTAGAAAGTTTGAATTTTATTTCTCTTTTTGGTGTGTGCATGTGAAGAAGAATCAAGAGATGGTGAAATAAGATCATGCACATGTCTCTCTTGGGTAGAGAAATTAACATAGTTTAATCCTTAATATCACTTGATATTGTGCTATAGTATTTACAAGGACTTAACGACAGACTCAACATGGTATTAAAGCATGATGGTTCAGAAATTTGGGGTATAGGGCTAAAGGAAAACTTAGATCTCAATGTAAAAGCATGAAGAATTATGGAACTAGTTTAAAACAAAGCTAACACGATTCTTAACAAGATATACTCAAAAGAAATCAAGGATTTTGACAAGGATTTCATGAAGAACAAGAGCAAACAAGAGGTCAGGTTAGTAAATGAAATAATAAAACTTTGAACATGAAAATCTCACATATTGATGGATGAAACCTAGGAAAAACACGGGCTTCGGTTACTGGTTTCATGGACTATCTATGAACAAAATTAATTTGATTTTTTGCTTGAGAGATTGCCTACCTTGATTGTTCCCAAAAAGTGTTTTCTACAGAACGAAGCAGAACGTGGTTTGGGAAAGAAAGCTCCGGTTGGGCGATCTCCTCCTCCTCTGATGCTCTAGCTAGTCTTCCACAAGTCCTCCAACAAGTTGGTAAGTCGCCCCTAAGGGATTATGATGAGTATTTATAGGTTTAGAGTTGTCAGAAGTCCTATTGTAACTAGGGATGTGGAGTTGTAGTTTTACCTTAATCTCTTCCATGACTGAAGGATTCCCATCCCAATTGGAGTAGAAATGTAAGGCCCTAGTTTTCTATGTATTTATCACTTTCTGTTATGTTTAAATTGCTGGCCAAATTTCTTTTTTACGTCAACATCATGTGACATTAATTGCATGTTGACGGTACACTATATGTCGTTTACTGTCCGAATGGAGGATGTTAACGGCATGATCGATTGTCGTTTACTTCATATTAATGGCAGTCACCTTGACGTCAACAGCTCCATCTGTGTTTGGATTTCTTTTCCATAATCCATCCCGATTTCTTCATAGATAAACATGGAAACCCCAAATTGGGTTGGGATTCCTTTATCTACCATGGCCACGACTCAAACCCCTATAAAACTAGATCATTTCTGTAAAGGGAGGACTTTTTACTCAGCTAGGGTTTTGGGTTCGGAGAGAGAAAAAGGGAGGTTTTAGAGGTGATAGATCCGGTGAACCAGAGGTTGCTCTGGCGTTCTTAGGCAAGAGGAAGGCTCTACAGAATGTGGGGAGGCTCTCCAAATGCGGGGAGATCATCTGCTAGGGTGTGGAGATCGGATCAAGCAACTGAAGACCACCTCTTTGGCTTAGTTGAGGAGGGCTTCATCACCTAAATTCTATCTTCAGGGAGTTTTTCGGAGGCAAGTAACTTAGGGGTTTTATCCCTATGACTATCACCTAGGGTTTTACGATTTTTAAAGAATTTTGTCTTATGTCTTAGACCCCTAATTCTCTTTTCTTTTTGTTTCGAACTACACTTTCAGCAAACAGGGAGTTGACGGCAACATCCTTGCCGTCAAGTTCCTGAGTTAACGACAATGTCGTTAACTACTCTTGACAGCAATGACCTTGTCGTTAAGTTCTTCAGTTTTTCCAAAAGTGTGTTTTCGCATATGTGCTATGACTATTCGGAGGTTTGAATGTACAAATGGGTTCTAGAATTTTTGTCTGGTCATGAATGTATAGTAGACTTAACTATGAAATTTTGATGTTTTTCTGATCATATCTGTAATTGTTAGAAATTTCTGACATGAGCAAATAAGCATGCCATCTTAGATTAAATTCGGGATAAATTAGGCATGTTATGTATCATTGTCTCAGTATTTTTCCTTGGGCTTAGGGTTCTTGTGAACATGTTTTTAGATAGATAGAATCGCCAGTTCCCTGTTATACATGTTTTAGCAAAATCATCTTGTTAATTGCCTGAAATATATTTTAAATGTTAAAAATATATATGATGTCGCTAAAACTTTGAAAAATTAGACATCTCATTTGTCCCATGTATATGATCTGTGGTTAAAATTTGAGCATGTTGTGATATCTATAACCATTGTTTCCAGTTATAAGTCTTTAATAACCATGCTAAGCACGATTAGTTAAAAGTAGTGTTTTCTGATGATTAGTACCATGATTAGGCTATCTTAAGCATGTATTAACACTGTTCAACAATAATGATTAGTTTTGTAACCTGAACATGCGTTCAAATCATAAGCATGTGAATGGACTATTAATTTAATGAGAATTGTGTTCAACATGTGATCAAAGTGATTAATGTGATTAAGTGATTAATGTGACAAATATTGACATTGTTACCATAGAAGGCTGTGGAGCCGTACTGTAGAAAAGTCTCTATGGGAAGGCTCAATGTGTATGTTATATCCTATGGGCATCATGATGAAATCATGGAGGTGGACAAGTACCACTGGTTAGGGTGGAGAGTACTTCTCCCGGTTCTGCGCAGTTATCAAGATTCGTCACTATATTGCCTAGGTGTAACGGCCCCGATGCCCGGACCCTCGACTCCCACCAAGGATCCGACCATCGGCACCGCCACATCCTCTCGCTCCGAGTTAGTGTGTACTAACTCCTGAGTGTCTTCTGGTTCTCCTGAAATGTTAAGCAAGTATGAGTCTACAAGACTCAGCAAATCACATGAAAGATAGTTCACGATATTATAAATATAATAGGTTTAAAACATGGTAACATATTATCACTCATTTCATTGATATCATATACTCTTCCTACTAACATGGTTCTAAGTCCATTGGCAATTTGTCATTTCATAGCATTTCTAATTATCATGGAAATAAAACCTATCATTGTGGACTTCTTCGTTTCCGCGCCGTCCCCGGCCGACCTCTGGATCTCCCGGATGCTCGCGGACGCCGTCGAACTCTCGTTGGCGATGATGGGGTTGCCGGTTGACCGCGTTGACCCTCCGGTTGACTGAGTTTACTAGAGGGAAAATAAAGAAAACAAGCTGAATGAAGGGGAGTACGTGATCTCCAGGGCCTTACCTGTGCCCAAGGAGTATTAGAATCTCGCCGGTGTGGCCGCCTCGCGCAGCGGATGGAGACGAGGGCTTCAACTTCTCCTCCTTCAGCCGGACAAAGGAGAAGAGCTCCGCAGTCTCTTGCGTGTTGTTCCTGCCACAAAAAGACACTCTATAAGACTAATGATAGAGTAGTAAATGCCCAAAACGTGAAGAGACAGCCCAAAAGGTGAGTCCCGTACCCATTGCGGACTTGAGAAGAGGGGTGGCCAAATGCCATGACCACCCTTCTTCCCTCCATTTTTGGTTGGGAAACCCCTTTCTAGGTGTGTAGGGAGAGGACCTACGTGCCTAGAGTGAGTGGGAGAGTGTGTGTGATATGCAAAAAGAACTAAAGAGTAAAAGGAAAAGAGAGAGGGATGGAGGTGTAGATCCTCGTTTGCAAGTGTTTCAGCTCCTTGTGTCCTCCAGCTCCAAAGCAGCCCTCTCGGACGTCCCAACTCGTGAGAGGAAGAAGAGGATGACTTGATGAAGCTTGGATGCAATTTTCTCTCTCCTCCTTCAAAGGGTCAGCATGTGGACGTCCAGCCTCCCTCCTCTGGCTTAGAGGGCTCAAGGGGGAGTTATATAGACAGTGGGCTCGAGCTCAGCTGCCTTGGATGCTCAAGTGTGAAGAAACACACTTGTACACATGGCAATCCATATCTAAAGGCTCCAACCAATGGGGAGAGGCCACATGGGATTTTTACTGGGTCAAGGGAGTGCCAAGGTGGCCCATATGCCCGTTGGGAACGGTCCCATGCGGTGCACGGGCGAGGGAAAGGCGCTAGTGGGCTATATTCTCGAGGTAGTTACGCAGACCAGGTAAACCAGGTTAACGTCAATCGCTATTGCCGCCAACACCATGCAGACGTCCAGGTATGTGGACGCCAAGACGGGTCAACGTCAATGAGGCTTGCCGTCAACCAATAGTCGGCGGCCATCGATGCTGCCGTCTACGTGGCATCCGAGGCAAGTCAACAAATGGTCAAACGAGGCTTAATGGGCCAAAAGAGCCTTGTGGGAGATGGGCCAAATCTCGTGTCTACAAATGCCCCTCCGAGACATCTGGTCTTGCAAGGGAGCAGAGCAAACTGAAAGGTTGGTGTCTCGGTAAACAAAGGATGCGGAGATTTGATGAAGGATCATCTCCGAGGATAGGAATTCTAGCGGGCCAAACGAAAGCGTCAGGCTAGAAACAGATGACGTATCCTCTGAGAGACAAATGTGGATAAGAGGAAGAGTGATCTACCCGTGTAACTACAACTGCGACCCAATGGCAGGGTCCCTGGCATGGCCGTGTTGGACTTTGACTAGTTTCTGGTTTGTCTGAGTCAAAGGAGTTGTAATATGACAGTTGAATCAGGAGGGTCTCATAACCGGAGCTCGTGGGCTCGCTAACCTAATCAGGACGTCGGTCCCGAATTTAGGAGGTCATGGAGACAAGGAGTTGGTTGATCTCTCAAAGGATTATCAAAAGATTCTAACTGGAATCACATGCTTGGAAAGCCTGAAATCCGGAATTAAGCTCGCGACTGGCGAAGGCTCAAGTGAACTCAATAAGGATAGCTTGATGATTTGTGATATGCACGGTGGGACAAGTGGAGAAGGGGGACAACAAAGACCCTGATGTTAACTTGGATAGTCATGAAGGGCGGACCCGGTAGGCTACCTAAGCTAGGGGAGCCATGGAGCAATCAGATGATCGAGGAAAATCACCTTTTTTTTTTTTTGAGTGTTAGTAAGAGAATGTTAGCAATGAAGATGCATGCTGGTGTAGGTTGCCTATCTAAAAATGCGAGTTAGCACCAGAGGAAAATTCTAAAGGCCATACGAATAACTGAGAGATCGCAAACCCATCATGGTTTTTGTTAAAGGGGAACTCAGGGTTCACGGTCGCCAAGTTATTTGCCTCTGGTGGGGTCCTATGTTAGACATACCTATAACGCTCAAGGTTGCATGAGCGTTCCGAACTTGAAGTGCAGCTTGTACTTTAGAATATCTGCAAAACGACTTGAAGCACAAGATAAAAGGATGATGGCCATTATGAAAAATAAGACATTGAAAGTATCCGAGGAGTGAAACGCGCGACATAGTTGACTGTGCATTTCGTTGTCCAGAGTTCCTCGCACAAGTCAATATGCGCACTTCCTCTAAACTGTCTCACAAAAATAAAATTGCAAAGATGAACTCATACAGTAGTGAGCACAGGTCATATCCACGGAGAGGCTGAATAGAATCTGACTGAAACTACTTTGATTTGAAAACACTTTTCACCAAAATAACATTGCATTAAAAGTAATTCTGTAAACAACATCAATTAAATTTCTCACAACTCGATAGATCAAACATAATGAAAGAACGAGTTGAATTGAATTCAAGAAACTTTGTATCACTGTACCCTCTCAATTGAGGGATCGAGCCGGTAGACAGAAATCTAAACTAGAAACACACGAACTTCTAATTCTGAAATCATTTGGAAAGATGACAAAACACGAATTCTCAAAAGAACACTATCAACTCAATGTACCCCTACGGCTCAGGGGATCAGATAGAAAATAAGAACAAGAATCTACAATACTACTCAAATAAGCATCATCAAGTCTGAAATTCTTAATGCATTAAACTGAACTACAAGTCGTGTTGATTGATCAAATTAAGCATCATATCTACTGAGGGCAATACAAACTGTAAGCAATGCAATATACCCTCACAGTTCGAGGGATGAAGAACAAGTCAAATAATGAGATATCACTTGCAATATCAAACTTCCGATCTGTACAGAGAAGAGAAGAACACTAATCGAAATAGAAATCTCCAAGAATAAAAACAGAAGAGGAATCAAACTATCTGATCTCTCAAATGTTAATTGCTCTCTGCTAACTCTGAAAGCTCCACAAAACACCAACCAGAATCACAGAAGACGGATCCCCTCGCTTCCCCTTCTAGCAGCAAAGAAGAAGCCCACAAAATTGCAGTCGCCTTCCAGATGATCAGAGGAAATCGCCTGGATCGTCCTTCTCCCCTGACAGATGCTGAAAAACTCACAAATATCGAACTACACAGATCTGCACAGAAGAAAACCCAAACATCTCCAACAAATGCTGAACATAAACGAAAACAAACTCACTCCTCCGGAAGAAAAGAACAAAGAGCAGAACCATCTCTAAAATCCCAAAAAAAATACAACAGAAGTAGAAAATACAAATAGCACTGGATTGAACTCTAAACACAGATGAAAAAAATAGAGAATTAAACTCCCAACCCAACAATCGAACCAGAAAAAAGAAAACCCAACAATTGCAAATCCTAAAACCCCTCTGGAATTCTCACAGTAGCCGAACTAAAGAAGAACAAAAGAATAATCCACAATAACAGGAAATAGAACTATTTGATCTCCTTCCCAACAATCCTCACATCCCTCAAAGCTCTGCTCAAACAAAGAAAATACATAAGAAATGGCAAGAACTAAACTAAAATCTGAACTGGCTAAGCTCTCAATCTCTCACAATTCGTCTCCCTCACTGCACTATGGAAGAACAGAGAAATACAGGAAAGAAAATGGAAACTAAAAAAATTCTAATCATCCAACCAGAGCCCCAGAGATGAGGACCTCAGGTCCTTTTATAGATGCCCGGGCGCCTCCATCATGCCCAGGAGACCGCCACGCCAGCATCTGCCTCATCTGCTCTGCCCCAGCTCAGCAGGCCGCCGCCACCTCAGCATCGTGCCCAGCCTCCATCACGCGAGTGCACCGCCTCTGCACGCACAAGCTCCGCCCAGGTCTCCTTCCCGCCCAAATCACCATCGCACAGCAGATCTGCCTTGGGCAGCTCAGCAGGCTGCCCCAGCTTTATGCGCGCCCACACCTCCTCAGGCGCTTCACCTTAGCTGGCCACCTCAGCACAGCCCCGCGCCCAGATCTGGCTGCGCACACCTCACGGCCACGCCCAGCCACTTGCACATCTGCTCTGCCTCCATCAGGCCACATCCGCATGAGAACGCCCAGGTCCGGACCCTGGTCCGCCCAGCTTCAGAAGCACTCCGCCTGGGCTCAGCTTCACCATCGCCTCCCACCTTAGCTGCTTCAGCACACCCCGAACCAGGCGCACCCAGCCCAGCCGCCTTCATGTCCATCGCCTCCCACCTTAGCCGCTCCAGCACAGATCTGGGCACCGGCCACACTGCACCTCCTCGCCATCTTCACACGGCCTGATCACCCTGGTCTCAGCACGAGCCCTCCGCCAGGTGCAGCACACCCATCTCCATCTGCCAGATGGAGATCCGGCCGCCCAAGCTCCCTGCATCGCATGGGCGCCCCAGCCAGCGCTCCTGCATCCGCCGCAGGTGCTCTCCTCAGCAGCAGATCACCTCTGCACCTGCTTGCTCTGCTGGCCGCCTAAGCCCAACACTCCCCAGCCGCCCTGGCCTTCTAGCAGCTTCCCCACGAACCAGCCACCCTGGCCTCTTCCAGCTTCTTCGTGAAGCTTCCAATGGATGAGGCAGAAGACTATAATAAAAATGGGGAAAATGGTTAGATTAATATTGACTTTTTTTAAAAAATGGTTAAATGGGTATGGGGGTTGTGGCATCATATGATTAAAAGAGGGGTGTTAAAAGTGTTTTATTTATTTATTAGGTTGGGGTATGTGGCATGATTGTAGTGGGTGAGGTATACTATTATTTATTTAATGAGATGGGAGTGGGTTATGTATTAAAAATTTATTAAAATTTGATTTATTTACAACTACTATTTACAAGAATTGAAAGATGTTTAAAAAATTATTTATGTACAATGTACTTATAAAAAGTGAGAACACTTTATTCAAAAAGTATTAACAACATTCAATGAAAATCTAACTATATATATGTTCTAACTAAAATGTTCAAAAATTTATTTGTGAACGAAATGAAATGTAAAATCAAATTGCGCATTATTTATGGACAAAGATGTCTAAAATCAACTATGTGTATGAGATTTAACGCAAAAATTTATGTAGTTATCACTCCCCCCTACTTAAACATTGCTAGTCCCTTAGCAATGAAAATTATTCCAAATGTAGGACTAGAAGATGTAATATCTCATGCTAACCGGCCATCATGTAAAAGATTAATGTAGAGATATGTCTTTCTAATTGTAAAGGCTTATGGCAAGAAATTAGTGCACAAATGGTAGCTCACTTAAGAGTTGACATCAGCCCTTCTGAAGCTCCTCTGCCTCAGCTAGTAATTGAGATTAGATTAATTCGAGGGAGAAGAAAAGAATTGTGGAATAAGATCCTTGCTCAGTCAGATCGGGTTGTTTCTCTTAGTTCCATTCTGCTCATCTTCCTTGAGGATTATTTCTCTGAGTTTGGAGACTTTTGTCCCTTTATTTGCACTTTGTGCACTCAGATTTTTTTCTTTTCATCCATAATGCTGCACAACCCATCAAGATGATATGCGCGACATTGTTGACTGTGCATTCTCGTTGTTCAAAGTTCATTGCACAGATCAATATGCGCACTTCCTCTAAACTGTCTCACAAAATTAAAACAACAAAGATGAACTAGCATGGTGGTGAGAACAGGTCATATCCACGGAGAGGCAGAATAAAGCTTGAATTAAACTACTTAGACTTGAAATCATTCTAACGGGCACAATTTCACCAAAATAACATTGTAATAGAGTCACTTCTATGAACAACACCAATCTAACAACACTACAAACTATAAGATGAAGAACAAAAAGTGAACACGATGTAATAAACTATAGATTAAGAAACGATAAAAGACATTAAACTGTAACGCCAAAAATCCGGATCTGATCCCCTTACAATTGTCGAATTATCTATCAATGCTCAACCATTAGAGCAAGAACAGAAGAATTAAACAAATGCAATGGATCGAACTCTAAGCACAACAGAATTGAAAAATAAATGCAACACATTGGATCTATCTATTCTAAATATAGAGAAACTAAAAATTAAATGCAAACAACATCACTGGACCGAACCGTCTAATAAAGCATGGATGAACAACTAATTGCAGAAATAAGAAATTCAAATCTTTGGATCGATCTCTCAACAACCCAACTCAGAAGCACAGATGAAAATGGAACAGAAATGGAACATGGATGCTCAAGATGAACACGGCAAGAAAAAAAAATGGAAACAAGTTGCAATCGAACTCCGGATCTGATCACAGAAGAAGATGCCAGCCATTATCCTCCTCACAGCAGCTAGAACAACTCTCACAGCCCTCAATCTCTCACAGAAGAACAGAAACTAAAATATTAACTCTCTCAATTGTCGAAATATCTAACACTGCTCTACCATTAAACCAAGAGCAACATACCGAACAACTGCACTGAATTGAGCTAAAACATAGAAGAGAGAACTCAGAAGTAATGAAATAGATCAAACTCTGAAACATAATAGGAATAAGAAATGCCACTGGATTCTCTACATAAACACCGAAGAACTGTGAGAACACTCCATTTCCCCAACACAGCAGCATAGAATAGATGAAGGAAAGAACAAAATCCCCGGAAGCTTGAACTGGCAAACAAAATTCCAAAAAAAAAATGTGGTCGCTCTCTGGATCTGATCTCTTCCAATCCTCACAACTCTCACAGAGCAAGAAATGAAATCCCCAACTCCTCCACAGATGAAATGGAAAAACTACAGAGAAAAAAATAGTAGATAAAATTCCCTAAAACTTCACTGTCGAACCCCTTACAGATGGATGGAAAGAACAGTAAGAACTAACATTCCCAAAAAATGCGAACTGGAGAGCTTTTGCTGAAAGGTAAATAACAGAAAGAAATGGTAGAATAAAACCAAAAATCTCAACTGGCCAACTCCGAACTGGAAGAATAGAAGAACTACTGGAATCCCTTTATAGCAAAGAAATATACCAAAAACCAAACTCGAACTCCAACCCTCCCCTGCTTACAGAAAGAAGAAGTACATGAAAGAAACTTGCAAAATAACTATCTCTAAAATCTGAACTAGAGAACCCCTGCTCTGAACTCGTCTCCCTCCCCTGTGAAGTCTGGAAGGACAGAAAAAATACAGGGAAGAAATGGAAACTAAAAATTCCTAATAAAGTTCTAACCAGCCGAAAACCAGCACCGCCTGAGAAGAGGACTCTGGGGTCCTTTTATAGACACCCGGGCATCCTGCTTCCTCTCCCATCTGCACCAGGATTGCCAGCTCTGCAAGCCCGGATCGCCAGCATCACACGGCCTCCAGCTCAGCATCTGCCTCAGCGCACACAGCACCTCAGCAAACCAAGCCCTGGCCGAGCTCCATCGCGCACCGCACCACCTTTGGCCTGCTTCGCACGAGATCTGCCCCATTAGCTCCGCCGCGCACACAGCACCTGGTCGCCTTCACACCCACACACCAGGGCCACCTCACACCCGCCCCTGCCTTGGGTCACCTGCACAACAAGCCCAGCAGAAGCTTCGCCTGAGCGCACTTGGGAGCGGGCCACAGCTGCTCATGTTGCTCTGCACACCATGCACCAGCCTCACGCTTTGCACACAGGGGCTCCAGCGTCGCGCCCCTTTTCTGCTTCGCACGGGATCTGCCCTGGTCGCTCCGCAGCTTCCCGCCATTTGCACAACAAGCCCAGCCTGCAAACCGCCCTCCTGGCCTCCGCACGAGCTCTGGCTTCACACCCCTGGCCGTTCAGCGCCATCGCCCTCCTGCCGCGCACAGTCCACAGCCAGCTGTCCTCCGCCTTCAGGTCGCCGCGCCCATTGCCCAGCCACACCGCCAGCCCTCCATCTGCACAACCAGCACACCCCAGCACTGCCTTGGACCCAGCAGCTCCAGTCGGCCATTGTCCACACCAGCCGCATGCACAGCACCATCAGCCGCCCTTACACCATCACACACCTCTGCTCCGCACAGCCCAGGTCCACCCCAGCGGCTCCAGAAACCCTCACCCAAATCGCCCAAATTGCCAGAGCAGCTTCCAGCTGCTTCAGGCTTCTTCGCGAAGCTTCAGATGACCTGGTGGAAAAGAAGACAAAAGAGAAAAGTTAATAAGGGTATTATTAAATTGATTTAATGGGGTTGGATGGGTATTAAGTTGTTATTAAAATATTTATTTATTGAAATTTGGGAGGGGTATGTGTCGTGATTTGGTGAGATGAGAGAAAATAGATGTGCTATGATATGATGGGATGGAATATGTGACATGGTTTATTTACAAGTACAAGAATTAAAAAATATTTATGAAATTATAGAAGTAATAATAAGAAAAAAAAATTATTTATGTACAACATTTATTTACAAAGACTTTTTATTTCCCACAATGACTCTAATTAGTTAATCTAAAAGAAATGAAAATCTAACATGTATTCTAACCCGATATTAACTATCATGTTCTAAAAATCTAATTTTTGAAAATTAAAGTTAACTGTACATTATTTATGACAACTAATGTCTAAATTTAACTAAATGTATGAAATTTAACCCGAAAAATTATACAGTTATCACTCCCCCCTACTTGAACATTGCTAGTCCCCTAGCAATAAAAATTATTCCAAATGTAGGACTAGAAGATGTAATGTCTCATGCTAAATAACCATCATGTAAAAGATTAATGTAATGATATGTCTTTCCTAATTGTAAAAGTTTATGACAAGAAATTAGTGCACAAATGGTAGCTTACTTAAGAGTTCACATCAGCCCTTCTGAAAGCTCCTCTGCCTCAACTAGTAATTGAGATTAGACTAATTCGAGGGAGAAGAAAAGAATTGTGGAATAAGATTCTTGCTTAGTCTGATCGGGCTGTTTCTCTCAGTTCCATTCTGCCTATCTTCCTTGAGGATTATTTCTCTGAGTTGGGGACTTTGCCCCTTTATTTGCACTTTGTGCACTCAGAATTTTTTCTTTTTCATCTATAATGCTGCACAACCCATCACTTTTCAAGAGTATCAAGTCCAACTTTACTCAGATCCGGGCATTTTTCATGGATATATTTTTCTATTGATTTTGATTTTTCTTTTCTTTTCCTCTTTACGGAAGTATGAACAGTTAGGTTCCTTGATCACATACCTTCACTTCCTTCACAATTCACTTAAGGGGAGGGGAGAAAACCAATCACCTCTCTCCTACTAGCCTTGACAAATTTGCTACATTCGGGTTCAGCTAGTCTAAGTGGCTATGTAGTGTGTGTATGAAAACTTCTTGCCATAAATCCTTACATAAGGTAGACAATAAGTACATGCAATCATTTACTAGAGGCTACCTAACATGGATACTTGCAAGGGAATGTGACAACTACAAAAATTTAATGGTTAAAGATCATGCACTTAGTTTGGGATGCGCAAAGCAACACATTTTTATTTAAAGATGAAACATTGTGAAATTTTTATTTGCATATGTACAAGCTCAAGAAAAAGAAATGAAGCAATGGTTGGGATGAGGACTATGAATGCATGCTTATTCTACCTCTCCCCCCTACTTATTGACAGGAAAAGAAAGTAAGACAGAGAATTACCTGATAAAAGAAATCTATACACTTGGGTTGCCTCCCAAGAAGCGCTAAGTTTATTTCGTCTTCAGCCGGACGCAATTAGGCTTCGTTTGGCTCAGATAGCTTGGTAAAATCCATTTTTAAGAAAAGTGGGATTTCAAAAAAATGTTTTAACCTTTGCCCATTGACAGTGAATGATTGTCTAGTTTTAGGATCGAGAATAATGACAGCACCATTGTCGTAAGATCTGACAACAATGTAAGGACCATCCCATCGGGACTTCAATTTTCCCGAAAACACACTAAGCCTGGAATGAAACAACCAAACCTTATCATGCACTTGAAAATTTTTTCTATGAATTTTTAAGACTTCAATCAATTTCTTCTCCTGCCCTTCTTCAAGATCACTAGCAATTATGATGGGCCAAGTTTCGTCCTTTTCTAGAAAGATGTATTTTAAATTAGCAGGGAGTGGTTTTAGCTCAACCTTAGGAGGACATTCTAATGGAATTGATGGATCATTATCTTGAAACATAGAATTAAATTGTCCTTCCTCTCCCTCAAACCCTAGAGCACAGGGTTGGTCTACTGCTTTTTCCTCACAAGATTCTTCTACCACCAGACAACTTTCTTTTTCCTTGGATTGTTCTTTTTCAACCTTCTCTTCAACCTCTTCTTCAATTTCAAGTTCATTTTCATTTTCTTTATCCTCACGCAAAGTTGTCATGTGTGGGTGAGGATTTATCAAGATTTTTCCACTTCTTATTGTAGACATTGTTTCCATATTTTCCACTTGGGGACCCCTAGCTTGGGCAGGAGAATGGTCATGTTGTATAAATTGATTTTGAAATTGTGGTGCAGGAATATTCTGAACAAAAGTTTGTTGTGTGTTTGATGGTGGAGGTGCATGTGGTATGTACCCCTGGATTTGATGGTTTTGCTGGTTCAGATAAAATCCATGAGGGTTGTTTCTTGGGTTTGCTATAGTTTGACTTGGTAACTGGCCTAATTCCCTCCTACACACATCAGTAATTTGAGACTCTATCCTATCCAAATTTTGTTGAATATTTTGGTTCTGATTTTGATATTGATTTTGTTGTTCTTGCACAGTTTGGCAAAGAGTCATCATCATGTTTTGAAGTTGATTCATTTTATCTTCCCAATTGGGCTGAGAAGATGGTGGTTGATTGTATGAAGGTTGCTGAAAATTGATATGAGCAAATTCATTGAAGTTTTGATTTCCTTGGAATTATTGATGTCTAGAATAAGAAGATTGGTCGAATCCCAGATTCTGATTTGGATAGGATTGACCGTACATGGATTGGTTGAAAGAAGTTTGAGACATTTGTTCATATTGATTTTCATAAGAAAAGTTCGAGTGATTTCTCCAACCAGGGTTGTATGGATCATAAGAGTATGACTCCTAGGAGGGATTGTAGAAATCTTGGACAGCTTGAATTTGTTCTTGGTTGGCCATATGAAAAAATCTCTCAATCTCGCCTAAAGCTTGAACCAAATCTATGTTCAAGGATCGTCTACCAAGCATGCACAGTTGGGAAGCCCTCTATTTATGATTTTTAAATTTATAAGATTTTTATTGATTTTTGATGAATTTTTTAACCAAACACAAACAAACAAACACTTTTCAAAACAAATTAACCTACCCACTAAGTGTTCCTTGGACTTTTGTTATTTTTCTCAAAATCAGATTTATACTTGCCTAAATCCAATTCTAACTCTTCTTGTACCGGCCAGGTAAGAGGTGGAGTAGAGGGAGGCCCCCCTTGCTTTCGCAAGGACCCAATTAAGTAACCTCTAGCTCGCTTAAGCGTAAGCTTTTTAACCTCTAATCCTAGACACCAGACTTAAAGAGAAGTTTTGAATTCAAGAAAGGATAAATCTAATGATGAACCCTAGGGCCAAGTCTACTGGTTTTTATTAAAAGCCGAGGTAAATGCAAAATTGTGGAAAAAAAATTTTGTGATTTTTGGGCAAAGGAAAGGGTGATGAAATCCCTCACCTTATCTTTTTATTCTAATGGGTGAAGCCCTTAAGCAGTCCCAATTACAATTATGAAATGCAACAGATCAAGTTTGAAACAAGGATTTTCTAATGCTAAGTCTAATGCATGAAACAAGTGGTGGAAGTCTTATTTCCCCCGCTCTCTTCAATGCAAGAAAAAAAAATGAAATGACAATTAAAATGATGAATGTCCTAAAATATGTGTTTCTAATCTTGAGAGGATGGAAACTTTATTTACAAACAAACGGCTAACATGAAAGAGCGATTTGGAAATTTTTTAGATTTTAGAATTTTTTAGATTTTATTTGGTTTTTAAACTGAATGAAATGAAATTTAACTAAGAAAATATGAAGTGGTACTATAGACTAATGCCAAACCAATCAAACCACAAAGAGAGTCCAATTATTACATGCCAACGTGAAAGAAATCTCTGTACATGCACAGAGAATACATCAAAGCCTCACTACAAAGTTCACTCACACTCTTTCTATCTAAAATTCGGAATTAAAAGCAAATAAAAAAAAAATTCAGCAAGCTCTCCTCCTCCAATGGGCCTCAAATGCCAAGCCCAAATCTCCAAGTCCCTCTTTTTGCAAATCTGAAATGAAAACCCACTAACAAGTCAATGAAAGGCCCAATGTAAATGAAATCAAATTAAAGCAAATCTAAATCAAACTCTAATGCCTCCCCGGCAACGACGCCAAGATGATACGCGCGACATTGTTGACTGTGCATTCTCGTTGTTCAAAGTTCATTGCACAGATCAATATGCGCACTTCCTCTAAACTGTCTCACAAAATTAAAACAACAAAGATGAACTAGCATGGTGGTGAGAACAGGTCATATCCACGGAGAGGCAGAATAAAGCTTAAATTAAACTACTTAGACTTGAAATCATTATAACGGGCACAATTTCACCAAAATAACATTGTAATAGAGTCACTTCTATGAACAACACCAATCTAACAACACTACAAACTATAAGATGAAGAACAAAAAGAGAACACGATGTAATAAACTATAGATTAAGAAACGATAAAAGACATTAAACTGTAACGCCAAAAATCCGGATCTGATCCCCTTACAATTGTCGAATTATCTATCAATGCTCAACCATTAGAGCAAGAACAGAAGAATTAAACAAATGCAATGGATCGAACTCTAAGCACAACAGAATTGAAAAGTAAATGCAACACATTGGATCTATCTATTCGAAATATAGAGAAACTGAAAATTAAATGCAAACAACATCACTGGACCGAACTATCTAACAAAGCATGGATGAACAACTAATTGCAGAAATAAGAAATTCGAATCTTGGATCGATCTCTCAACAACCCAACTCAGAAGCACAGATGAAAATGGAACAGAAATGGAACATGGATGCTCAAGATGAACACGGCAAGAAAAAAAATGGAAACAAGTTGCAATCGAACTCCGGATCTGATCACAGAAGAAGATGCCAGCCATTATCCTCCTCACAGCAGCTAGAACAACTCTCACAGCCCTCAATCTCTCACAGAAAAACAGAAACTAAAATATTAACTCTCTCAACTGTCGAAATATCTAACACTGCTCTACCATTAAACCAAGAGCAACATACCGAACAACTGCACTGAATTGAGCTAAAACATAGAAGAGAGAACTCAGAAGTAATGAAATAGATCAAACTCTGAAACATAACAGGAATAAGAAATGCCACTGGATTCTCTACATAAACACCGAAGAACTGTGAGAACACTCCATTTCCCCAACACAGCAGCACAGAATAGATGAAGGAAAGAACAATATCCCCGGAAGCTTGAACTGGCAAACAAAATTCAAAAAAAAAAAAATGTGGTCACTCTCTGGATCTGATCTCTTCCAATCCTCACAACTCTCACAGAGCAAGAAATGAAATCCCCAACTCCTCCACAGATGAAATGGAAAAACTACAGAGAAAAAAATAGTAGATAAAATTCCCTAAAACTTCACTGTCGAACCCCTTACAGATGGATGGAAAGAACAGTAAGAACTAACATTCCCAAAAAATGCGAACTGGAGAGCTTTTGCTGAAAGGTAAATAACAGAAAGAAATGGTAGAATAAAACCAAAAATCTCAACTGGCCAACTCCGAACTGGAAGAATAGAAGAACTACTGGAATCCCTTTATAGCAAAGAAATATACCAAAAACCAAACTCGAACTCCAACCCTCCCCTGCTTACAGAAAGAAGAAGTACATGAAAGAAACTTGCAAAATAACTATCTCTAAAATCTGAACTAGAGAACCCCTGCTCTGAACTCGTCTCCCTCCCCTGTGAAGTCTGGAAGGACAGAAAAAATACAGGGAAGAAATGGAAACTAAAAATTCCTAAAAAAATTCTAACCAGCCGAAAACCAGCACCGCCTGAGAAGAGGACTATGGGGTCCTTTTATAGACACCCGGGCATCCTGCTTCCTCTCCCATCTGCACCAGGATTGCCAGCTATGCAAGCCCGAATCGCCAGCATCGCACGGCCTCCAGCTCAGCATCTGCCTCAGCGCACACAGCACCTCAGCAGACCAAGCCCTGGCCGAGCTCCATCGCGCACCGCACCACCTCTGGCCTACTTCGCACGGGATCTGCCCCATCAGCTCCGCCGCACACACAGCACCTGGTCGCCTTCACACCCACACACCACGGCCACCTCACACCCGCCCCTGCCTTGGGTCACCTGCACAACAAGCCTAGCAGTAGCTTCGCCTGAGCGCACTTGGGGGCGGGCCACAGCTGCTCATGTTGCTCTGCACACCATGCACCGGCCTCACGCTTTGCACACAGGGGCTCCAGCGCCGCGCCCCTTTTCTGCTTCGTACGGGATCTGCCCTGGTCGCTCCGTAGCTTCCCGCCATCTGCACAACAAGCCCAGCCTGCAAACCGCCCTCCTGGCCTCCGCACGAGCTCTGGCTTCACACCCCTGGCCGTTCAGCGCCATAGCCCTCCTGCCGCGCACAGTCCACAGCCAGCTGTCCTCCGCCTTCAGGTCGCCGCGCCCATTGCCCAACCACACCGCCAGCCCTCCATCTGCACAACCAGCACACCCCAGCACTGCCTTGGACCCACCAGCTCCAGTCGGCCATTGTCCACACCAGCCGCATGCACAGCACCATCAGCCGCCCTTACACCATCACACACCTCTGCTCCGCACAGCCCAAGTCCACCCCAGCGGCTCCAGAAACCCTCACCCAAATCGCCCAAATCGCTAGAGCAGCTTCTAGCTGCTTCAGGCTTCTTCGCGAAGCTTCAGATGACCTGGTGGAAAAGAAGACAAAAGAGAAAAGTTAATAAGGGTATTATTAAATTGATTTAATGGGGTTGGATGGGTATTAAGTTGTTATTAAAATATTTATTTATTGAAATTTGGGAGGGGTATGTGTCGTGATTTGGTGAGATGAGAGAAAATAGATGTGCTATGATATGATGGGATGGAATATGTGACATGGTTTATTTACAAGTACAAGAATTAAAAAATATTTATGAAAATATAGAAGTAATAATAAGAAAAAAAAATTATTTATGTACAACATTTATTTAAAAAGACTTTTTATTTCCCACAATGACTCTAATTAGTTAATCTAAAAGAAATGAAAATCTAACATGTATTCTAACCCGATATTAACTATCATGTTCTAAAAATCTAATTTTTGAAAATTAAAGTTAACTGTACATTATTTATGGACAACTAATGTCTAAATTTAACTAAATGTATGAAATTTAACCTGAAAAATTATACAGTTATCAAGGAGTAAACGTCCACATCGCTGGCCGCCAGTAACAGGTTAACGTCCACTGATGTTGCCGCTAACCTACCACTGACGTCCACCGATCTGGACGTCTACCTGACAGTGGATCAAGCCGAAAATATAGGTGATGGGAGTCCATGAGGACTCTACCATCTCCTACCTCCGTCTCTCCCTACTCCTGCTGCAAACCAGAGAGCTGAGAGACGAAGAAACACAGCAAGATGGCCTCCTCTTCGACCTGACGATCCACAGGCGTGAACCCTGGAGTTCTGAGCGAAGTTCTGGGGCACCTGAGCACGCGACTGGCCAACGGGGAGGTAAGCAATGATCACTTCTGCTTTTACCTGGGCTGAAAATGCCCCAAACTTTGTTCTTACAACACCCCACCCTTATGCAGGAAGTCCCTACCTTCCCAAGCCAAGGCCAGGTACGGGCCTTTTCCTGGCTCGTGAACCTGGTAAACGCCATCACTCTGGACATGTGAAGCTTCATCGGCATGTGGAACCTAAGTTTTATGGTGGTGTTGGCGAAAAACATCAAGGACATGTGGTGGGGATTCGACGCACTGGGGGCGCTGGTGGAGAGATGGCACCCACATACACACACCTTTGTGTTCCAGGGCTTCGAAGTAAGCGTGCTGTTGGAGGAGGTGGAGCTTTTTCTGGGATGGAGGCGGTGCTTGGAATACGATGCAGCGACTCCTCTCCTCCCGTGGGAAGAGATTTTAGCAGTCATTGTGCAGGACAAGAAGGAGGTGCTGCGGATGACAAACAAGCACGGGATCTTCCTAGACCGACTGGCCTGGTGGTTGATCCAGCATGCGAGGGAGATTGGCGGAGAGAGGGCGACCCAGGGATTGACACTCTACCTGGCTAGAGTCTTCCTGTTCCCCACGAGCGGCGACTTCATCCTTTACGAGCATGTGGGGATCCTATCTTTGCTGTGGCGTGCACAGTCACTTGCCCCTGCGGTGCTGGCACACCTGTACAGTTCGCTGACCATGATGAGTCTAGGCGGACGCACATGCGGGAGCTTGTTCCTGCTTCAGGTATGGATGGAGGCTCATTTGAAGTTTGATTTTGCTGATGTACAACCTACTCCTTCCAGAGTCTTCCTTCGGAGTTCAGTGTACTGCAGCAGGGCGTGGTATGAGCCAGAGAATGAGATCAAGTGCGTGACAGAGCACTTGAAAGGCAGAGATGCTTGGAGAGATCATTTGGCGTTTCTGGTAATGGATGACTTCATCGTGAGGCCACTCTTCATGAGGACTATTGAGTTCCGGGTTCGGACCAGGGTAGATAGAGATTTGTGGCTGATTGGAGCAGGTCAGATGGTGGTGTACCAACCACATAGATGCCATTGTCAGCTTGGGATTCCACAGGGAATTCCAATTTCATCCAGTTGCACTGATATGATAGTCACCGGACGAAATGAGAAGTTGGTGAAGAAGGCTATGAAGACTTGGAAGAAGTACACAGTGAGCAAGAAGGTGGGACTGGCAGTGCAGGAAACCACGGAAGACATATGGCAGTATGAAGATTTTACTGACACCATTTGCCCCATTTCTTGTGATTTCTTCATGGCCCGTAGGGTGAAGTGATGTGCTTTCCTGATTTGAATAAGTGTAACACAAATTAGATGAATAAAAGTGGGTTGCATTTGTGTTGAATTGGCTTGAATTGCTTGACTTGTGGAATGTGTGGAATTGTATACATGAAATGGCTTCAAAAGGTTCAAAGGAGTGTGCTATGAGGACTGAGTGCGGGGGAATTGGCGTCCACATCGATGGCCGCCATCCACTGGTAAACGTCCAGGTGCTTGTCGCCAACCATTGGGTCAGAGGGGTTGACGTCCACACCGATGGCCGTCGATTTCAAACTAGACGTCCAGACCTAGCCGTTGACCAAACTTCGAGGTCTGACATTGAAGAGACATTGACGTCCATAGGATGGCCGTTAAGAGTACGTCAGCGGCCATAGCTTGACGCCAGGAAAAGATAAACGGGCAGACCTTGACGTTAAACCAGAAAACTGCCTTTTTTTGAACCGACGCCTTCTCCCGGGCACCACTTCGCCTTCTCCAAGCGCCGGAGCCCCCCCTTGATCTCTCATCTTTCCCTACCATCTCAACTCTCACTCTTCTTCGACCTTCTTCTTCTTTGCTTCTTAATGGATTCGGATGATGACGAGGGTGAAACGCCAAATGCTTAGAGGGCGCCGCCAACCGGAAGAGGGGGAGGCGGACTCGGCGGCGAGTGGAGAGGGTAGCATGGTGGAGGAAGAAGGGTTTGCGGCAGAGGAGAAACCGCCGGAGATGATGAAGAGGGGGAGGAAACGGGGGCGGAGGCACCTCGACGGCCCAAGGTAGGCCCCTAGAACCCTCCAAACTCTGTGGATGTGTGTTTGTAATTTGTGAAAAGGAGGGAAAACAGGGGAGGTGCCTTCGGTTGAGACAGGAACTTGACGTCCACATCTGTGGATGTCGAGCTCCTGTCAACGGCCACCCGTTTGCCGTTAAGGTGAACTTGACGGTAGAAGGAAGCCGACATAGGAACTTGATGGCCTAACCCTGGACGTTGACTCTGGTTAAACATCCATACTGTTGACGTCAATGATTTTTAAACGGCAATCGATGCTGACGCCAATTTACTGTGTTTCCTGTAGGGCAAGGGAAGGATGAGGAGCAGTGTCACCTGGGACTTATGCTGGGCGTGGTTCCGGGCATTTCCAGAGACCCAGTAGACGAGGATTGCCCGGATGGGGTTCGGGCGTCTGTTGACGATACGCCCCTTTCATTTAGATGTCCCTTACTTAGAGGCGTTGAGGGAGAGATGGGAGGAGGACTGCAAGGCATTCATCATGCCTTGGGGTCACATGATACCTACATTGGAGGATGTGGCATATCTGACGGGGTTACCGGTTCAGGGAGAACCGGTAGTAGGGTTGGAGAGGAGGGACTACTACGATGACATCGTAGAGTTGCTAGGGCCAGAGTTCGTTGCGGGGAGGAGGAGGCCGATCCGGAGCATCCTGCTCGGATCACTTTCGGAGGCAGTGGGGTTAAGAGGGGGGAGGAGAGGACCCCTAGAGACACTGGAGGAGTTCTACAGCAGAGTGCGGGGGGCACTGGACCTGGGAGACCGGAGCAATGAGCGCTGCATCCGGATCTTCGTCGCCTACCTCTTCGGGCGACTTCTCTTCGCGACACAGTCCTCGCAGATGAACTGCAAGTTCATCTTGCTACTGCAGGACTTGGAGCAAGCAGGGCGGTACGCATTGGGCGCCGCAATGCTGGGACACCTCTTCTCACTCCTCCCCAGCAGTTCGCGGCGTTCTCAGAGCACCGGGGGCTTCACCCCCTTTCTTCAGGTACGCAACTTTACTCTTAATGCTCATCATTGAATTTCAAATTGATTAAATTGCCTGACTGACATTCTTTTGGTTGCATTGCAGATTTGGGGGTACACTCGCTTCCCCATAGGGCGCGGGTCACTGAGAGAGGGGAGCCAGGCCTTGGTGCCCCTCTTGGAGAGGTGGGAGGTGACTCCTGACCCGAGAGTAGTAGATCGACGTGCGGAGGACGTACGTCTTGCACTAGACCACTACCCCCACGAGCAGGTATGAATTTTCCACTAACTCTTGCATTCTATTCTTCCAATTGCTGCTTTTGAATAGTGTGACTGACCAGTGTTCTCTGTTGCAGGTGGTGTGGACTCCCTACCAAGGGGAGGTGGATGCTTCCCACCCGGCGGTGGCAGCAGGTCGACCGCTCTTCGACCGCCACCTCCTCTTGCTGTGCCTCGGGACGTGCAAGGTGTTGTACCTGGAGCTCGTGGTGCGGACTTTAGGCTGGCACCAACCGGCCGTCGAGGTGCCTTCCCTCGGGAGAGAGGGGCACTCGTGCCGGCGGTTCTTTTCTGAGGACCGCGACTGGGGAGCGGATCATGGCAGCACCGTCGCCTACTGGCGCGGGGGCGGTGAGCAGGTGGCACAGCAGACGGACCTCCAAGACAGCTCAGCTTACTTGAAGGACTATAGGGGATGCTACGCCGGACGACTCCGGCTAGACCGGCGAGCGGTAAGTGAAACTTCTAACCTTAAGCCTTGGTTGTTTGGATTGCCTTATTTGATTCTAACCTTGAAGTGTGAATGGCAGATGTCGGAGTCACAGGCCGTACGCCTTTTGGAGGGGCGATTGGCCGAGCAGGAGGTGGAGCTGACGAGGCTCCGCACCGAGGTCAGGACACTGGTAAGTAACGTAACTTTGATTATAGATTGAATTGAATTGAATTGAATTGCTAACCAAAGTTCTGTGAATGCAGAAGGAGGAGCTAGCGAGGGTGCGCACGAGTTGTGATGCGGGGGTGAGCTCGTCTGCCCAGCCGGCGAGAGGAGACCTGGCAGTTCGCCTACAGGAGGCCCTGGATTGGGCGCAGGCACGAGTGCAGGAGCTCGAGGCAGAGGTAAGATAGTAGGTTGATTATGCTTTTCAATTATGATTTTGACTTGACTTGATCTTGACATGACTTGCTCTTTATGTGCAGCGGGAGGGGAGCGGAGTGGTGACTCTCCAGGCGCAGATGGAGACTCTGCGGTTGGAGATGGAGGTGGAGGTAAGGCACCGAGTTTCCTCCTTCCTGGCATGTATACATAACTAACACCCCTTGTATTTGATGTGCAGCGGCGGACCATGGCGGCTGCCATGGAGGAGCTGAGGGATGACCGGGCTACCATGAGGGGTCGCCTGCTCGAGGCCAGGGAGAGAGAGAGAGAGGCTGAGGCAGCTCGGGTGCGGATCTCCGTGGATTACGAGATACTGAAGGATCGGGTGCTAAAGAAGCGCCGAGAGCAGCAGCGGCAGGCCCAGCAGGAGACGCCCGCGAGGACCGGATCGGCGTTCACCTCCCTCGACGACATTGTGTCCCTGGGGGATCCCTCCGTGGTACGAGGAGGGTTGCAGCGGCCCGAGGCGTCGACAGCGTCGAGGCCTCCTCTCCCAGACTGCCGTCGGGAGAGGGAGGAGGAGGAGGTGAGCAGCTCACGTAGGCAGAGGCCTAGTGAGGGGGGGGGGGGGAGAGAGAGGAGTGAGGAGCGGGGCTCCGGTTGTACTTCCAGGGGTATGCCCCTGTCATGATATGTACAAATTTTACCCTTATAGTGGATTTGTGGATTTTCATCATTTTGTGCACTTGAATGGCTTGTTCTTTGTGCTTTGGTTCCTGCATCCTGTATCCACAACACTTAAAGAAAAAAGGTTAGTGTAGATCTGTCTTTAGCCCCTTGCCTAAGCGATGTACCTTTCTTGAGATCTGGTCAAGGGGCTAATTTCTAATCAAAGATAGAAATATAATAAAAATGACTGAAAGGGAAATATGCACATGCATTTTTTGTTGTTTTGTTGTTTTCTTGATTTTTTTATTGTTTTTGATTAGGATAAGAAAATAAGGAGAATGTTAGTATATATACATGCTATTACTATTTTTTTTTTGGATTTTTGGATTTTTTTTCTTTTTTTTTGAAAAATATGAGTAAAATATGTACATGGTGAAAATATATACATCAAGAGACTCTTTTTTGTTTTTTTTTTTGTTTTTTTTTTGACTGACTTTAAGACACATATTCATCACTTGTCGTGGCATAGAGTCTACTTGATCTACTTGACCACAGAGGTCATGAATAAGGAGGGGCGTGCATGAATTCTTTGATGTTGGAAATTGCCCCTAGCCTTCTTGATATTTTCCACCACGGAAGGTCTTATACAGTCGAATTTGCCCCTAGAGGGAGAAATGGGAAGAAATGTATAGGAAGTCATGTAGGGCTTTGGTTCAAACTACTTTTGTTTCCGAACCGACATCTCATATTAAACAGACTTGGTCAAGCATTGTTTTTAGGGGGATTTTTCATTTTATTTTATTTCTGGGGTGGAGGCACGTACTTTTTGCTACCTCCTTGAGTTGGTCAACCTTTTTCCGGGTACGTACTTTTTGTTACCCTTTTTGACCTTTTGGCTTTTCTTTTCCCTCTTTGAGGCTTGATTTGACATTTTTCCCCTTGCTTTTATTAGTTGCCCCTGTTTTATGGTGACCTTGTCCTTTAGATGAGAGTGGGTGGTCCCCTACTCGTAGTTTGTTCCGTTTCCAGACACGACCGAGTGGGAAAAGAATAGGGGAAACACATTGACCGGATGAGACCGCCCGAGTATACTTGTGATTTTCTAGTTAGGGGTAGTACTCCAACATCGTGTGGTGTGTGAAAGTCTGACCTCATTAATAACCCAATGGTGAAGTAGAGTTTTTAGCCCACAACGTTGACACGTGATGAATAACTGACTGACTGACTAAGAGTAAAATTTCTTGAGGTAGACTGCATTCCAAGGGTGCGTTAGCTCAACTCCCTCGGCATCCACTAACCTATAAGCGTTCCCTGAGTATGCTTCTTTGACAACAAACGGACCCTCCCAATTTTCTTGCAATTTGCTCCTGGGACCTGGTGCCTGTATGATTTTGTGCTTTAGGACCAATTCACCTGCTTCGAATTTTCTCTTAAGAACTCTCTTGGCATAAAAATGTGCAATTCTCTGACGGTAGACTTGAGCGTGGTCAGCCTCTATCATTTGCCTTTCATCTAAGAGTTCAAGTTGTGCTAACAAGGCCTCCCGACGTTGATCGGGGTCAAGTTCGGCGTCCAATGGAACTCTTAGTGAAGGGATGAAGATCTCATATGGGAGTATCGCATCCGATCCATATGTCAAAGCATAGGGGGTTTTCCCCGTAGGAGTTCGGACCGAGGTGCGATAAGCCCAAAGAGCTTCCACTAAGCGGTCTGGCCAGTCAGCATTGTTGTGAGATTTGCATGTTTTCTTTATAATTTTGATGAGAGTTTTATTAGTAGCTTCCGCTTGTCCATTACTTTGTGGATAATATGGGGATGAATGATGCAAGTTAATGCCATATTTACCACACATGTCGCGAAGCTCCTGTGAAGTGAATTGAGGTCCATTGTTGGTGACGATGTCCCGAGGCACGCCGAATCTTGCAAGGATGTTGCGCTTGATGAACTTGACCACTGTTGATGCCTTGACTTCAATGAATGCTTCTGCTTCAGCCCACTTTGTGAAGTACTCCGTGGCGGTCAGAATGAAGGACTTCTTACGGATTTCTCTGGTTCTGTTTGCGAGAGGACCGACCACGTCGAACGCCCACATGGCGAAAGGCCAAGGAGCGATGAGAGGGTGAAGAGAAGAGGAAGGAGCATGAATTTTGTCGCCATGCAATTGACATTTAGCACAGTGACAGAAAAAATGACGACAGTCTTCTTCCATGGTGGGCCAATAATAGTGTCTTAGCAACTTTTGGGCAATTGCTCTACCATTAACATGGCCACCACATTTACTAGAGTGAGCGGCTTCAACAACATTTTGATATTCGAATTCATCGAGGCAACGAAGATTGACCCCACTGAGAGATTTCTTATATAGAATGCCACCTATGATCTTGTAACGCTCTGAGACGCGGCGAATGGCCCGTCTATCGGCAGAGGTGGCATAATCGGGGAAGGATTGAGAAAGTTTTCGATGTCAAAATACCAAGGATGGCCATCTTCGAGGTCAATTTTTGGCTCTTTTGAGAGCGCATGAACCCGAAGGGATGGAGAAGGAGACGTGAGTTGAGAAAACCAAGGATCTGCATGGGAGGGGACTTTTAATCTCTGGACAGAGACAGTTTCAGAAATTCTTCCCAAAGGAATAGGAATGGAAGACGCGAGGGAAGCGAGTGAATCTGCTAGGATATTTTGGGCCCTAGGAGTGTGAACTAAGGTGAGCTTCCTAAACTGCCGGACTACTTTTCCTACCAACTCTTGGTATGGTTTCAACTTGGGATCCCGGGTCTGGTACTTACTGAGGGATTTCCGGAGTATTAACTGCGAATCTCCAATTATCCTTAACACCTTGACTCCGAGCAATAAAGCCATTTTCAGCCCAACTAAGAGTGCCTCGTACTCGGCCACATTGTTCGTGGCTCGGAAGGTTAATTGGTAGGCGTGCGGAATGACTACTGTAAGACCCCGGATTTTTATTCTCCTTATAAATATACGTATGTATATGAATGGTGTGTTGAGTATTTACTTCTTGTGTGCTTAGCGTGCGTAGTTCATTGTGCCTACTATAAATTTTATCCTTCCCTTGAACATGAGCATGTGCGTATATCTGTATATAGATATATGTATAGATACGGGTATACGATAATTAATGTGGATCTGAACAACTAGACAATTAGAGGTGTATTATGAATACCAAGAATCTCTGACTTAGGATACTTGAGTAACACTATGCACGTGCTATCTAAATATTGAAGAATATCCTATACTACCTATTTTATGGAACTTGTATGGAAGTGTATGAAGTACATATGTGTAAGTACGTCTGTATGTTATCTTATATGTGTGACAATTGTATACTTAATTCTACATGCATAACACCTTGGTGTATTTGTGTATGCATATGTATATTTGGTTGTAAACGTTGTTATTGCATGGTTTAGTTAATGTGTACATTGTACTTCGTGCATTTCATGTACGTAAAGAGTTCAAGCATAATAGGTGTAATTAGTGGTCATATTGGGATTCTATACTTCTCATGAATAACATGCATATATCTTTATGATGATTAGGTGAGAATAGTCAATTGGATGAATTATGCATATAGTATATATTAAGAAATCCTATACATGTAATACTTAAGCAATGTTAGGTAAAGTTGTGTAAGTTAATCAAATTACCAGTGCGCATATCGTACCCATCTGTTTCAATCATAATGTACATAAATAGGCTACACCAGTGTGCGTATACTATATATATGTCAAATCAAGTGTGTGCGTGCGAGGACTATTTTATCGAATGGATTATTCCTAGCTAGCATAAATCATATCACCTCCTAATGATTTGCGAAGCCCTCATAATTCTCGTCATTTAATTTGCCGTATGTTGAGTCATACTTATGCAAAATATCATGTACGTACAGGTAGGTGTCTACGTACATTTTATCTTAGTATATTTATGTATGCTTGTATATGTATATAGATAGTTATGTACATATTAATTAGTATAATTAATGTGCATATGGTTATATTAAATGTAAATAATTTGTGTAATGAATGGTGATAGTATGTATACCCTACTATATACATAATGCATGTATACATGCATTACATGCATAGTTTCTGCATATTTTAGGGTTCTGGCCAAAGGCCACCTTGGCGTCAACCTCTGGCCGCCGAGGTGGAGTCCGCGTCCAGACATGGACGCCAACCATGAACCAGGCGTCCAGCGATGTGGACGTCAACCCCTCTGGCCTGCATGCGCAGCAGAGCTGCTATCTTCTGAAACAAGGCATGGCCACCCATTGGGGGATGTCCCCCAACGGCTCTCAAGTTGTCAAATCGGTATGGTGAGTGGGTGAGGGGCTCTCCTTATGGTCTAACCCGAAAATTGGTCCCTCCCACTTCTCACTTCACCCTTGCAAGAGGAGAAAAGGGGAGAGAAAAACCCTAGGTGAGCTGTGAGAAAAACCCATTTTAGAACCCTCAAAATCCGACCCCTGGGCCTTGATCCGGCATCCCCCCTGCTGCAAGGAGGTTGCTGGACCAACGAGGAAGGCTTCCCCGACATCCCCTCGGCGTGGAGATCACCCAGGAACCCGGAGGAAGGCGATCTAGAGGGAGGTTCTGCAACTTCTTGGGACTGCCCAAGGAGGTCTTCACCAAGCCTTTAAATCCCTTAGAAGAATTTTTGAAAGGCAAGTGCCTATCCATGGTGTTCCCTTATGAGTCTAGGTTGTTTCTATGATTTTTATGGAATTTTCCTCGAGTCCTAGACCCTCCTATTCACCTATGTTTCAAAGCTCGGGTCTGTGTTTTCTGCACAGACCTGAGTAGACGGCAAGATACCTGGACGCCCAGTTCATCCCTGGTGTCCATCGATCCTGCCGCTGACTCTGAGTCAGCGGCCAGGGACCGTCTCTAGTTCTTCTGGACAGAACAGTGAGCTGTTCTGTCCCTCTTGTACGTTAATTTCGTTATGATTTCCGTGATAAGGATATACGGTATTCCTATACGCTATGTATGTTATCATTTGTGGTGTGTGGATGAATGTGGTATGATGGTGAATGTGAGTTAAATAATGTCTTCTAAACTTGTGAGCATGACTCGTAGATAATTTTGCAAACCCATGTTCTATGATTAGGATTAGTTGAGTGCCTTGCTTTCGGCCTAATCATGGAGATTTGTGGGTCCGCATGTGTGTTTGCAAATTTCGGTAATTTATCCATGCTTGTGCAATTTGTTAAGATATTCGGTTCGATAAAATAGAAGCATGCAAGAATGATTCGTAGTGTTCAATCCATAGATGTGTGAATTAGGGAAATTTTGTACTCTCAATTCATGCATATGTTAGTGGCTTATGTTTAAACAGCAAGTGGTAAATTGCATGATGTGTTAAAATTCCATGTTAACGTAAATTGTGAATAACATGCAAAAATGGTTTGTGGTAATTGATTTATAGATGTATGAATTAGGGTGATGTTGTATTCTAAAATCATGCATATGTTAGTAGTCTCTGTGCAAAACAGTAAGTGGATAAATTGCAAATTGTGTTAGACCCATGTTAGCTTAAGTTGTGAATAATATGCTAATTAGGTATTTGATTTTCTGTAAATCCTATTTAGCTCAGAAAAAACTGAAAAATTGAGGGTATGATTTTGAACCCGAAAACAGCATGTGGTTAAAATTTCAGGTCAATTGGAACAGTAAGTAAAAAGTTATGTGTTTTCATGTGAAACGTGATAATTCATGCATATGATCGTAGTGTGATTAGTTATGGTTTAAAACCCACATGATTAGTGTGTTTACTGCGTGTTAAACTCTTGAAATTCTGTAGTGTCATGTTAGGAAAAACAGAGATATTAATGTGAGTGAGAAAGTGAATGTGATCCAAAGTGAAAAATGTAAAACCATGTGTAAAACGGTAATGTGTAAAAGTGTAAAAGCTGTGCCTATGTGACACTGCTACCCTAGAGGCATCGGGAGCCGTATATAGAAAAGTCCCTATAGAAGGCTCCATGTGATATAAGTTTGTCCCAAAGGCATTGGGAAAACCCCGGAGGTGGACAAGTACCACTGGATAGGGTGGAGAGGGCTTCTCCCGGTCTGCGCAGTTACCAAGATTCACCGTTGTATTGCCTAGGTGGTGAGTATGTGTATGAGTTGTGTATGTGTTGTGTCATGTGTTGTGTTATGAGTTGTGTGGAGAGCTGTGCTAAGGAATGAGCACGAGCTATGAGAAAATTGTTAGTGTCCTCTACTGGTGGTTAGGACTATGTGTCATGGCAAATTGTTTAAGAAATGAAAAATGAATAAAGTGTGAAATATGTGATCATGGCACGTGGTAAGTGCCCAAGATGCACTTGGTAAGTGCAATCCATGTGATATGTGATAAGTGAAAGTGGAAGAGAAAATGATGTGGAAATGAGTAAATTGTGTAAGTGTAAACATGTGTACGTGTCAATTGTGTCAAAGAGAACAATGTGAATGAGTAAGTATGAAATCATGTGAAACCGAAAATGTGAGAATGTGTTATTGGAAACCATGTGAAATCAGTAAACTCATGTTGTCATTATCATGCTTATGTGTGCATAAATGCCTAGAATCCATGTTAGGGATAATTAGTAAAAATGAGTGCAAGATAGCTTGATTACTTGTTCACATGATGTGTTTTATGTATTATCGTAGCTCTCATGTGAAGATTTATAGCCATTGAATCATATGAAATCAGCAATCTAAAGCATGTGAAAAGGTTCGTGTATGTGTTTAAAACTACGTGAAATCCATGCTAGTTGTGTTTCCCTTCATGTATGTAAATTGTTCATGTTGATAGCTTTCATGTTTTAGCTCTTTAAAAGATTGAAGTTCCTGAGTAAATTGAATAGAGACCATGTGATAGGTGAATTTTATTTTAGAAAATCTGAAAGCATGAGTTATGTATAAAATCGTAAAACTTTCATGATAGGTTGAAAACAAAAGAATTGACTAGCATGCTATGTGTTCTTAATTGTAAAAGTGCATGTAGAAACCACTAAGACTTGTATGTGTATATCATGAGTAGTGTCGCTTGCTGAGTCTTTGGACTCACTCTTGCTTCAGCGTACAGGTTGACAGGTATCGTGCACTAGAAGGTAGCGTGGCGAGGATCATCATTAGAAGACTATTTTGTGGAGCCGTTACCAGTTGTATCTTTTCTTTTGCACAAAAAGGATTAATGTATGGACAATATTTGGACATTGTAATTCTCTTTATTTTGTATTAATGTGGACATTGTCTTTCTATCTCGCTATTTAGATTATGGAATGTGTGTTGGTGACGGATTAAGAGTTGAGTTGTTTACTTTATTCCGCTGTACTCTATTGCTATCCAGGTACATATCAACCTATCGACCAGTGTTGGGTAAATGTCCCACTGTGACGACGCCCTTTATACCGATGGGGATTGGTATAATCGTACCGGTATGAAGAGGGTCGTTACAACTACCCCTTCCGGTGAGAGGAGGACTGCCCCTATTCCACACCCTTTAGAATTGAGAGCCCCGTCGAAGTAAAGCACCCACGAAGGTTCACCATCAATAATGGCTCCTAACTCTTCATCGGGAAAGCTTTCATCAACAGGAGAGTATAAAGGTAAGGGGTGGTGGGCCAAATGCTCAGCAATAGCGTGCCCCTTGATCGACTTCTGGTTGACATAGGTGATATCAAATTGATTGAGGAAACTCTGCCACCTCATCAACCGGTCAGTCAGGACAGGCTTCTCAAGCAAGTACCGAATTGGGTCCATACGCGCCAGAAGTTTCACCTCATGAGCTAGGAAATAATGCTTCAACTTCTGGGCAACCCAGACGACGGCTGCACACGTTCTTTCCATGGCGGTGTACTTCTTTTCAGCTTCATTGAACAACTTGGACAGGTATTACACCGCTCTCTCCTTCTTCTCGTCATCGTATTGGGCCAAGACTACTCCAGTTGAGTCTTCTGTGGTGGACACATAGAGCAGTAAAGGCCGACCCGGGACTGGAGGAGCGAGAACAGGGGGATTGAACAAATAACTCTTCAATTCATCAAAGGCCTTTTGACACTTATCGTTCCAATCAAACTTTGCCTCCCCTTTTAGCATCTCATAGAAGGGCTTACAACGGATTGAGTGCTGGGAGATGAACCTCCTAATGAACTGAAGTCTGTCGATCAGCCCTCTGACTTCTCTGATATTCTTAGGAGGAGGCATGTCAATTATTGCTTTGGCCTTGTTGGGATCTATCTCAATTCCCTGCTTGCTAACAATGAACCCTAGCAACTTACCCGAAGAAACTCCGAAAACACATTTCTTAGGGTTCATCTTTAGCTTATGTTCTCTAGACCGTTGGAGAACCGCCCGGAGGACTTCTGCATGGCCATGTCGGGTCTTTGATTTAACCAAGACATCCACATAGACCTCCATGTGCACATGCATCATGTCATGAAAAATTGCCATCATAGCCCTTTGATAGGTTGCTCCCGCATTCTTCAATCCGAAGGGCATGACGACATAACAGTAAGTCCCCCAGGGCGTTGTGAAAGAGGTTTTCTTCTGGTCTTCCTCCGCCAGACGGATCTGGTTGTACCCCGAGAAACCATCCATGAAAGATAACATCTCAAAACCGGCAGTGTTGTCCACTAGGACATCTATGTGTGGGAGAGGGAAATCGTCCTTTGGGCAAGCACGATTAAGGTCACGGAAGTCTATATAGATCCTAACCTTACCGTCCTTCTTCATTACAGGGATGATATTAGCTACCCAATGTGGATATAGCACAACCCTAATGAATTTGGCTCTATGCAGCTTGTCAATCTCCTCTTTGATCTTGAGTGCAAGCTTGGGATGTAGCCTCCTTAGCTTTTGTTTGACGGCTGTTGCGTCGGCTTTTAGAACCAACCAGGCAAAGCCGTCGGAGAATTCTTTGAGGATAGCTACAAGGGCTTGCTCTTCTTCTTCACTCAAGTTGGCACTAATTAACACTATCTTCGGGGATTCTTCAGTGCCAAGATTGACTTCTTTGGTAGGTTCATCTGCAGCCGTGGTGGGCTCGTCGAACCTTTTTGTGCCATCCACATAGGAGCTCACCGGGTCCTCTTCTTCCGACCCAAGATCTCCTAGCCCATCTTTCTCATTGAAATCTAGCAAGAAAACTCCTAAACCGTCATCTACAGAATCACCTTCCTCGAAATCCGCTTCTACGAGGGCAGGCTCCTTAAGAAACTCAGGAACTTGACTTAACTTGGCACACCTCTCAGCCAATGCCATGACATATCGGGCAGGGACTTGCCTACCCTTCTCTTTGTGAATGCATGGCTGAGAGGGACCAGACTCTCCTAATCTTGACTCTCAACTGGACCCTAAACCTGACTCTAAGACTGAATCTAAACTAGGATCTAGACTGCTATGCACAGGACTATGTACAAAAGTATGTACAGGGGAAGCACCCCGAGAGGGGTGAGGATCTAGATGGGAAAGCGTCGGCCCTTGGCCGAGTGGAAGAGATTCCAAAAAGGAAGGGTGCTCGATGGAGATCTCTGATTTCCAATTTTGATAATTGGCGTTTTGTTTTTTGGAGTCAAGGCCCAAAACCATGAGCTGCTGGCTCAGGGCAGCCTCGACTGACCAAGTGGGAGATGGAGAAAGGATTGGAGGAGAAGTAGGGGATGAAGAAGTGGATGGAAGATCTGAATGGTGTGGAGGGTACACGGAAGTAAGGGGAGATGAGGGCGGAGATGGAGATGGTGAAGAGAGGGGATCGGACCCAAAGAGTGAGAGGAGGCCAAAGTCATCACAGACTCCCTCCATTTCTGTCACCTCTTCTTCTTCTTCTTCATCACTTTCGGAGCAAGATAGTTCTTCTATTAACGGCTCCCTGGTTCCCAGCTGGGTGGGTCCTTGGACAAAGTGCTCTTTCAGAGTCCAGGTAAGAGGTTGATGGGGTATGAATGGATTTGGATGGACAGGGTCTGGGCGGAAACCTAGACCGGCCTTGGGTAACAACCTCCTAATTGCCTGAACACTATGGATCTCTCCTTGTTCGTCCGTACCTAACCCGCGGCCATGAACATAGCCAATATTGGCCATCACTTCCCAACCTTTTCCTGGGGAACATGGGACGAGGGGTTCTTCGGCAAGCTGGGGAGGTTGGTTGAGATCATAGGGTGAGGGGAAGTCAAAGATTGACATAACTGGTTTCTTCCCCTTATCTGGAATGAAGAGGTGCGGCATCTGCTCTGTAGTGACTGCGTTGAGGGTCTCCAGGATGGGAATGCTCTTGACTTTGATTACCCGCCCATTGAAAGGGAATTTGAAGCACTGGTGGGCGGTGGAAGGGACCCCTAGAGTCTGCTCTAGACAAGGACGACCAAGGATGGCCTTGTAGGCCGGATCGACATCAAGAACTAGAAACTCGGTAGACATGATGAAGGGCCCGACTTCTAGTTTAAGAGCAATCTTGCCTTTGGCAACCCTTTTGGAGTTGTCATAGGCAGCGATGGTGGAGCAGCTCTTCTCCAGATTCTCCTCTCCTAAACCCAATTGCTTAAGAGTCTTCATCGGACAGACATTAACAGATGCCCCGGTGTCAATAAGAGTGGAGTCTACCGAAACCCCGTCAAGGTTAATGGTGAGACAGAGAGGAAGCGAACGACACTCAGGGGTGACAAGATCCTTGTCCGAAAAAGATATTGAGGGTCCTTGAGTGAGGGATAGAATGGCGTTGGTGACCCCACTAGGAGAGAGGTCATCATTGACCATGATCTTTTGGAGAAACTGAAGGAGGGTGGATTGATGCGACGGCAACCTCCGAATCAATTCTAAAATGGACACCCTCGCGGGTGTCTTATCTAGATGTTGGAGAATGTCATATTCGGTGTCGGACGGAGGTGATGGTCCACTATCCTCTTCATCTTGGGATGGCCGCGGAGGTGGAGGAACAATTCGATTTCTGAGCGTGACATGAACGGCCTCCTGGGACTTACGGAGGATGAGCTGGAGGGGTCTGGTAGATGACTCACAGGTAGGGGAAGTGAGGATAGTAGGATAGGCATCTTGAGGAGGTCAGATGAGCGTTAAAGGTATCTCCTCTAGAATGGCATCCACTGATACGGAGGGCTCCTGAGACTCTGCAGTGAGACATGGGTACCATTCCTCGAAGCCTTCTACCCCCCACTGTTGCTCTCTCCTCACAACCCGAGGTCCTAAGTGTATTATGGTATGCACATTCTCTTGGGTTTTAAAGGAGGAGGGATTGTTGCCTTGGTGTTTGGGGAGAGGGTTACTGAAAATGCCGAGGTCCTTCTTGGTGTACCTAGACTTGGCTATGGCCACCTTGACATCTTCCCAGTTGATTCTTCCTTGGTCATTCATGTCATAGACCCAGTCACGGAAGGTAAAGCAATTGTTGATGAAATGACCATGGGCCCTATGGTATGGACAGTATTTGGAGGTATCCATCCTCGGATTGGTGTTCTCCCTTTGTGGGGGAAGTTGGATTGCATCACAGGACATGAGGGCGAAGAATACGTCCTCGAGGGTCTCAGGGAGAGGAGGGTAATGCGACCTTTTAGGGCCAGGTCGGGTGTAGCCAACAGGAGGGGGGGGGTACAGTAGAATAAGGTTTGGAGGGATGTGATGGGAATTGGTGAGGATTGGAAGGAGGATTAGAGGGCTTGTTGGGAGGCCTCAGCGGTTGACTGCAAGCACTGACAGACTCATTGACGGTCACCCCTTCGGTGGTAGGTGCCGCAGGAGCCTTACGTGCCTTTGTCTTCCCCTTAAAGAAATGTGGGAGAGAGGAGTCTTTGATTTGATTTTCAATCACCCTGGCTCTATTATAAAGATGTGAGAAGGAAGGAAACTCACTTAGCATTAAGACAGAGCGGAGCACAGGGGTGGTGTTGGTGACTAACAGGGTTATGGCTTGGGACTCCGGGATGGGTATGTCGGCTCTGGAGGCCATGGATCTCCATCGGTTAGCATAGGTGACAAAGTCTTCGTTCGGCTTCATCTTTTCCGCCACCAAGTCGGGGAGTGTAGGGACTTGAGTGGCCATGTATGAAAAATGTGAGATGAATCGCTCGGAGACAATGTCAAAATTAACGAGATCCGATGCGGGTAGAGAGGTGAACCACCTCAAAGCTTCCCCTTCTAACGATTGTTGGAAGAGGTGAACTAAGAGGACCCGATTGTAAAGCCACCGATGGGAATCCATAGTGAAGCCAACGAGGTGGAATTGGGGATCAGAGGTCCCATCATACTTGTGGTACTTTGGGGCCTTGAAATCGGGGGGAAAATAAGTGTTGGGAAGCTTGCAGTAGTTTTGGAGTGAGTGAGGTTTTGACAAAGATAGGGACTAAGCCAGGAGCTTCCTAACAAGACCTTCCACCTCTGAACGGGGAATGGATTCAGATTGGGTGGGGGGTGTGATTTGAACAGGTGGTGAATGGGCGGAAGGAGGAGTGAGAATAGGAGTAGGGAACGGAGCAGGGGTAGGGGAAGGAATGAAGGTAGAGACGGGCACCCGGGGTGAGGTGACCAGCCTAGGAGTGGGCCTAGACGTAGAGGCGTTGAAAGGGGATAGGGATGGAGTGGAAGGAGACGCCGCTGCCCGGATGGTATGCTTGGAAAGCATAGAAATAATTTCATCGGCCGAATAGCGAGACCTGAGTTTAGAAAACTCGGGGTCTTCTTGAGCATTTTGGGCGTGAGTGGGGTTGACCCTCAAGCTGACTTCTTCATTGTCGGCTTGGGAGGATGATTGGACTCATTCCTCGGGCTGAACATCAGTGTTTATCATACCGACAATCTCATTGACATTATCATCATACTCAAATGCCGGTTTATTAGCCATGTTGACAGGGTCCAACCAAGTGTCCATTAGCACACAACCTACTGATTTTAAAATGGTTAAAGTTGACTAACTTCACTGTTTTTAGCAGAAGTATGGATTTCTACCAAACAATGTTATCAAACAACGTCCCCAAGATTTTTAAATGTCAAAGTTATGTGTTAACTTGATTTGTAAAGGTCGTTCTCTCAAATCTCACTTGAATCCCGGTGAGTAGGTGAGCTAGACAGGGAGGGTAAAGGTCCTCCTGCCCCATACCGTGAGGGAATCCACGGAATTTAGGGACTTACAGAGTTTTCCTTGGAGCCAACCCGATTTACCCAAGAGGGAATCCCCGAGTAAAAGGTTGTAAACCAAGGAAGGGTGATCCTAGAATGTGAGGGGAGGCTAGAAGAGGTGAGAAAGATGACCTCCAGTGACTGAGGACTATTAGTGACAGACAGACAGCAAACAGAAAGGAAAAATCAAAGCAAAACAATCAAAAAATAATGAAAGAGCATGCTTCTGTGAACATAAACGTCAAGACGATGGACGCACAGTTCATAAGAAACAGTAGACGGCAATATCGACTGACGCTAACAACAGGTCGACGACAACAGAAGTGGACGCTAACAGGAAGTAAACGGCAGGAACGGTGGACGTTTACCTGGGTAGACGGCAAGATCGCTTGCCGTCTACCTGGATGAACACAGACCGCAGCAGCAGTGTTGTCCCACCGTGATCGCCAGAAAAGAGCTGTGGACGTCTTCATTTCCGCGCCATCCCCGGCCGACCTCTGGATCTCCCGGATGCTCGCGGACGCCGTCGAACTCTCGTTGGCGATGATGGGGTTGCCGGTTGACCTCGTTGACCCTCCGGTTGACTGAGTTGACTAGAGGGAAAACAAAGAAAACAAGCTGAATGAAGGGGAGTACGTGATCGCCAGGGCCTTACCTGTGCCCAAGGAGTATTAGAATCGCGCCGGTGTGGCCGCCTCGCGCAGCGGATGGAGACGAGGGCTTCAACTTCTCCTCCTTCAGCCGGCCAAAGGAGAAGAGCTCCGCGGTCTCCTGCGTGTTGTTCCTGCCACAAAAAGACACTCTATAAGACTAATGATAGAGTAGTAAATGCCCAAAACGTGAAGAGATAGCCCAAAAGGTGAGTCCCGTACCCGTTGCGGACTTGAGAAGAGGGGTGGCCAAATGCTATGACCACCCTTCTTCCCTCCATTTTTGGTTGGGAAACCCCTTTCTAGGTGTGTAGGGAGAGGACCTACGTGCCTAGAGTGAGTGGGAGAGTGTGTGTGATATGCAAAAAGAACTAAAGAGTAAAAGGGAAAGAGAGAGGGATGGAGGTGTAGATCCTCGTTTGCAAGTGTTTCAGCTCCTTGTAGGGCTCCTCCAGCTCCAAAGCAGCCCTCCCGGACGTCCCAACTCGTGAGAGGAAGAAGAGGATGACTTGATGAAGCTTGGATGCAATTTTCTCTCTCCTCCTTCAAAGGGTCAGCATGTGGACGTCCAGCCTCCCTCCTCTGGCTTAGAGGGCTCAAGGGGGAGTTATATAGACAGTGGGCTCGAGCTCAGCTGCCTTAGATGCTCAAGTGTGAAGAAACACACTTGTACACATGGCAATCCAAGTCTAAAGGCTCCAACCAATGGGGAGAGGCCACATGGGATTTTTACTGGGTCAAGGGAGTGCCAAGGTGGCCCATATGCCCGTTGGGAACAGTCCCATGCGGTGCATGGGCGAGGGAAAGGCGCTAGTGGGCTATATTCTCAGGGTAGTTGCGCAGACCAGGTAAACCAGGTTAACGTGAATCGCTATTGCCACCAACACCATGCAGATGTCCAGGGATGTGGACGACAAGACGGGTCAACGTCAATGAGGCTTGCCGTCAACCAATAGTCGGCGGCCATCGATGCTGCCGTCTACATGGCATCCGAGGCAAGTCAACAAATGGTCAAACGAGGCTTAATGGGCCAAAAGAGCCTTGCGGGAGATGGGCCAAATCTCGCGTCTACAATCATGTCATGCAAAATCCACAAATTTATTTTCTAACAATCGAATTATCATATTCCTACATACAACACGCAATCATTATTATCATGGTATCTCCTTTTATCATGCGACATGTAAATCATTTCAATTAGAGTTTTATTCTACATTATGCAATATGTCGCCGTTGTCATGTAACATTGGACCATTTAAACATGTAGCAATTCTTATATATATATATATATATATATATATATATATATATATATATATATATATATATATATATGCATGTAATTCATGTAACATTTAACACATAGACATGTAGCATGAAATCATGTAGACAATGTTCATGTAGGCATGTAGCATGTAGGTCATTTTCATTTAATTGCCAAGACATAGCCCGCACTATAATAGAGATCAGTAGTCATTTAACATTCACTTATTACCTAGGCAATACAGTGATGAAGTCATGGTATTTGTGTAAAACCGGGGAAAGTCCTTCCCACCTTAACCAGTAGAACTTGTCTACCTCCAGGATTTCAATCCGTTGCCCACGGATTCATTCATTCATTTACATATAGGTGAACCATTACCATAGGGGCATCTATGGTGTAGTTCCTTGTAGGAATCTCTAATATAGCAATGTCTTTATTGGCATTTCATTTCAATGCATGCACTAACATGTATGATATCACTACATTTCTTTTACATTCTATGCAATTCTAACATATATCAATGCAATAATCTACAACATAACTTTTCAGTTTTGCAATTTCATTTTTCCGCATGACAGACCCCTATCATGGTACTACATGCAACACATTCATTCATGCACATCCTTCCATTTTTATTTAAATTCTACATGTAACTTATTATTCATAAATTCATAAGAGAATGTACAGATGTCTAAAAATTCTGAAATTTTAATCAAAATTTAGAATCAGGATATACTATGCACATGCCAAATTTCATATTTTTATGATCTCTATAACTATTTTTCATAAATTAATTCCATCAATTTGACTAATTAACATGGTACAACATCTAGTAAAAGATCATGGAATTTATACAGAACAGAGAACCACTGGCATGCATTATCTCCCATAGTAATTCAGTCTTCAACCATCCATATTCTACCATACATCATTTTACAATCCATTTCACTTGTCTTTTGTCAATATAACATCAATAGCATTCATGTATATATATTTACATAGCCTGTATACTATTGCAATAATCAGTCCATATTATAATAGTAAACAAATACTCTAAACATCACATGGCCGAAACTCATACAAGCATGGATCATATATAGACAATTAAAATCAGATTTTCTGGAAATACATGTTACTGATAAACTTGACGGCAAGGTATGTGGCGTTTACTTAAGTAGACGTCCACATACTTTGTCGTTAAGCCTAAATAGACGGCGGCACATAACGCCGTTAACACATATTGACGGCGGCACATAGCGCCGTTTACATATAATAAAACTCAAAAAACGAATGTTGATCACATGAAGTAGACGGCAGTCGATGCCGCAGTTAATAAGATATAGACGACAAGCAATCTGGACGTCTAGTTCTTATGCGCAGAAAACACAGAAAACCCTACATGAAATAACGCAACTTCTACCCCTTCACGTAGGTTATTTGCATGCTTTAAAAATATGGAAAAATGGTAAATAGATAGTGTATCATATCCTAAACTGAACCCCCATGTAACTTGCCTTTAACCCTCCTTTAGGAGTGACAATTCTAAGCCCGAAGATGCCCGCCTCGTCTGTGAGGCAGTTCTTCCCGCCAACTTCAAACGCTCCAATCAACCATCAACGCAAGTTCTCCTGCTTGGATGAGCTCCTGATTACATAGCTGGTCGAACCTCCTTGGTTCAGAAGCCTCCAATCCACACGAACTAGCACAGAATCGCCCTTTCTCGGCCCTCTTTCTCTCCTCCAAAAACCAGAGCAAAAAACCCCTTTCTAATCGCGGAATCCGGTCTTATAATGACCTCCCACGCAATGGCCAGCCGAAATCCTGACCCTCAGATCCTAAACGCTCAGATCTACGCATTAAAACCCCTTAAAAATGGCCGATCTCTCTTTCCCCGAATGGAAATATCAAAAATAGGCAAGTCAGCTTAACATCAACATAAGATGCCGTCAGCCTCAATGTAAACGTCCATCGATGATGTCGTCTATAGTCTTGCCCAAAAATTAAATAATTTATAAAATAGTAAATGACACAATAGTCTGTCGTTAACAGAAAATAAACGGCAGGTGATCATGTCGCTAATAAGACTTAACGTCAACAGATGTGGACGCCAGGTTCACCACAGAACAGCACTCAAATACATGCAGTATTAAACACATAATTTGCAAAATAAATTTAAGAAAATTCCTAGGGCACTACATCCTCTCCCCCTTAAAATAATCTTCGTCCTCGAAGATTGAGTTAGATTACTCACCAAACAAGGACGGATAAAGCTTCTTCATCCTTTCTTCAAGCTCCCACGTCGCTTCTTCTCGCGAGAAGTTCCTCCATAGAACCTTCAATAATGGAATAGACTTCGATCTCAATTCCTGCACCTTCCGATCCAGAATCTCTACCGGCTGCTCTGCATAAGACAAGTCTGGCTAAAACTGCACTGGCTCATAACTAATCACATGGGCCGGATCTCTCACATACCTCCTCAGCATGGATACATGGAATACTGGGTGCACTGCTGCCAAAGATGGTGGCAAAGCTAACTGGTACGCCACATTCCTGATTTTTTTCAAAATCTCAAATGGACTAATGAACCTCGGGTTTAGCTTGCCTCTTTTCCCAAACCTCACTACACCCCTGGTCGGCGAAACCTTGAGAAAAACATGATCTCCAACCTCGAATGCCAAATCCTTCCTCCTTGTATCCGCATAACTCTTCTAACGATCCTGAGCTGCCTTTAACCTCTGCACAATCATCTGGATCTTCGCCAAAGCTCTTGCACCACTTCTGGTCCAACCAGATGCCGATCTCCCGACTCCTCCCAACACAATAGGGATCTACAGGGTCTCCCGTATAAAGCCTCAAAAGGTGCCATACCTATGCTCGAATGGAAACTGTTATTGTAAGCAAATTTCACAAGAGATAGGTGTCGCTCCCATTCACCTTTCCACTCCAAAACACAAGCCCGTAGCATATCCTCCAATGTCTGAATAGTCCTCTCGGACTGCCCATCCATTTGCGGATGAAATGTCGAACTCAGCTTCAACTGACTGCCAAAAGCCTGCTGCAAACTCTGCCAAAACCTGGAAGTAAATCTCGGATCACGATCTGAGATAATCGACTTCGGAATCCCATGCAGCTTCACAATGCCATCAATGTACAGTCTGGCCAAGCTCTCTACGGACTGCTTCTTCTTCATGGCAAGGAAATGAGCACTCTTTGAAAATCTATCAAGGATCACCCAAATTGAATCATTTCCTCTAGCCGATCTAGGCAATCCAGACACAGAATCCATGTTCACTTGTTCCACTTCCACTGAGGAATATCCAACCTCTGCATCAAACCTGAAGGTCACTGATGCTCTACCTTCACTTGCTGACAAATCAGACACTTCGCCACCACATCAGCAACATCCCGCTTCATTCCAGACCACCAGAAAGAACACTTCAGATCCTTATACATCTTCCCACTACCTGGGTGAATAGAGAACTGAGACCTATGCGCTTCTTCCAAAATTTCCTTCCTCAGATCAGCATCATTAGGGACACACACCCTAAGATTCAGGCGAATCACACCATCCTCATCTTTGGTAAAACTGGCCTTTCCAACCAACTCCTGTAACAATGGATCATCTTTCTGCAAAGCAATAACCCGATCAAGAATAGACGATCTCAATGATAACTGAGCCATGAACAAGTTGCACAATTGAGGTTCGAAAACAGCCAAAGCACCTGAAGCATCTTCTAGCATTTTCCAGTCTTGCCTCATCAACTGCCTCTTCCTGCTCAAAGCATCTGCCACCACATTGGCCTTCCCTGGATGGTAAGAAAGCTCAAAATCATAATCTTTCAAGAATTCTATCCACCTCCGCTGCCTCAGGTTCAACTCCATCTGCGAGAACAAATACTTGAGACTCTTGTGGTCTGAGAAGAGCTCAAATCTGACTCCATACAAGTAATGCCTCCAAATCTTCAAAGCATAGACCACTGCCACTAATTCCAAGTCATGAGTCGGGTAGTTGCGCTCGTGCTCCTTGAGTTGCCTAGAAGCATACGCCACAACTCGACCTTCTTGCATAAGAACGTAGCCAAGCCCAATCTTCGAAGCATCTGTGTAGATAGAGAAAGAATCTACACCATTGGGCAAAACAAGCACTGGCGCTGAGATCAGATGAGTCTTCAACTCCTGGAATGCCTTCTCACAAGCCTCTGACCACTCAAACTTGACTCCTTTCCTTGTCAACCTCGTCAAGGTAGCCGCAATAGAAGAGAATCCTTCGATGATCTCCTATAATAGCCGGCCAAGCCGAGAAAACTCCTGATGTCAGCTGATGATCTCGGTGTTTCCCAGTCAAGGACAGCTTCCACCTTAGCCGGATCCACAGACACTCCTTCACCAGAAATGACATGTCCCAAGAAATGGACCTTCTTCATCCAGAAGTTGCACTTGCTGAACTTAGCATACAGCTTGTGCTCCCTTAGGATATCCAGCACAATCCTCAGATGCTCTCTATGAGTCTCCTCATTAGGTGAATAGATCAGCACATCATCTATGAAGACCACAACAAAAGAATCTAAATACTGCCGAGAAACCCTGTTCATCAGGTCCATGAAAATTGCTGGGGCATTTGTCAAACCAAAGGGTAAGACAAGGAATTCGTAATGGCCATATCTCGTCCTAAAAGCCGTCTTAGCAGAATCTTCTGGCTTAATTCAGAGTTGATGATAGCCAGAATGAAGATTGATCTTAGAGAATACCGAAGCTCCTCGCAACTGATCAAACAAATCATCAACACGAGGTAAAGGATACTTGTTCTTGACGGTTACCTGGTTAAGCTTGCGGTAATCAATACACAATCTCATCGATCCATCCTTCTTCTTCACAAAGAGAACAGGTGCTCCCCATGGCGAAATGCTCGGTCGAATGAAGCCCTTATCAAGCAATTCTTGCAGCTGCTTCCTCAATTCTGCCAACTCCGCTGGTGCCATACGATAAGGCGCAATGGAAATAGGTGTTGTGCCAGGGACTAGCTCAATGCCAAACTCAATCTCCCTAGCCGGGGGAAAACCAGACAAATCCTCAGGAAAAAACATCGCTGAAATCTCTGACCACCTCAATATCCTCAACAAATAACACCTTCTTCGAATCCTCGGACACAACCACACTAGCCAGAAAACAGCTACAACCCTTGATCAACATCCAGGCCGCCTTCAAAGAAGAAATGACGTACTTGCCCGACATGCTCTTAGGCAAAGGATGAACAAACTCCTCCTTACCAGGAATCCAGAAAATAATAAGCTTCCGCCGACAATCCATCAGAGCATAATGCTCCTCGAGCCAATCTAAGCCCAAAATGGCATCATAATCTTTCATCTTCAACAAATAGAAACTACCAGGCAAAACTTGCTCCTCAATGCACACAGGAAGTGACAAAAAACACTGCTCAGTCAAAATAGTTCCTGTTGGAGTATGCACAGACAAGGGAACCTCCAACTTTTTCGGAACTAAACCATCATCCTTCATCAAGACATTGGCAAATCCCTCGGAAATAAAACTATGCGTGGCACCGGTATCAAACAAGACTCTAGCATGCATTCCCATAATTAAAATTGTACCTTCTGTGACATGCTCTGCCAACTCTGCCTCGTCTCTCGCCAAAGCGAATACTCGAGCCTGAGCCCTCGGTCTCTCCGCTGCTCTCGTTGCCGATCTAGCTACTGCTGGTGCTGCTGCCGCTGCAGTCTGCTGCGCCATCTTTGGACAATCTCTGATCTTGTGGTTCTTATCACCACACCTCAAGCACCTCCCAGAAGTCACCCAACACACCTCGCCTCCATGGCGCTTCCCACACTGGGTACACACTGGCTTCTCTGCAACTGTGCCTCCGCCTGGTGTCGGTGCAGCCACCCTCTCCGGTGCAACTACTCTCTGCTGAAAAACTAGGGCCTTCTTCTTTCTGTCTTGCCTCTGGAAAGCTGATGCTGGCCTCTTCAATGAAGCCCACTTCTCCTCCAGGTAGACCTCCATCTCTGCCTCCTGCATGCAAGCCGCTGACAGAGCCTCCTCCATGGTACGATGTCCCAAAGCCACCAGTCTCGTCCTTAGGGATGGCTTCAACCCCATAATGAATTTCTTTACCTTCCTCCGCTCATCTGCCACTATGTGGAGCGCATACTTGGACAACTCCGCAAATCTCGCCTCGTACTCAAGCAAGCTCATTGACCCCTGGGTCAATGTCAAAAACTCATGCTCCATACGATCCTGCATGTGCTCCGGAATGTACTTCGCCCTGAACAAATGGACGAACTCAGCCCAAGCAACCTCCATAGCTCCATCTGCAAACTGTGTGTGTAGTACAGAGGACCACCACACATCGGCATGCTTCTGAGAAGAAAGATCAATACAGCTAAGGGTACACTTCAAACAACACACACATAACCTTCAAAAACCAATCTTTACCTACATCATATAAGTAGCCAAGGTCACCCTCTCCTCTTCCGCGCATCGGATGGCACGAAAGATCTTCTCCGTCTCCCAGAGCCAACTCTCCGCTAGAATAGGATCAGTCTCCCCCTTAAAGAAGGGCAGGGTCATCCTCCTGAACCTCCCATCATAGGCACTCCTCCAAAGACTGCCACATGAGCAGGTGCCTGCGCCTACAATACAAAACAAGCTCTTAGCTAACAATTCTTCCAATTTACACCTTGAATAACTCTTGCATCTACCAACCTGAACCTGCACCTGCGCCTGCAATGCCGCTGTAGTCTGAGCCTGAGTCTGCATCGCATGCACCAATCCTTGCATCAATGCTCTGTAGTCCACAAGTGGCGGTGGGGGTGGCAAAGGTACTCCAGTCTACTCTTGAGCCTGCTGAGCTAGAGCCTGCGAACCTCCTACTGACTCATCACCCCGAGACGGGCCAACTCCTCTACGTCCACGAGTCGCCATAGTATGAAAAACAAGCATCAATTATCATAACCTATTATTCTACATAATTTTTGGACTAATTCTTTATGCAGACTTAAAATATGAATACAATGTTGATATTTCATTTATGTACATGCTCAATTTGGAACACTCTGATACCAATCTCTGTAACGCCTCTCTTAGACCCAGTACAGTTATACCAACTCACATTGGATCTAACAGAGGTATTACAGTGGAATAAATCTAACAATTGACGGTACAGGTTGAGATATACACAAATGACAACTCAATTCCAATAATAAGCAACGGAATATGGAACTAAATGATTGTAATCAACATTATACTCAAATATAAAGTCTAGTGCATAAAAGAGATATAACAATAGTCCCAAACTTATTACATTTCATAGTCCAAATGCATAAAGGAAAATACATATAGTCCTCACATACAAGAGTCACTCCAAAATCTCTCAACCAATCTAAGTCTCCACGTCCTCTCGCTCCGAGTCAGTGTGTACTAACTCCTGAGTGTCTTCTGGTTCTCCTGAAATGTTAAGCAAGTATGAGTCTACAAGACTCAGCAAATCACATGAAAGACAGTTTACGATATTATAAATATAATAGGTTTAAAACATGGTAACATATTATCACTCATTTCATTGATATCATATACTCTTCCTGCTAACATGGTTCTAAGTCCATTGGCAATTTGTCATTTCATAGCATTTCTAATTATCATGGAAATAAAACCTATCATGTCATGCAAAATCCACATTTTTATTTTCTAACAATCGAATTATCATATTCCTACATATAACACGCAATCATTATTATCATGGTATCTCCTTTTATCATGCGACATGTAAATCATTTCAATTAGAGTCTTATTCTACATTATGTAATATGTCGCTGTTGTCATGTAACAATGGACCATTTAAACATGTAGCAATTCTTTTATATATATATATTTGCATGTAATTCATGTAACATTTAACACATAAACATGTAGCATGAAATCATGTAGACAATGTTCATGTAGGCATGTAGCATGTAGGTCATTTTCATTTAATTGCCAAGACATAGCCCGCACCATAATAGAGATCAGTAGTCATTTAACATTCACTTATCACCTAGGCAATACAGTTATGAAGTCATGGTATTTGCGCAAAACCAGAGAAAGTCCTTCCCACCTTAACCAGTAGAACTTATCTACCTCCAGGATTTCAATCCGTTGCCCACGGATTCATTCATTCATTTACATATAGGTGAACCATTACTATAGGGGCATCTATGGTGTAGTTTCTTGTAGGAATATCTAATATAGCAATGTCTTTATTGGCATTTCATTTCAATGCATGCACTAACATGTATGATATCACTACATTTCTTTTACATTCCATGCAATTCTAACATATATCAATGCAATAATCTGCAACATAACTTTTCAGTTCTGTAATTTCATTTTTCCGCATGATAGACCCCTATCAAGGTACTACATGCAACACATTCATTCATACACATCCTTCCATTTTTATTTAAATTCTACATGTAACTTATTATTCAGAAATTCATAAGAGAATGTACAGATGTCTAAAAATTCCAAAATTTTAACAAAAATTCAGAATCATGATATACTATGCACATGCCAAATTTCGTATTTTTATGATCTCTATAACTATTTTTCATGAATTAACTCCATCAATTCGACTAATTAACATGGTACAACATCTAGTAAAAGATCATGGAATTTATACAGAACAGAGAACCACTGGCAAGCATTATCTCCCACAGTAATTCAGTCTTCAACCATCCATATTCTAACATACATCGTTTTACAATCCATTTCACTTGTCTTTTGTCAATATAACATCAATAACATTCATGTATATATATATACATAGTCTGTATACTATTGCAATAATCAGTCCATATTATAACAGTAAACAAATACTCTAAACATCACATGGCCGAAACTCATACAAGCATGGATCATATATAGACAATTAAAATCAGATTTTCTTGAAATACATGTTACTGATAAACTTGACGGCAAGGTATGTGGTGTTTACTTAAGTAGACGTCCACATACTTTGTCGTTAAGCCTAAATAGCTGGCGGCACATAGCGCCGTTAACACATATTGACGGCGGCACATAGCGCCGTTTACATATAATAAAAGTTAGAAAACAAACGCTGATCACATGAAGTAGACGGCAGTCGATGCCGCCGTTAACAAGATATAGACGACAAGCGATCTGGACGTCTAGTTCTTATGCGCAGAAACACAGAAAACCCTACATGAAATAACGCAACTTCTACCCCTTCCCGTAGGTTATTTGCAAGCTTTAAAAATACGAAAAAATGGTAAATAGATAGTGTATCATATCCTAAACTGAACCCCCATGTAACTTGCCTTTAACCCTCCTTTAGGAGTGACGATTCTAAGCCCGAAGATGCCCGCCTCGTCTGTGAGGCAGTTCTTCCCGTCGACTTCAAACACTCCAATCAACCATCAACGCAAGTTCTCCTGCTTGGATAAGCTCCTGATTACGTAGCTGGTAGAACCTCCTTGGTTCAGAAGCCTCCAATCCACACGAACTAGCACAGAATCCCCCTTTCTCGGCCCTCTTTCTCTCCTCCAAAAACCAGAGCAAAAAACCCCTTTCTAATCACGGAATCCGGTTTTATAAAGACCTCCCACGCAATGGCCAGCCGAAATCCTGACCCTCAGATCCTAAATGCTCAGATCTACGCATTTAAACCTCTTAAAAATGGCCGATCTCTCTTTCCCCGAACGGAAATATCAAAAACAGGCAAGTCAGCTTAACGTCAACATAAGATGCCGTCAGCCTCAATGTAAACGTCCATCGATGATGTCGTCTATAGTCTTGCCCGAAAATTAAATAATTCAGAAAATAGTAAATGACACAATAGTCTGTCGTTAACAGAAAATAAACGGCAGGTGATCTTGCCAAGTTCACCACAGAACAGCACTCAAATACATGCAGTAATAAACACATAATTTGCAAAATAAATTTAAGAAAATTCCCAGGGCACTACAAAACCACCCTTATAAACACCCATGCATGTCAAGGAAAGGATCTACACTCAATTAACCTCACACGCAAACATGGAACCCTCATCAAACACACCCCGTTCCAAGCATGAAACCAAGCATGCAATCATCCCACAAGAACCACAACCACAATTCATATCCCACCATGTGTTCTAAGGCTTGGAGAAGGGGTTTGCTGCCCTTGCATGGTAGAACTAGGGGGAAAGCATGGGGTCCCTACCTCAAAACGAAGATCCACCCCAAAGGGGCCTTCTCGTAGGCATGCAACCTGTCACGCCCCGATATTTAGCAGCGGAATAAATACCGGAATGTGTGAACGATACAAATAGAAGTATCACAGTTGAGTAGCGCAGAGTCACAATTAAACATAACAACACATTTGAAACCATAATATTGTCATCAAAAGTACTCTTTATTCCATTTCAATCCACTAGTTACAACCTTACATAAGATGAACCAACTGAAGGGTCCATTAATGAAGAGCCCTCTTTAGAGAAGAGGTGAGACTCTTGCTGATAAGCACACACTTGTTCTCACTATCTTTCAATGTGGGACTAAAGATTTCCTCTACACAGCCCCCTCAAATAAAACTCCATGAAAATGTTTCGCTATTACATAACTACTCAAACATCTATTCCTAAACTGTTGACTCCTCATAAGACGGGTGCTCTTCACTCTTGCCCTACCCCATCGGAGTCCACTGGATCCTCATCACTACCTGAAAAGGGCAGGATAATAGGGTGAGCGAACTAGCTCAGTAGGATTTACATCTCAATGTACGGGCACTAATATACATGATTAACATTTTAAATAGGCAGATATGCACATGAACATGATGACAATGCATGCATTTCTAACAAGTCAAATAGATGAATAGACCAAATATCATATCAAATCAAATATCGAATTTCATATACAATGGACAGGTAATTCAAGAATAGTATCAAAAGGAATTGGCCATATTCACACAGATATCACTTATTCACATGATCAGACATATCATATCAAACTTATCATATCGTATCAAACAAAGGCACATTCACACAAATCTTGCACACAAATCAGTGCCATGCCAAGCACCACAAGTCCATACTTCCGCGGTTATAAGTACGTTGGGGCAAGTCCTCCCCAGGACCAGACAGGGCCTTTATTGCACAGGCATTAGTCAAATGGACTGAAGTCCCACATTGTGCCGATCAAACATATACATATTATGGCCACTGAATTTCAATAACAAGCTCATTGTAATAAGGACATGATCATTCATAGAGTCAAGGTATGACAAAAGCTCAAGAGATCGATTGGACAGCATAACGACGTATCTTATGTTTCATAATTCATTAATGTATTGACAAGAGGTTGACTAATGACAGATCGTACGCGGTACAAGTGCTCTCTATCTCCAGGGTACTTCATGGTACAACCAGCTCGGTCTCTATGAGGGAATCTATAGAGTACGAAGACTTACGGAGGTCTTAAGGAAAAGATCGCTAGTCTGCCAATACGGAATGACTGGCAGAGAGCTCCCAATTCCCCAAGAAGGGTGTGCCTAATCGTGCAAATGTGTAAGTGACGTGTCTCTGAACTTTCCTAAACAAAACTTTCAACATGAAACCTAATGAGGACAACTGTAGAAGGACTTTCATGATGTGGGTTGGATCTAATTCGGTCTCGAATCACGTGCAACACATTAAGAACGTGAAAATCTCTAAACATGCGCGACTTAGGGAAAACACCTATAACTCGATGGATACACAATGAAAATTGGGCAAATCAAGTGCGTATAAAACTAGACATGCAGCACTACAAGATGGTATAGGTTTCATTTAGTCTTGTCCCGAGATCACCTACCTTTGGACGAATCTAAGAGAAACAATAGCCCAATCGATGCAGAGCGAAGTTGAGGAAGAACCACGGTTTTCCCCAGCCGTTCTCCTCTCCTCCAACGCCCTAGCTTGCTCCTCACAACCCCAACTCAATGTCCAACTTACCTTAAAAGCTTGGTGGCGATTTCTTATAGTTTTGGGTTTAATCCAAGCCCTAATGAGACTAGGAAAGGTGGCCTGCAAATTCTGCATGGCACCTTCCAAAAATTGAGATTTCTCCTCCCAAATGAACTAGCTACACCATGAGAAGGTGCTAAGTATGGTTGGCCACGATTTGGCTTGCTATGCTTGGCTAATGACACTATTTTACACCCTAATTTTCCCTTCCCAATTACCCCTTAATTATAGGTACGAATTTTGGGTATTTTCTTGCACCAATTTATTCTTGGGCCAAAAGTGATCCATTGGCCCAATTTTGATAATGGGTCATTAATACATAATGTTTGAAGTCTCTCCAACATGTTTATTTAATTTATGGTCGTTTTAGTTTTCTGCGTTAACGGTTTTCCGACTTAGTTTCCTACTTTGGATAATTCGTCACATTGTGACGTACACAAGGCCAATCAGATTTTTCGTTCCATAAATTTCTTCGTGGGATGCTTAGGGATAATATTTGGGGTTGATTTATAAATTTTAAAGAATTTTTCGATGTGTTCTCTCACGTACGATAGTGGTACGTAAGTTTTATCATTCTAATAATACGAAAATTATTTATTTCAATTTATTTCTAATTTTTAAATTTCTAAATTTCGGGGTGTTACAACATATCAACTGGCACTTCTACCTTAATTATCCAATATACATGACATCTTTCATGTATCTATGTTGCGGAAATATGTTGTAACGACCCCACTTTATACCGGTACGATTATACCAATCTCCATCGGTACAAAGGGCGTCATTACAGTGGGATAATAACCCAACACTAGCCGATAGGTTGATATGTACATGGATAGCAATTTAGTACAGCGGAATTAAAATAAACAACTCCACTTTAATCCATCACCATCACACATTCCACAGTCTATATAGCGAAATAAAATGACAATGTCCACATTATTACATGATAAAAGAACTATATTGTCCAAATATTGTCCATACAATTAACTTTATTCATACTATGCAAAAGGGAAAATACAACTACTAAGCAGACTCCACAACTACTCCTCACTCTTGAGGATGCTCCTTGCAATGCCTCCCTCTGGTACGGAATACCTGTCAACCTGTACGCCGAAGCAAGAGTGCGTCGAAAGACTCAGCAAGCAAACCAAAGTCTTAACCTTAAACACATCACATTCATATTAAGCTATCAAACAATAACAAAATACATACTATCATTTAACTACAACAATTTACATGGTACATACTCTTAACTAGTAACACATATTTAAATCACCTAGACATGCTTTAGACTATCACGTGTTTATTCTAAATCATGGATACTAACATACACTTGTACGTATTTTCTACACCTAACATGTAGCATGAATCATCCATCCAAACATTAATCCATTTCATGATACATTGCTACAAACTAGAACATAGAATTAAGCATAAAGAAATGAACAACCTAGCATGATGACTATTCACTTTTCACATGCACTTTTCATATTTAATTGCACATTTTACTTGTTGTTTTAATGTAAATAAATTTCATTACACATGGTTTCACATTTATTAGCATGAATTGAAGAGTTAAACATAGTCAAGTGGTTGGCAACAATAAGCACTAAACATGGAACTTTACGCTAAGTAAACATCACATCTAGTATGGAACCTAAGCATTATTTCATGCATTTATCACATTCATAACTATACTTACTGCTGTTTTGTCATGAATTAAACTCAATTACATGGAATTAGATTTGTTCACACACAATCTCATTCATTTAGAAATTTCACATGTTCATTTTTCATATTGCATAAAAGACATGATTGCATATGTTTATTCACATGCACATTTACATGAAGAACAATAAACTACATGACATGACGCTAAACATGGTATTGTAATTGAGGTAATTAATACATGAAATCATGAACATATTGCATTAATACATTGGTTTTCACATGCAAGCACACTCTCATTAACATTAACTCTCCCTTACATATCTTTCACATATTCTTCATGTCATTTACTCTTTTATTTTCACTTATCACATAAAATCATTTGCACTCATCACGTGCCACATTCGCATATCATCTTACACTTATTCATATTCATCGCTAAAATGCCATGACACATAGTCCTAACCACCTACTAGAGGACGCAAACCAATATCTCATAGCTCATAACTCATCTCATAGCACAACTCATCGCATCGCATAACACATAACTCATAATCACATAACTCATAATCACATACTCACCACCTAGGCAATGTAGTGGTGAATCTTAGTAACTGCGCAGACGGGAGAGCCCTCTCCACCCTATCCAGTGGTACTTGTCCACCTCCAGGTTTTTCCTAATGCCTAGGAATACTTTTCTCAATGTAGAGCCTCCCATAGGGACTTTTCTATGGTACAGCTCTCGAAGCCTCTAGGGTAGCAGTGTCAATCTTGGCCCAATTATTACACATTTACTTCATCACATTTTCCTCGTTATTCACACATTTCACGTAATCTATTAAATCACTTTACATGTATTATTTATCAATTGCACATGTCTCAGTTAGCCTAATCATGATACTACTGTTTTCAGAAATAGAACAACTCACATTACAGTCCTAAACATGCTGTTAATTTACTGGATTACACAAGATTACATTCAACATATCTAATATGAGTAATTTTCATGGTTTAACTAATAATTATGTTTGCTGTCATCAATTTAGTTCTAAATTTCTATCCCAAGTTATTAACAGTAAGCAAATTACATATGAAATTTTCCATATTTTTTGAACATTAAATATAATTTCTACAATTAAATCTAGATTTCAGACATATTCATTGAAATATCATTAAACATGGTACACATTAACATGGTTGGGTGTTAACAGTTCAGAAATCTAACATCAGTCCTCATGCTGTCATGTAAAAATTAAAAAACCATAACTTACAGTAAATCCATTTATACAAGATTTAAACATGCTCATATGATGCTCACAGTTCAGTTATTGAATTTTAATAATTAACACAGTTCCTAGAAAATTAGGGCAACCTCATGATATGACCTATTGATATTATACAATCCTACATAAAATTTGCAGCATGTAACTATATCCAAAAATCATTTAAACAGCGTAAAAAGATCAAACAGTACATTTTCAGGACACTGAAGAAGTAGACGTCAAGGGATGTGGACGCCTACTGTTAACTGCAGCATCCCTTGCCGCCAACTCAGGAACTTGACTGCAGCAGATGCTGCCGCCAACTTCCTCCCAGCAGCACACACAGAGAACACTCAATACAAAGGGGAATTTGGGGTTCCAGGATTCGAGGAAAAATCCAGAAAAATACCTTGGACTTAGGGGACATGTCTAAGATTGAGATCTAGGGTTTACTTGCCTCTAAAAAAAATCTACAAAGATCAAAATATGCCATTGAATCCCTCCTCGGCCCTGCCAAGAAGGTGCTCAAACTCTCCTTAAATCCGGTTCTCTTGCTGATGCAGATGGTTCCTCGGAGTTGAAACCTCTTCTCCTATGTATAGGTTATCTCCCAGTTGATGTAGCTCCTCGGGGAACACCTCCAGTTGATGGATTCGGCCCTCCAAAGATCAGCTCTTCTCCATTTCGAGTGCTAGGGTTTCACAAGAGCAAAAAGACTTCCCCTCGCCCTAGGATGGGTATTTTATAGGCTTGGGGGTTGGGGTACACAATAGGGTAGGTTTTCTACGTATTAAGATAGGTTTCCTAATCTGGAACCGGCCAAAACGCGAGCATTAACAAATCTGGAACCATTACACAGGAGGGATATTCACGTCCACATCGGTTGTAGTCAACTTGGAGTTGACGTCAACATCAGTTGTAGTCAACTTGTCAGCGGCACAGTGATGGCCGCCAACTGTGCAACTTGGCCAAAACACCTGCAAACCTTAAAATAAATGCATATATACACCCTAAATAATTAATATATGTAAAAATAATTACATATATCCTCACCACATAAAGTACATGCAATCCATAATTTATTTAAATATACTTACACTAATCTTAATTAAAGGTAATATGCATAAATAACATGCATATATACTATATATTACATGATTACATACATCATGCATAAACCTATGAATGAAATGTGTTCATCATTAGTTAAATACTACATGCACATTATTATTTAAGTAACCTACACATCATAAATAATTTAACATGCTTAAAGTAGATAAAATTATTTAAACAGATTAACATGTGTATGCATACATATACACACCATGGTTACTTACAACATGCATAAATAATTAAATCAATACAATAGGTCATCAATAATTAAATAATTCATACACATTTAAATATATATTGTATGCACGGAAATAAACTCACAACTATATATATTATGATAATAACTCTTACTATGTGCACACATAAACAATATGCATGGAATTAATACATATATATGTACAAATTTAGATAAAGCATACACATCAATATATATGTATCGTGTATGAAAATAACTCACACGTACTTACATGGTCTATAGCAATACTTAATATCACATGCACAATGTTATTTAGTACTATTCGTACACTATAGATAATTTAATGTACATGAATTAGATAGATAGACATCACATGCATAAGATACATACATATGTACATCATATATTTACACACAATATCCATGGATAGGTAGTATAATATGTACTCAAGATTTAGATAGTACATGCATAATATCATTAATATGCAATATAAATAAGTTAACTAGAATAATTTATACAATAATCATTAATTCTTGCATGCACACACTTGAATTAAAATATGTATAATATCTACTCACACGTATACAACATGGTTATGTACACTATACCTGAAATAGATGAATAACATGCACATCAATAATTATATTAGACATACACCATTATTACTTAAGCATTATATGCCTAGGATTTTAGTATACACAATATACATAAAATTAGCTAATTGTCTATTCTCACATAAAATATCATATATATACATATGCATGTATATGTTCATGAGAAGTATAAAAAAAGTAACATGCACAATTGAATACACATGCTATACACACAACAAGTAAATACACATACACGATATAAAAGAATGAAAATTTCAGGGTATCACATATGTTTACGATCTAGAGCATATTATTGAATATCAGAACCTGGATGTATAAGAAAACCTGGCATATGAAGAAAAACTTGTGCAAATCCTCGACCGAAAAATCAAGCAACTCCGGAATAAGGAGGTTCCATTATTAAAGATTCAATGGAATAAACGAGGACAAGAAAAAGCAACGTGGGAATTGGAAGATGCCATCAAAACCAAGTATCCGGAATTATTTACAGGTCAGTATATTGGAATTAATACATATAATATGTACAAAATTTAGATAAAGCATACACATCAATATATATGTATCGTGTATGAAATAACTCACACGTACTTACATGGTCTATAGCAATACTTACCTATCACATGCACAATGTTATTTAAGTACTATTCGTACACTATAGATATTTAATGTACATTGAATTAGATAGATAGACATCACATGCATAAGATAACATACATATATACATATGTACATCATATATTTACACACAATATCCATGGAATAGGTAGTATAATATGTACTTCAAGATTTAGATGTACATGCATAATATCATTAATATGCAATATAAAATAGTTAACTAAGAATAATTTATACAATAATCATTAATTCTTGCATGCACACACTTGAATTAACATATGTATAATATCTACTCACACGTATACAACATGGTTATGTACACTATACCTGAAATAGATGAATATAACATGCACATCAATATTATATTAGACATACACATTATTACTTAAGCATTATATGCCTAGGATTTTAGTATACACAATATACATAAAATTAGCTAATTGCCTATTCTCACATAAAATATCATATATATACATATGCATGTATTGTTCATGAGAAGTATAAAAAAAGTAACATGCACAATTGAATACACATGCTATACACACAACAAGTAATACATACACGATATAAAAGAATGAAATTTCAGGGTATCACATATGTTTACGATCTAGAGCATATTATTGAATCAGAACCTGGATGTATAAGAAAACCTGGCATATGAAGAAAAACTTGTGCAAATCCTCGACCGAAAATCAAGCAACTCCGAATAAGGAGGTTCCATTATTAAGATTCAATGGAATAAACGAGGACAAGAAAAAGCAACGTGGGAATTGGAAGATGCCATCAAAACCAAGTATCCGGAATTATTTACAGGTCAGTATTATTTGTCGTTACACTCTTATTTGTTAAATTTGGAGGACCAAATTTTCTTTAGTGGGGGAGAGTTGTAACACCCCGAAAATTTTATTTACTAGAAAATGTGTAGATATCAAAAATGTAAATATCTAGAATTGTTAACGCGGGGATTTCAAGATTAAGTTGACGTAACTATTTTCCGGGCAATTTTTTCTGGGTGAAAAATAAATTCTAAAAATTAAACTAAAATCAAAATAATTTGTAAAACCTTCCCATTAGCTTATGGTTGAAATTTCAAATTGATTGAACACCATTAGGACACATAAACATGGGGTCAAATGGGCTAGCTGAATTATTGCCTAATTACGGTAACCATTTTTTTTGGGTTATTTCTTGCTTACGTATTAGGGGCTACGTAAGCCCATTTCACATGGGGTAGAAGACCTACACGTTTTACCCTACGTGTAACCCTTGAGGGTTGCATGGTAAACTTGGCTTTGGGTGGTTAAAGAGGTTTTTTACCTCAACACATGTATGGCCTACGTGCCATGCATGCATGAGGTCTGAGAGTTTATAAAAACTCTCCCTTCACCCCTCGTGCAAGCCTTTCCTACTCCTACTGCTGCTGTGCTTGCCAGTCTCCTTGTTGTTGGTGTTGTTGTTGCTGCATGCTTGAGCTGCTGTTGTTTCTTCTTCTTTTGCCACTTCTTCAACTGCATCGGCTAAACTGCTATTCTTGCTGTCTTCTTGTTCTTCTTCACACTGCTACTGACTCTACATGGAGGAGAAGAAGACATTTCATTCTTTCTCCAGACAAGTAGGATTCCTTCCTCCCTTCTTTCTTCTCATTCTTGTTTCTTATTCTTGCTCAAGAGCCTCATGTTTAGGTGTTTACCATGTACACACACTTGACTATAATTCTGAAAACACCCATAGAAGTGTTTGTTCTACTCCTTGTAACCATGTTTTAGCTAAAGTTTGTGTTGTGTTCAAGCATATTTTAAAACTCATCCTATTAGATACAAGAAAATGTTGACAAGAGGTGTTGCACTTCTAGTTATCATCTTGCCTTAGATTTCCATGCCACAACATACTCCTACTGTACTCCTTGTTCCCTTCATGTCAGTAGTGTTTAGAACTGTATACCATATCCTTTTTTGATGTTGTTAAGCATGGTAGGAATCATAGGAATACTTAGTAGAGTATCTCGTGGTAGTTTTGCATGTTTTCTGGAAGTTTACAGTGCACCTGTCGACAGACAGAACTCACCTGTCGACAGGAATCATGCTTCCAGAACCCAGATTGTGCAGAACACCAGTAGTTGTCGATAGATAGCCTCATCTATCGATAGATGTTCTTCACCTGTTGACAGCCGACCTTGGCCTGTCGACAGGCAGTGGCCAGACTCCAGAAATCTGGTTCTGGAAGGCAGTAGCTGTCGACAGCCACTCTCTGGCTGTCGACATACACTATCCAGTCTAGCTTTCCAACACCTTTTCTTGTCCAACCTCCTTTTGTTTCTTTATACTATTAGCCTAGCAAGTTGTTTCCCTCATTCTCTTTGGTTTCTACCCATTAGCACTAGGAGGGATCATTCATTTGCTTTCCATAATCTACATTGGATTATCCTTGAAATCTCCCAAGTACAATTAATTCCTAAATGGTTACAACCTTCTGTAGTCATTGACCTTAATTCATAAACTTTGGTTATATGAGAGCTTTGAGTACTTGACAATTATTGGGTCCCTGGACTCTTTTTTTTTATAATAAAAATCCAATGGGTCAGCGACCAGGAGAGTGCACCTCATCCTAAAGGGAGAAGATGTTCTCACTCCACCAGGCGATCAACCATTAGATGCAATTTTATTCCAAAAAAATATAGTATAGAATAACACCCGACGCCCGGACTAAAGCAACCTCCAGAAAGAAACTGAATACACCCGAACTCCAGCAACCAAAAAACCAGACTCCTGTAGCGAGAGCAAAAGACAAAATCAGGAAACGATCACTGCCTAAAATTGGGAAGCCCAGCTTTGTCCAACGTCAAAGCTCCCCTCGCCTGGATTGGTAGATCATAAATAGTAAGAAAGACCGAGTTCCTCTCAACCAGACAAGCATGAGACGCCAGGGAATCTTCCACCTGATTACCTTCCCGGTAAGAATGAACGATCTGAAGCTACGAATTTGCAACATAAGGCATATCCCACGCCACCAGGGGAAGACAGACCAGTGAGGAAGCCGCCTCATAATAACAGTCCTGGACTCAAATGAGATATATGCCTGTGCAAATGGGGCTGGTCCAGTCCCGGGAGGAGCACCCGAATTCGTTTAGTGGCCGTACGGAACGATAAAGGATCTGTAGATGCTTGGCATTGCATCAAATACTAGCTTGATTAGTCATCATGTTATCTTATCATGAGTTGGATATACATTTGAGCCAGAATGTAATTGTTATTTTAAATTCTTGGCTATGTGCTCTTAATTCAGTAATCCTGTCTCATAACTGATATCTGTTGACGTGGTCATCCAGTCATCTCTGTTATCCCGCATTACGAGTAGTTGAATTTCTTATATTGTTCTTGATTATCTTAATCCTTTTAACTAGAAGATAGAATCCTATTGGGCTAGTTAGCTCATCAAATCCTACTTTTTCATGTGAGCAAGATGAACACAATGCTTAAGGGGGTGTGCTGAGCGGTCGATCAGTTCTTCGAAGTCCAATAGCTTTCTTTTTCCTTAGTGATGTAGAAATGGAATGTAATATAATCTTCTCTTTCTTCTCTTTCTTACTCCTCTTATGGATGCTAAGAGGAATATTATGTACATTAAGCTTCCGCAATGTTAGTTACAGACGTGTAATAACATCAGCTCTGCTTATTAAGGTTGTTTTTCTATCATTTCCAATAATAGATGTTTATTAGGACGTGACATGTGTAATTTGTAAAAGATGTGTTTCTGCAATAACTGAAGAAAAATAATCTTTTAGAGTACCATGGAAATGCATGACTCTTAATCATTGTTAAAAATTTCTTGTACTTCCCGATTTTGTCGACACACTCTTTACTCAGGTCGACACATCCTTCATGCTCTGTCGACAAGCTCCCTTATCTGTCTACACTTTCATACATGAGGTTGAATTATATAATCACATGGCTGCATTATCCAATCTTTCACCACCACTCTCACTATTCTTTTTATGGGTCATTTTCATGGTCTACTCCTTCTGACCAAGCTCCCTACATTTAACTCCTTTATCTCTTTAAATTGGTTTGAGCTAAGGGGGAGCCTTGACCTGAGGGGGAGCCCTGAACTAAGGGGGAAACTTCATTTTATCTTTCTGCACACCTTTTTTTTTATCATTCCTATTCCTTAGAAGTTATTTTTTGGCCATTGACAAAAAGGGAGAGAAATAATCTGAAATACATACATAGTCTGAATAAATATCATCATATCATTTTTGGAGCATTATGATTTCGATTAGTTTTGTCATCACCAAAAAGGGGGAGATTGTTGACTCTTTTATCTCCTTGATTATATATTTTGGTGATAACAAAACTTAACATCATTTTGGTTTAAGTCTGTCAAAACTAGACTCAAAGGAAATAAATAATACTTTAAGGATCATTTTTGCAAGTATTTCTAAGTCCACTAGATGGTGTTCAATTGGTTGTAAGCTTTTGTTGTCATTCATAGTTTCATTCATAAGTTCAGCCCACTTCGTCATTCATGTTTTTAGTCGTGATCAGTCGAAGCTCTACTTCGTCATATACGAAGCTAGCTTTGTCATATCCAAAGTCCACTTCGTCATATCCGAAGTTGGCACTTCGTCATGCATGTTTTTGGTCGTGATCAGTCAAAGCTCTACTTCGTCATATACGAAGTTCACTTCACCATATCTGAAGCTAACTTGGTCATGTGTGAAGTGATATCCAAAGTTTCACTACGACCGACAGCGTTATGAACTGTTTTATATGAAGTTACACTTCGTCATATCCGAAGTTTCACTTCGATCGACAGCATTATGATCTGTTTTATATGAAGTTCACTTCGTCATATCTGAAGTTTCACTTTGACCAATAGCATTATCAACTATTTGATACGAAGTGTCACTTCATCATATACGAAGTTACATTTTATCATATCCGAAGTTTTACATCGACCGATAGTGTTATGAACTGTTTTATATGAACTTCCACTTCGTCATATACGAAGTTACACTTCATCATCGATTATGTTTAAACATCAATTGCTTTCACAATCGATTGATTATATCAATTATCTTAAAACATCGATTGCTTTCCCAATCGATTGCTTATATCGATTGTCTTAAACATCGATTACCTCTTTACAGATCGATTGCCTTTATAAAACATTGATTGTCTTCATAAAGATCGATTGTCTTGCATAAACATCGATTGCCTTGAACTTAAACTTCGAATGGCTTTATCGTATCAAATGCTATTTCAAATAAAATATGTATTATCTCTATCAAGCCTTTTTTTTCTTGATGAAATCATATTGATCATATTGCATATTTTCTGATTAAGGAACTTTCTGAAACATCTTTGATAATATAATTAAAGTATTCACAAACATGTTTTAAATATCCTTAGTGATTTGAACGTGTGAATTTTAAATCTCTCTCCGTCTATTGGATATCTCTTATGGATAAGCATTTAAAATTATCTTCACATACATAGTCTGTTGTTGGATATAGTTCCCATGCAGTATGACTTTTTGACTGACTACTATTTTTCATGATAGGTCTTCTAACACCTTACGTGTGAATAGAAAGGAACATGTCTTTCTTGGAAACATATCTTCTCATGTAAATATTCTAAGATATCTATTTGTGGCAAAGTTAGTCACGAGACACAACGCCCTTGCTGTACGGTTTGCCATTCTTATAAAAAGTCTTCTTATGATCTATATGGTGATAGAATTGATATATAAATTTCTGTCTAACATCTTTTTGTTCGTTGATTGAAGACATCTCTCTTAGCATTTAATGCCTGCAGGTTTCTGGTAGTCATACATGACTACAACATTGGACATGTTACGTTGACTAACACATGAGATATTCTCTCTCTCTCTCTCTCTCTCTATCCAAGTATTTATTGTCTGCAGGTTTTCGGTAGTCAAGCACTCCTCCAACGTAAGACCTACTGCAACGGCATGGAAATAAGCATAAAGAAATGAGAGACAACGTACATCTCAACGGTTACATCTGAAGATAGTAGAAGTGCCTATAAGAAGACACTGGTTGTGAATAAGCATACAGACATTGAGAACCAAGCTGGCAATACTCACAACCATTAGAAGAGTAGTACGCCCTCACTCCAAGTCCATCTGCTCTGAGATCTCCTGAAGCTTCATTTCTTTCTTTCTTTAAGAGCCTGTTGTTTCTGAGAGAGTAGCATAATAGCTCTATCCTTCTCTCTCTCAGTTCGCGCCTCAGTTCAAGCAAGGCTTTGTTGTATAAGCTTGATCAAGGGGCCATCCCTTCAACTCTTCTTTTAGAGTGTTCCTCTTCCTTTGTGAAGAGAAGACCTGCTGTTGGTAGGTGGTTTGTTCCCCTTGTTGAAGGGAAGACCTGTTGCTACAGGTGGTTGTATAGCCTCTTCGTAGGTTGAAGAGAAGGCCAACGGGTGTTGGATGTGTAAGTGTCTATAAGGGAGACTATACCCTTGGTTAGTGGAATCCCAAGTAGTTTCTTGGGGATTGGACGTAGGACTCCTAGTGATAGGAAGTCCGAACCAGGATAAAAATCCTTATGCACTTTGTGCAATTATTTTTATCTTATTTCCACTACTCACTAACTCTAACACCTACGTTTAGTGTTTCTGTTTGAATTTATTTTTCATAGGAAAAATTCTGGATATATTTTCGCAATCCATTCACCCCCCCTGGACTTGCAACCTAGTCAACACGCGTAATGATCAAAGCATTAATCGATGAGGTTGTCACACCCCAACGTGAAAAATTGGGGCATGAGGTAGTTAATATAGTGCGAGTATGGAGCGACATAAACATCAAACCATTGCATAGTTTTAAATAATACCAAACCAACTATATTTCCTTATTCCTTCCACGATGTCTAGTACACTCATTAATTCAGAGTCATAACTATGGGCCCAAAGAACTTCCTCATACTTAAATAAAACACCTAACTATACTAAATTCTAATTTAAACAGGACGACATCTGGGTCACTCTTGGTCCTGCTCGTCCCCATCCTCCTAAGTGTGGTCCTCATCATCAAACTCACCTGAGATCATATCACAAACACGTAGGGTGAGCAATAACACTCAGTAGGACTTAATATCTCGTAGAATAGACATGCTTTAAGTGATTAATTGTATTAAAGAGAAGATAAACTAATGATGAAGGAAGTCAGGTAATGTCGAGAGAGTAATAACACAAATAGCATGGTATAGATAGCACGTGGTTCAGGTATAGCACAAGAACAAGATGACCATAGCATAATATAGTTCATGATAGCACAGAGCACAACGAGTCAAGTATAGTATAGCACTTTGATTGTCATTAGATAGTCGAGATACATAGCACTTGAGTGTAATGTCAAAACACTCTCGTCAATAAACTCCCACGGGTACTAGCACTTTTGGGCGCACCTCCCAGGACTAGACCGGGCCCCTTATAATATTGCAAGGCATTGATCATGTTTATTATCTTTAGACAATCAACCAATAGCCAATAGAGTACTAAGAATAGACAAGAGTAAGAAGAAATAGATCAGAGCATAGAGAGAACTTGAATAGATGATATTATAGAGAGATCTAGATAAGAACTACAGGTTATACACATAAAACGATGATTAATACCAGCGATAGTATCAATTGCACAGCACATAGTCGGTACTGGCCAAAAGCTTAAATTTTATTTCTCTTTTTGGTGTGTGCATGTGAAGAAGAATCAAAAGATGGTGAAATAAGATCATGCACATGTCTCTCTTGGGTAGAGAAATTAACATAGTTTAATCCTTAATATCACTTGATATTGTGCTATACTATTTACAAGGACTTAATGACAAACTCAACATGGTATTAAAACATGATGGTTCAGAAATTCGGGGTATAGGGCTAAAGGAAAACTTAGATCTCAATGTAAAAGCACGAAGAATTATGGAACTAGTTTAAAACAATGCTAACACGATTCTTAACAAGATATACTCAAAAGAAATCAAGGATTTCATGAAGAACAAGAGCAAACAAGAGGTCATGGGTCAATGAAATAATAAAACTTTGAACATGAAAATCTCACATCTTGATGGATGAAATCTAGGAAAAACACGGGCTTTGGTTACTAGTTTCATGGACTATCTATGAACGAAATTAATTTGATTTTTTGCTTGAGAGATTGCCTACCTTGATTGTTCCCAAAAAGTGTTTTCTACAGAACGAAGCAGAACGTGGTTTGGGGAAGAAAGCTCTGGTTGGGCGATCTTCTCCTCCTCTGATGCTCTAGCTAGTCTTCCACAAGTCCTCCAACAAGTTGGTAACTCGCCCCTAAGGGCTTATGATGAGTATTTATAGATTTAGAGTTGTCAGAAGTCCTATTGTAACTAGGGAAGTGGAGTTGTGGTTTTAGCTTAATCCCTTCCATGACTGAAGGATTCTTGTCCCAATTGGAGTAGAAATGTAAGGCCTTAGTTTTCTATGTATTTTATCACGTGCTGTTATGTTTAAATTGCTGGCCGAATTTCTTTTTTACGTCAACAACATGTGACGTTAATTGCATGTTGACGATACACTATATGTCGTTTACTGTCCGAATGGAGGATGTTAACGGCATGATCGATTGTCATTTACTTCATATTAATGACAGTCACCTTGACGTCAATAGCTACATCTGTGTTTGGATTTTTTTTCCAAAATCCATCCCGTTTTCTTCATAGATGAACATGGAAACCTCAATTTGGGTTGGGATTCCTTTTCCTACCATGGCCACGACTCAAACCCCTATAAAACTAGATCATTTCTGTAAAGGGAGGACTTTTTACTCAGCTAGGGTTTTGAGTTCGGAGAAAGAAAAAGGGAGGTTTTAGAGGTGATAGATCCGGCGAACCAGAGGTTGCTCTGGCGTTCTTGGGCAAGAGGATGGCTCTACAGAACATGGGGAGGCTCTCCAAACGTGGGGAGATCATCTGCTAGGGTGTGGAGGTCAGATCAAGCAACTGAAGACCACCTCTTTGGCTTTGCCGAGGAGGGCTTCATCGCCTAAATTCTATCTTCAGGGAGTTTTTCGGAGGCAAGTAACTTAGGGGTTTCATCCCTATGCCTATCACCTAGGGTTTTACGATTTTTAAAGAATTTTGTCTTATGTCTTAGACCCCCAAATTCTCTTTTCTTTTGGTTTCGGTCTGCACTTTCAGAAAACAGGGAGTTGACGGCAACATCCTTGCCGTCAAGTTCCTGAGTTAACGGCAATGTCGTTAACTACTCTTGACGGCAATGACCTTGTCATTAAGTTCTTCAGTTTTTCCAAAAGTGTGTTTTAGCATATGTGTTGTGACTATTCAGATGTTCGAATGTACAAATGGGTTCTAGAATTGTTTTCTGGTCATGAACGTATAGTAGACTTAACTATGAAATTTTGGTGTTTTTCTGATCATATTTGTAATTGTTAGAAATTTCTGACATGAGCAAATAAGCATGCCATCTTAGATTAAATCCGAGATAAATTAGGCATGTTATGTATCATTGTCTCAATATTTTTCCTTCGGCTTAGGGTTCTTGTGAACATGTTTTCAGATAGATAGAATCGTCAGTTCCCTGTTATACAAGTTTTAGCAAAATCATCTTGTTAATTGCCTGAAATATATTTTAAATGTTAAAAATAGATATGATGTCGCTAAAATTCTGAAAATTTAGACATCTCATATGTTCCATGTATATGATATGTGGTTAAAATTTGAGCATTTTGTGATATCTATAACCATTGTTTCCAGTTATAAGTCTTTAATAACCATGCTAAGCACGATTAGTTAAAAGTAGTGTTTTCTGATGATTAGAACCATGATTAGGCTATGTTAAGCATGTATTAACACTGTTGAACAATAATGATTAGTTTTGTAACCTGTTCATGCGTTCAAATCATAAGCTTGTGAATGGACCATTAATTGCATGAGAATTGTGTTAAACATGTGATCAAAGTGATTAATGTGATCAAGTGATTAATGTGCCGAATATTGACACTGCTACCATAGAAGGCTGTGGAGCCGTACTGTAGAAAAGCCTCTATGGGAAGGCTCAATGTGTATGTTATATCCTGTGGATATCAGGATGAAATCATGGAGGTGGACAAGTACCACTGGTTAGGGTGGAGAGTACTTCTCCCGGTTCTGCGCAGTTATCAAGATTCATCACTATATTGCCTAGGTGTAACGGCCCCGATGCCCGGACCCTCGGCTCCCACCAAGGATCCGACCATTGGCACCACCGCCCACAGTCCCGGACCTGGAAGGGCTAATGGACCAGTCTAACAAGATATGTAACGGATATAAATAACGACAAAACACACTAAAAGAACCAACAAGTGAAGGAAGGAGTCCAACACGATGCACAAGTCTAGTACAGTCCCAAAGTAGTAAAGTACAAGTGCAGAAAGTAAAGGGGATAGCAGGTCCCATAGGGGCATACCCCGAGGGTGAAGTACACAAGCCTTGGGAACACTGCTCACAGAAGACGCCGTCTACTACGGCCCCGTCTCCTCAGCCTTCCGCGAAGGGTACTGCTATGAAGTCTCACCTGAAATGGAGGGAATGAGCTTCACGAAGAAGTCCAGTAGGGACTACCAATCTCCCACTAGTTGTAACAGTAGAATAGATCTATATGTGCAATAATTAAATAAGCAGTAAATCTATCCTACTAACAGAGTAAAGTGCGGAAGCGTAAGGAAACTACACGGTCTACGGTCTAAGCTAAACGTCATGACCAGAAAACCCGTTAAACCACGGCACTAGGAAGAACCCAAGGCTGTAACACAGACAGTAAACAACTGCCTGGACAGAGACACTAGCTACAGAACACTACACTAGTCAACCGGTCAGGTGCGCCACGTGCCTTACCCTCGACCGACAGTCCATGTCTAACACCTCCTGTCGGAGTGAGACGCGGAACTAAAGTAACCACAACTGCCGTAATCTGGCCGGACTATGGTCTCACGCCTGGCCCCTCTAAATGGTTCCGAAACCCCATAGAGTGAGGTAGTGAGAAGAAGGACTAGCTGATCTGCGCCGGAAGAGCTACCAACGACCGTGGCGTCCCGGACTCAGCTAAAAGAGCTCTATAAACGACTCTACGCCTCTGTCCCCACCATTTTCCCCTCTACGACCAGAGTCCGTGACTCGAGCTCGCCCGCCGCCCGGAGAACTCCCTCTAACAAGTGCGTGGGGACCGGGGGTCCATGTAATGGTAACAACCTGTCTCGCGGACAAGCCCTCAAGTGCCTAGCACTGGGCGAAAGACTAGAGTAGCACTGTACTAGGAACAGCACATGTGCTAAGAAATAGAGTCGCAGCAGAAGGAAAACTCTGAACAGGTCGCCAAGCCCCTTCTCTGTCTGAGAAGGCGACGCACAGGCTGTCGCCACCTGAAGGTGACACCTTGTCTGTCGTGACCTAAGCCAGAAGGCGACAGGGAACCCGTCGCGATCAGGTGACCACAGGCAGAGGTCCAGGTGTCTACCTAGAACCTCTCACGACACCCAGTGAAACCCAAAGAGAAGGCGACAGCCACCCTGTCCCTACCAGAACGTGACAGGGTGGGCGTCGCTTCCTCAACCGGAAGGCGACGTATCGGGCTGTCGTGACCTAGATCGCGACACCAAATGTGTCGCAACCGCAGGTTTTGCACACCCGAGGACACCACCTTCAAGCCATGCACCACCAATCCGAATAAACCAAGGGGAGGGGAGCATGGATAATGATGAAAACAGCTTAAATAGCATTAAACCACCCTTATAAACACTCATGCATGTCAAGGAAAGGATCTACACTCAATTAACCGCACATGCAAACATGGAACCCTCATCAAACACACCCCATTCCAAGCATGAAACCAAGCATGCAATCATCCCACAAGAACCACAACCACAATGCATATCCTAGCATGTGTTCTAAGGCTTGGAGAAGGGGTTTGGGTGCCCTAGCATGGTAGAACTAGGGGGACAGCATGGGGTCCCTACCTCAAAACGAAGATCCACCCCAAAGGGGCCTTCTCGTAGGCATGCAACCCTCCTCCTCGCTCCAAGCTCCATGGGGACGTCGTCCACGAGCAAGGATTGCCCTTCACAAGCCAAAGGAGAAGCGGATTACCACGAGGAGGAGCACACCGAGAAGGAGAAACCACCAAGCACCATAGCATACAAACATACCTTCACAAGCCACCCAACTCCTCTCCTCCAAGCTTTCCATGGAGCACAGGCAACAGAGGGCTCGGGGAAGAAGAGCACCGGCCAAAAGGGGAAGAAATGGGGTTGTTATCAGGCTTGTGACCATTTAAGCTTCAGAGATGAGAACACGAAAACTTGCCTGTCACATTCACTCAAGTGAACGAGACGGCTAACCCGTTGCGATCCCATGGTCAAGGTCAACTGACCAACGGAAACGCCACGCATCGCCCTTGCAGCCCTGACACCATGAACGCGACACCTGACCCGTCGCGTTCATCATGTTAGTGGTTGACACTTGTCCCGTCCATCCCGACAGTAAAACGACAAGGATGCATGCTGCGGTCAGAGGCTGAACGTGACAACATGCTCGTCGCATTCCAAACGAGAACCCGACGGCCATCCTGTCACCTTCAGAAGGCGACAGCCCAAGCGTCGCGACCTTCAACAGAAGGTGACTGACCAAGGAAAAGGAGGGATGTTACACTAGGTGACGGGTATGTGATAGTGTCCTTCTTTATGGTGATTTGGACTATGTGTCACAGCAAAAGATGTGTAAAGTTGTGGAATTAAGTGTGAATGTGCAATGTGATCATGTGAAAGTGATGTGCTAAAGTGCTTCAATGTGTAAGAAAATGAAACCATGTGAATATGCTATGTTTATGTTAAAATAGAAAGCAAAAGGTGAGAATTTGTGACATATGAGTATATTGAATGTGATAGGTATCATGCTAGTATCTCTAGTAGTTATGTGCTAGGTTTCATGATTAGAATATTTGGAAATGTGCTATATTATAAGATATGTTAGATACCATGTGCTATATGAAATCCATGTGTAGTTAGCATATTAAAATTGTTCATTTAATACTTGATGATAGTTACATGAATCATGTGATAATTTTCTTAAGGAATTATACTTGTTTAGAATGTATGTGGTAAGTATTTGGATGTGACCAATAGGTTGCTTACTGAGTCTTTTGTGAAGACTCATCCTTACTTAACCATACAGGTGAGACAGGTATTCCAGAGATAGAGGAGGAGATAGCGAGGAGCGACTTCGAGCAAGAGGAGTAGCCGAGACTGGAGAGCTATTTATATAGGTTGTACTTTTCTTTTACTTAGTACGTGAGATGATGTTATTGTGATATGGACTTATGGACTTGATTACTTGTGGCCTTGGTATAGTTATTTTGCTACTATATAGACTATAGGATGTGTGTGGTGATGATGGAATAAGAATTACTTATATTTTTGTTGTACTTTCCTTTGTTATTTGTGTACATCTCTACCTACTATGTTGTGTTGGGTACATGTCCCACTGTGACGGCACACTTTATATCGACGTGGATTGGTATAATCGTACCGGTATAAAGGGGGTCGTTATAAGAAAACATTTAGAAAACCCACTCTTGATGGGGCACGAATTTGGCTTAATATAGTATTCTAATGATAGTGAAATTTCTAAGTTTGTAGTTTCCTAACTCTATAGAAGTTGTTTCTCATAACAAGTTTGTTCCTATTTGGTTTAATTCTAGGGAGCAGATTTGGAATCCTCTATTGGATTCGATCACGATTTATGGTCCATACTTTCCATGTTGTTTATCTTAACTAACCCCCTTTTTATCATCGGGTATAAAATTAACACGTATTTTGTAGTTTGGAAATGACTGATAACTTCGTCATATATGAAGTCATACACGATTTGGTCATGGTCAGTCGATGCTAACTTCGTCATATTCGAAATCTAACTTCATCATATCTGAAGCCAACTTCATTATATCCAAAGTTATACAAGATTTGGTGGTAATCTGTCGAAGCTAACTTCGTCATATTTGAAGTCTAACTTTGTCATATCTGAAGTCCAACTTCATCATATACGAAATCCACTTCGTCATGTACAGTTTGGTCATGATCAATCAAAGCTAACTTCGTCACATCAGAAGTCTAACTTCGTCATATCTGAAGTCCAACTTCGTCATATGCGAAGTCCACTTTGTCATGTATGTTTTGGTTGTAATCAATCAAAGCTAACTTTGTCATATTTGAAGTCTAACTTCATCATATCCGAAGTCCAACTTCGTCATATATGAAGTCCACTTCGTCATGTACAATTTGGTCATGATCAGTCGAAGCTAACTTCGTCATATCCGAAGTCTAACTTCGTCATATCCGAAGTCCAACTTCGTCATATATGAAGTCCACTTTGTCATGTACGTTTTGGTCATAATCAATCGAAGCTAACTTCATCATATTTGAAGTCTAACTTCGTCATATCCGAAGTCCAACTTCGACATATACGAAGCCCACATCGTCATGTACAATTTTTCCGTGATCGGTTGAATCTAATATCGTAATATCCAAAGTCTAACTTCGACTGAAAACATTAAATATTGGTCATTCGATTTGATATATCGATTACCTTTAAACATCAATTGCGAACCAACATCGATTATAAACCAACATTGATTGCCTTTAAACATCGATTGTGGACCAACAACGATTGCCTTTAAACATCGATTGCTAACCAACACCGATTGTTCTTCACATCGATTGCCAACTAACATCGATTGCCCTCAACATTGATTGATCTCAACATTGATTGCTCCTTTGAACATCGATTGCCAACTAACAATCGATTGCTTCTTTAAACATCGATTGCTAACTAACAATCGATTGTTCCGCAAACATCGATTGCTAACTAACATTGATTACTCCTTTAAACATAGATTACTCCTCAAACATCGATTACTCCTCAAACATCGGTTACTCCACAAACATCAATTATTCCTCAAACATTGATTACTAACTAACATTGATTACTCCTTTAAACATCGATTACTGACTAACATTGGTTGCTCCTTTAAACATTGGTTACTGACCGATTTTTTGTTGGCCCTTTTGGTACGGCAGCAAGCTAACCTAGAGGGGGGATGAATAGGTTTTCTGAAATCTGAAACAAAAACTTAAACACAGAAAATTATCACTTGAATATTTGGTTAGTTGAGTGTGATAGAGAGTAGCAGTGCGGAAGCAAGTAAACAATCACACAAAGAACACAAGGGATTTATCCTGGTTCAGCCCTTCCCACATGGAAGTCCTACGTCTAGTCCCCAAGCAATCTCTTGGGATTTAACTAACCAAGGGTATAGTCCCCTTCAAGGACAATACAACACCCAGCACCCCAGCTGATCTTCTTCTCTTTCTCGGGCAAGAAGGCAGCCCACTTCTCTTACAGGTCAAGAAGCCAACCTCCTGCTACAAACCCCAGTGCGGTTCTGCTAGACTTAAACCCCCAGCTAGGTTCTACACTGAGTACAGTCCCTCAGCTGGACAGAAAACACCAGCAACTACATTGGCCAACTCTTCACACAGAAAGAGGCTCACTGCATACAGTCCTACAGCTGGACAGAAATCTTTCTTAGAAAAGAAAGAACAAAGCTAAGAGTTTTACAAGAATGGACTCTAACCCAGAAACTCTCAACAAAGGACGCTCCCAAAGAATTACAATGACCACAGAGAGAGAGTGAAGAGAGGAAGGCTTGAAAGCTTCGAAAACTTCTGCTATGAAAAGTTTCTCTTGATTTGGCTTGAGATCTTCTCTCTTTCTTTGAGTGTGTATGGAGTTCAGGTTCCTCACAGGATGTACACTCCTTTAAAGATCTTCAGGAAAGCTCTCTTTTTATTCTACAGTCTTGCTTCATCTTTTATATGAGCAGCTTTGAATAGATCTGTTGAAGTGATTTGTTAGAACTCTTTTAGTCGTTGTTGATCTTTCTATTCTTCTTCTTCTGACTGTCAGCCACTTGGTGGTCTTCGAGATCTGCAAGCATAGAAGAAAGTGTTTAGATCAAAGAGTATTTCTATCAAAAAGGCTTGTACTTTTGTGTTTCCTGCAGTCACCCAGAAGTGGTAGGTAAGCTATTTTTGTCTGACAGGAAAGAAGAGATCATATGAGATAAGCAAAAAGATCTTCTGTCAGAAAGATAGAAGATTACGCAAATGAAATATATTTGACTTTTCATTAAGCGCCAAAAACATTTTGAAATCTGAGTATAAAGGAAATCGATGTTTAACTTAAAATCTATGTTTGAACAGAATCCATGTTCTCATGAAATCCATGTTTCAACAGAGTCGATGTTTAAGTGAAATCGATGTTTAAATGAAATCGATGTTAGAATAGAATCGATGTTTAAGTGAAATCGATGTTTAAATGAAATTGATGTTAGAACAGAATCGATGTTTAAGTTAAAATCGATGTTTAAATGAAATCAATGTTTACATGGAGTCGATGTTCAAATGAAATCGATGTTCATGAAATCGATGTTTAAATGAAATCGATGTTCATGAAATCGATGTTTACAAGAGATGAACCATAATCGATGTATTTGTATGGAAATCATTGTGGCACTTAGTCTGTAATCGATGTGTATTGAATAGACATCGATTTTGCTTATCAGTGCAAGTCACACAACGATAGTGTCATAAATTTATAATTATTAGGAAAACATGATATTAAATATATTTAATAATATTTAATTAATCATAAGTTTTGTTATCACCAAAATGTAAGGGTAAAATATAGAGTGGTTCAACATTTTTATCCATTGCCTTATAGTTTGGTGTGCCTTTAATCAAACCTCTCCCCAAATTATTATTATTATTCCTATTTATTTAGGATTTAAAAATCCAAGTTGTTACAAAGGTAATGGCCAATGATCATGTGCTCGGTAATTGCAGCCATCAAGACCACAATATGGCATGGCGGTTATGACTACGATTCGGTGACAATCACAGAGATCCACCACGGGATTCTCGGGGCCGTCCAACTGTTCCACGGGTTAGGTTCAACGGGTAACCTAACCCTATAAAAGAGGCAGATGCTCCACAGATGCAGGTACGCTGTGACGACCCAACCAGCAAACTGGCCCAACAACCATGCCAGTTGGTAGACTTCCCAGGAAGGTCACCCATCTTGGGACTACTCCCAACTGAGCACGCTTAACTTCAGAGTTCTTTTCCTGCTCGAGCTCTGAAAATGACTAGTCCGGGTTGTTGGTAGTTTGCTGATTTAGTCTATTTAACATATTCTTATATGGGGTGTTACAATCTACCCCTCTTATATAAGCGACGTCCTCGTCGCTGCTCACATATAGCACACAATCAAACCCCAGGCAGGCAGGATTCTAGAGGTGGCCCCCACAGGCTCAAGAGATGGCTCCCACTATGTAGCACTTTGCGCCATTATGGCCTCAAGAGGTGGATCCCATAGCGTAGCACTTTGCCCTGTGTGGCACTTAGTTCCTGCACTTCCGGCTGGGCAAGGCTCTGATACCATTTGTGACGACCCAACCAGCAAACTGTATGGCCTCAAGAGGTGGCTCCCATAGCGTAGCACTTTGCCCTGTATGGCACTTAGTTCCTGCACTTCTAGCTGGGCAAGGCTCTGATACCATTTGTAACGACCCAACCAGCAAACTGGCCCAACAACCGTGCCAGTTGGTAGACTTCCCAGGAAGGTCACCCATCCTGGGACTACTCCCAACTGAGCACGCCTAACTTCAGAGTTCTTTTCCTGCTCGAGCTCTGAAAATGACAAGTCCGGGTTGTTGGTAGTTTGCTGATTTAGTCTATTTAACATATTCTTATATGGGGTGTTACACACGCTGTTCTGCTCCTCTGGCTAGGCCATTCTATATGGCTAGCTACTGACTTGAGTGTCGGAGTGACTCCCTGCCGAGATCCATTGGTGGGCTCTGCAAGTTCTCAGACATCGGGACATGGAGCACTCATCGCAAGTTCTCTCACCTGGAATTTCCACTCCTCGGGGAGAAGCTCAGAGCAAGCGACTCCGGTCTGCTTGGCGTCCTCAGTGAGAAGCTTGGAGCAAGCGTCCCATGACAACTAAGCGGATCTCTTCTGGTCACCTTGACTTAAGCCGACCCCAGAGTTACATACCGTAACATTTGGCGCCGTCTGTGGGAAGATCTGCTAAAAGTTAGTATGGCTTCCCTTACTCTCTCTTTTAATCGATATCAAACCCCATGAAAATAGGCATGGGGGGCGAGTCCTGGAGGTCATCCATGGCCTACGTGGAGGCTCGTCCTAGAGGCTCGTCATGGACGTGGTGGTCTAAGCAGTCCGCTAGACGAGCTTGCTATGGCACACATCAAGGATGTGAACACCGATGATAGACGCCAAGGAAGTTTTCATGGTTTTGTTATCACTAAAATAAATATATGGGGATGAATTGGTCATTAGAATAAACTAAGAGATCCGAAAAAACAAGCATTGAAAAGCCATAGATAAATAACTAACACAAATAGGGCCCACAATTCAATAATCAAAATCTCTTTCTTTATTTCATCATAATCAGATAATACAATCGTTAATGTCAAACTAAAACATATTATTAATAACCTAGAACACTCTTTCTTACAAATAAAGAACCCTTGGCTAATATCTCTCTAGTATGAGAACTTTGAGGGTAACTCCAATGCTCGTCACTCTTGCCCATCCATTTCCATATCGATGTCTTCCTCTTCATTACCTAAAAAATATTATCTATATGAGTTGAGACAATATTTCGATGATTATACAGTGGAGCATGTAGTCGATTATCCAAGAGACAAATTGACGTATTCAATTAACAATAGCATGTACAGTGAACAATATATAGAATTGTCCATTTTGCAACAATCAAATGTTTCATTATAACAATCAAACAAATCATTTCAATACAAAGTCACAATCAATCTTTCACTCATTCTGGTGCCATACCACGCACCACAACTCTATAGCCCTACAGTTATAAGCACGTCGAGGCACTTCTCCCTAGACCAGAGAGGGCCCTTATTTGCACATGCATTAATCAATGGACCAAAATCCCAATTTTGTGCTGATCATATTCCAAGGATAAGCACATAGTAACAAGAGTATGACTTTCAAGGATTGCAATGGTATGATGATGACTCAAAGATATCAAAGGCAATATGAATATCAGGAGTTCATTCGAATAGCATAACAACATATTTTCACTTAAGTTACATAACCCTTTAGTGTCTTGAAAAGATGTGGGACATATGTTGAAACGTACATGGAACACAGTGCTCTCTATCTTTGGAGAACTTCATAGTACAACTAGCTCGGTCTCTATGAGGGAATCCATAGAGTATAGAGACTTGTGGAGGTCTTAACAATAAGGTCCCTAATTCGTTAGATGGAATATCCGACAGGAGAGATTCCAAATCCTTAAGAAGGGATTGTCTATTTGTGCAAGTGTGTAAGTGTTGTAACTCGAAAACGTACCTAATCATCCATGCAGTAAATATGGCAAGTGAATTTTGATAAATGGAAAGTAGCAAAATCAAGCATGGTAAAAATCAGAAAGTATAAGAACATGGCAAGGTTTCCAAAATCATGCTATATCCCAAACCTAATTACGATAGCAAGTGATTAAAGCTAAAAAGAGGATCATCATACATTCACACTAAGATAAATTTTTTCTCATTCAAATTGACATTTTAATAGTAAGTTGAGCATAGCATAATAAATAAGAACAATCATATGGTGAGAGAGGCATAATCATATCATTAAGATCATTAGAAAGATTCAAGTTGTTAACATCTTATTCATGTGGCTAACTCTTTTAGGATATGGAATAGTCACATATTAATACTAAAATAGGCATACATAGGACTGTGATTTTGTCTAACGTACAAGGATTAGCAAGAAAAATCAGACTTTTATTTTGTAATAAATTCATGTCGAATATATAATAGTGGTCACCATTTACATGATTTAAAAATCCAAAAAAATAAAAGTTAGAAAAAGGTTAAATTGGCCTCCGACCATCAAGGTGCCATTTACATATAGCGTTGGATGTAAATTTAAGAAAATAAAACTCAAAAACCCCTTGAATCACTCTACATGGACGCCAATTCATGTCGAATTGTTGTCCTCTATACAGGACGTAGATTTTAGTTCGTGGACAATTCACGATCATAAAAATGTGATTTCGTGCAAATGCCTATAAATCCAATTATAATGTGTTTTCGTCAAAACTTTCAACAAGAAACTTATTCTAAATACTTTATAGAAGGTCCATGTATATCTTATTGAGATCAATTTGGCCTAGGGATATGTAAATCTCAATTTTATGCACAAAAAACTCTAATACATAAAAATTGGGAGAAATACATAAAAAAAATATTCCTAACATGTTGAAGAATCTACGATCAAAGTTTCATGACGTTTGGTTGAGAGATTTAGGAGATACAAGATCTAGAATATACAAGCAACTCGTATGAACATAAAACTAAAACTTTGAAGCTTTAATTCGATGTGTATGCATGATATAAATTGGAGAAAAGTTGTCGAACATGCTTAAGACATGGAAAGGTACCTATAGATAAGTTTAATTAGAATTTGATCTAAGATTACCTATCTTTTAGATGTCTCTTGCAAAGGTGATAAAGAAGAACAATTTTTTATGAAGAACACACATAATCCTCACTTTAGAATGCCTCTTCTTGCTCCAAGCAAGCCCACCCACATCCAGCAATGTTTAGAGAAGGTTGAGGCTGACCATGGAGGGTTTTTGGTTGTATTTATAAGGATAGGGTTGGTAAAACAAGTTCAAGTTTCCTAAACTTGAGGTTAGGAGTTCTACCATGACTTGGATTGCAAAACATGGCTATTACCTCCCTTCCCAACCCCAATTAAGATGGAATAAGAGAGCCCACTTTGGACTTGGGTTTAAACCCATTCTATGGTCCAATTTGCGTGGGTTTATGCTTAATTAACCCCTATTATTAATGGTTATTCGGTTGATATGAATTAGAAATATTATTTTCTCATATTTGACATTCCATTGAGCCTAATAAATTTTGTTGAACCCAAACATCACTTTTTATTTATAATGGTTTTTTGAGTTATTTATATACGATAATGGGCAGTTATTGATGGGTTTAATGATCTTTTGGGGTTTTGCTAAGCCAATTGTGTGTGACTTGACCCAATTTTATTACCCGTCATTGTAATTCATTATTTAATTATTAAATATAAATTTTCATTTGATTATGTTGTAATTATTCACATGTGATAATAGCTTTTTTAATATTATTAGGTTTAATATCTTAAGGCTTTGTTTAGCATTGTGCTAACCCAATTATGCTTTGGATGACCCCATTTCTTTAATAATCATATTGTAATCTATTATTCAGTTCCAAAATATAAATTTTCATGTCGTTCTGTATCAATTTATCATATGCGATAATAAGATTTTGATTGTCATCTCATTTGCCTTTCAATCCAATATTACACTCTTGCTTAATTATTTCATAGAAATTTGATTCCTCCCATTTAGTCTTGCAAGATTTTTCATTTATTTATGGTTAAAATTTTGGATTGTTACATCGGGGGTTCTAACAGGACCAACGAGGAGTTAGAGTTTTGTTAGGACGGCTCCCTGGATAAATGTGTCGTCAAGGGAAAGTGGTGATGTGGATCGGCGATCTCAGTGCCAGGACCAACAAGGGCAACATCGTGAAGAAGGCAGGGGGTGCCGCCATGATATTTATGAACACGCCCCCCCCCCCTCACGCTTCTCTCTATCTCTCTCTCTACACTCGCAGCAATGAGGTGGGATGTTGACGCTAGAGTCACTGGCTCCTTCTCTCTCTTTCTCTCCATACATGCACAGGATGACATGTCATAAATAAATAAATAAAACATAAAGGAGATGTGACATGTTTGGTAAAAAGTAGATATAGGTTTGTAAATATTTTTGTACTGGGCATATTTAGATATATGTTTATTACAATAAATTATTTTAAAATTTCTTTATTAAAGTAGGACTATTTTAGTTAAAAAAAACTCTTATTATTATTCAGGATGTGTTTTAATTTTAAGGGACAATGCAAGCTCTGCCTTCTCTTATTCAATTGCTCCCAAGTGTTCAATGTGCTTGTTTAGGAAATATTATTTTTAGTTGTTGGGTTCGAGCCTCCAGTAAGTAGCCTAGAGATTTTATAGGCGGAAATATATATATATATATATACTAGTGATTGTTGTGTGCATACACCAGTAAGTAGCTGGTGCAAGTCGGGCCACGAAAGATGACCTGACTAGCAATATATCTTTTGGCTGATGTTGTCTGTCTAGTTTGAGCAAAGCAATATTCGTTGCAACCTAGCGGTAACCTATGGTGGGCAGCGGTGAAAAGATTATTGTATTTGAAATTATATTTTCTCATATACTTTGACTTTTTTATTGACTAATATAATAGGGGTACATTATGTCCATCTAATGAAATACGTAAGAAAGCGCATAAAAAAAATAGAATTCTCAAGTACAATAAAAAAAATTGGTTTCTCTTAATTGATTAGAGGAAAGAAACCCCAATCTGATATCATATATTTGTCACACATAATGATGCCCATTTCACGTCCAACTTACAACTCTTAAAAGGACACTAATTTTAGAGGGTGGCCGCAATAAATAAGTTATTTGGAGTTTGGTTGGTAAATAAGTGTGGAGGAGGCACAGAAAACTGAAATATTTGGGAAAACGGTGTGGTCCTTAAAGAGAAATATTAGGGAAACAGCCCAGCCCAATGCGAATGGGTTTCTTCACATCCATTACAACATAAAATGCACAGACACGTACAACCGATTCATCATCCGATCCAAAAGGTAATAAGAATTCACAAATTGTATCAGGTGTTGCCATTTGTACATATCTACTATGTATATTACAACTGATGCATCGCATTACATACATATCTACAAGACGGCGGCGACGCTCCCTCTGTCCTCATCCTCTCAATCAAACAGAAGAGAAAATTCCAATGAAGGGAATGGTCTTCTCCTCCTCCCCATCCATCCATCAACAACGGGACGACTTCAACCTTTTCACATCCATGAGAACACCCGCGCCCGCCCTCGTCTCCCCCTCCTCCGTCACCGTGGAGCTACTCCCGCTGCTGCTCTTCCACGCCGCCAGCGTCCGCGCTATCGTCTCCCTCAGCGTCTTGTTCGGAACCACGCCCTCTGCGGCGGCTCCGCACCCGCAGGTGGATGTGGCCACCATGCGAGCCCTGATGCATCCGCCACAGAAGCTCCGGAAGCAGCATCTCGCCAGCACCGCTTCCCTCATCACGCCCTTGCACAGTGGGCACACAAGGTCGGCCGGGAACCGTAACGGCTTCGCCGGGGAAGAGATCCCCCTCGTGCACGAGATGGCGTTCCCGACGGGCCCCTGCGCTAACTTCCCCGAGTACTGGGAAGAACAACATGAAACCCGCTCATCCCCGAAGCCGCCGGCCTCCTCCTCCTTGGAAGAAGAAGACATGGATCCACCTCCCCCTACTCGTCGCCGCTTGTCGACGAGGTCGTGACCTGGATCCCCGTTCGTGGGGCAAGCCTGGATGTAATGCCCTGGGACCCCGCACCTGTGGCACACGTAACCCTGCGGAGTCTTCAGAAAGTGCCAGAACGAACGCTTCTGCTTCTGCTGCTGCTGCTTGGGTGCTGGTGCCGCCGCCTCTTTCTTTGCGGCCCGCCTCGATTCCGCCTCGGCCGCGAGCCTCCTGAACTCGGCGGCGCGCTTGCTTCCCTGGAAGGCCGCAGACCACATGGTGAGGAGGCGCACCACGACGGTGGCCCCCACGGGGATCTGAGCGCCGTCCTCGGCATACTCCTTTCCGCTGTCGGGTTCGTAGAAGAGGAGGGCGGCCTCGGCGAGCCTGCGGGGGCCGAGGGAGGCGAGGTCGACGTTCTTGATGTGGCTGTCGAGGTCGGCTATGGAGACGGAGGACCCCGCGGGGACGGGCATCTTCTCCTGGCGGCCGGTGTGCCAGAAGCGGTACGCCACGTCCGACATTGGTGGACGGCGGGACCGGCGAGGGGATGTCGAACGGGTAGTGAGAGAGAAGAGAGAGAGCGGGGGAGAGAGAGAAAGAAGGCCGTTGAGAAGGGGGAGATGCCGGAAGTGGAAGAGCAGAGGAGGTGGAGGGAAATTTAAATGATGGGGGGCGGGGGAGTCCGCCTCCTACTCGGACTCGAACTCGGACGACCACCCACTATTTATTAGCTCTTTTTTTCACTGAAATTATTTTTCTGTCCCTGTAATTAGTTTCAAATATAAAAAATTTGTATGTTTAGAACTTTGTTTGCGCATGTATAATTATAGCTAAGAATACTTTAAAAATGAGTTTCTTAAATCTAAATTATAATAGTTAATTATGATAATAAGACTAATTGTAAAAGATTATGTCAATTAAAAATGGGGAAATAGTTTTTGCTTGTCATAAAATACTTAGTAAAAAGGTTTGTATATGTAATTTACAACTTTGGAACCTTCCCTTGATATATACTGTAGACAAATATTCAGAAGAAAATAAAAAGATGCGCTCGAAAAGCTTGCAGTTTCCTAATTAAATCTTATTCTATTTTGACAACTGAATAAGTTATCCGTAAATAGCTTATCACATATCTTCGAGGTGAGGAGAGTAAGGAAGAGAAGTGAACTTTGAGGTTTTAATGCCTCGGAGAAAACTTAGTGCCAAGACCCAACTTCACTTGTAAGAACAGGAAATCATGGCAATCCCCTAGTGGAGGTGGGTGAAGCTCTTCATTGGCTAAGTCAAATTGAGATTGTGAATGAGATATGGTGATTAAGAAATTGGATTAGGTGGACAGGCTACAATCAACTTAGGTCATATCCCATTGAAGACTTAAGAGAAAAGCTTCCTGCACTAAGGGAAGTGGAGCTCTGCCCTGTTTAAATACACGTATGCACCACCATTCGTCCACCTCAATCGAGATAGTGGACCGCACCACATCGATGTAGGTCTCGTGCAGACAACATTTTATCCCTCAGCACAAAGTTGTTTTGACTCCCTAGGAAAATCTTCACCATCATGACGTTGCTCCCTCAAGATTGAAGAAAGAGAGAGAAAAAAAACCCTATTCTCGGAATGCCCTTTGCCGCTCATGCATACACCCTTGCATTCGCACAAACGCTCTACACATGTTGGCATTACTGCGACATTTGCAGCTAGGAATGTCTCATTAGGTTGACATCATGGCATTTGAAGCTAGAAAGTCTGACGAAATGGAGGGAGGTAATAGCTCAGGGAGATCACAGAGGGCGCCAAAGTGCTTGATCCCATCGGTTGTGTCTCCATTGGTTTATGGAGCTCAACCATGGATGTATGAACAAGCGATGGTTTGGCCGTCATCCATTATGATATCGTCCATTGTTTCCAGACAATCTCCATTCATGGCAGCATCTATATCAGGGCATGCAATGGTTCCTCCTCTTAGGCCTATTTTTTTTCAACCCATGTACCATCAATGGAATCAGAAGGAGAGATAAGTAGTTGCAATGCTGAGAAGAGGAAGGGTATGTTGTATTAGATGTTGAAGAAGAGATGTCTGTCTAGTAGAAAACAATTCATTACCACATATATGAATGTTTTTGTAGTGAGTTTGAGAATTTTTATGCATTTTGCCACAGGAAGTCCAATAAATTAATAGCCCTACTAGAATATCGCAGGAAAATGAGGATGGTTGCTCTATAGAGAAGGAAGTAGCTTGTAAGTCCAAAAACTAAATGAGGGTTTGTATCCAAACCGTTGTATTTTAGAGCCTAAGTTTATTATATGGCACCTATCTGGCACATTTTGGAGCTTAAGTTGAACATTTTGGAGCCTAAACTATCTACTTAATTCATATTTTCTAATAATTTTTTCTTCTAATTCCTTCATGTTGTAGGATATTTAGGAGTTTTTAAGACTTCATTATGAAAAGTGAATAATAATAATAAAGAATTAAATGATTGTTTGTTTATTCACTAGAGCTTTTGGGAGCCCAAGTTTTTTTTTTGGCAACTAAGGAGTTCCCACAAGTCGGTTGAAAGCTCGACTCAACCAACCTCCGAGAGTATTGGAGCTGACGTCCTGATGTGGCTTGAACCAGAGATCCTGGAGTCGTCTAGGCCGATGACTCAGGTCGGCTAGACCTACCTCTTTACACTGCCAAGGATGAGGCTTACCTGGCTCAGTTGTAGTCGACACGAAGCTCGGCCTATCCGCAGGATTCTCGAGAATGTGGCTCGCGTTGTTGACTCCTTTATCTCCATGATTATATATTTTGGTGATAAACAAAACTTAATATTATTTTGGTTAAGTCTGTCAACAGAAGACTCAAAGAAAATAAATAATACTTCAAGGATTACCATTGTAAGTATTTCAAGTATTTCTAAGTCCATTAGATGGTGTTCAATTGCTTGTAAGTTTTTATTGTCATTCATAAGTTCAGTCCACTTCGTCATGCATGTTTTTAGTCAGAATCAGTCGAAGCTCTACTTCGTCATATACGAAGCTAGTTTCCTCATATCTGAAGTCCACTTTGTCATATCCGAAGCTGGCACTTTGTCATGCATGTTTTTGGTCGTGATTAGTCGAAGCTATACTTCCTCATATACGAAGTTCACTTCGTCATATCTGAAGCTAACTTCCTCATATCTAAAGTGATATCAGAAGTTTCATTTCGACCAACAGCATAATGAACTATTTATACAAAGTTCCACTTCACCATATACGAAGACTTCATCATATCTGAAGTTTCACTTCGACCGACAACGTTATGATCTGTTTTATACAAAATTCACTTTGTCATATTCGAAGCTAACTTCATCATATCCGAAGCTTTACTTCGACCGACAATGTTATGAACTATTTTATATGAAGTGTCACTTCATCATATCCAAAGTTTCACTTCACCGACAAGTTATGAACTATTTTTCACTACGAAGAAGTTCCACTTCGTCATATCCAAAGTTCCACATCAACCGATTACGTTCTATCTTGACCAGTTGGAGTGACATATCAATTGTTGTTTTAATATCACATCGATTAATGAATATTAAACAACGATTGCCTCTACATCGATTATATTCAAAAATCGATTATGTTTAAACATCGATTGCTTTCACAATCGATTGATTATATTAATTATCTTAAAACATCGATTGCTTTCACAACCAATTGCTTATATCGATTATCTTAAAACATCGATTGCTTTCACATCGATTTATCTTTTTGAACATCGATTTCTCTTAGACATCGATTACGTTTTTGAACAACGATTATCTTTTTGATCATCAATTACCCTTAAACATCGATTATCTTTTTGAACATTGATTATCCTTAGACATCGATTACCTTTTTGAACATTGATTACCTCTTTATAGATCGATTGCCTTTATAAAACATCGATTGTCTTCATAAACATCGATTGCCTTGCATAAACATAGATTGCCATGAACTTAAACATCAGTTGGCTTTATCATATCAAATGCTATTTCAAATAAAATATATATTATCTCTATGAGGCCTTTTTTTTCTTGATGAAATCATATTGATCATATTGCATATCTTCTTATTAAGGAACCTTCTGAAAAACATCTTTGATAATATGATTAAAGTATTCACATACATGTTTTAAATATCTTTAGTGATTTGAACGTGTGAATTTCAAATCTCCCTTCATCTGTTGGATATCTCCTATACATAAGCATTTAAAATTATCTTCACATACATAGTCTGATGTTGGATATAGTTCCCATGCAATATGACTTTTTGACTGACTACTATTTTTCATGATAAGTCTTCTAACACCTTACGTGTAAAAGGAACATATCTTTCTTGGAAACACATCTTCTCATGTAAGTATTCTAAGATATCTGTCTGTGTCTTAGTTAGTCACGAGACATAGCTCCTTGCAGAAAGTGATTTACGGTTTGCCATTCTTATAACAAGTCTTCTTATGATCTATATGGTGACAGAATGGATATATCTATTTCTGTCTATCTTTTTGTTCATTGACTGAAGACATCACTCTTAGCATGTAATGCATGCAGGTTTCCAGTAGTCACATATGACTACAATGTTGGACATGTTACATTGACTAGCACATGAGATATTCATATGAATCTATCTCTCTCTGTCTCTATCCAAGCATTTATTGTTTGCAGGTTTTCGGTACTCAAGCACTTCTCCTACGTAAGACATGCTGCTACTACATGGAAATGAGCATCAAGAAATGAGAGACAACATACATCTCAACAGTTACATCTGAAGATAGCATAAGTGCCTATAAGAAGACATTGGCTGTGAAGAAGCAGATAGACATTGAGAACCAAGCTAGGGATACTCACAACCATTAGAAAAGCAGTATGCCCTCACTCCAAGTCCATCTTCTCCGAGCTCTCATGAAGCTTCATTTATTTCTTTCTTTGGGAGCCTGTTGTTTATGAGAGAGTAGCATCATAGCTCTATCCTTCTCTCTCTCAGTTCGCACCTCAGATTAAGCAAGGCTTTGTGTATAAGCTTAATCTAGGGGCCATCCCTTCAACTCTTCTTTTAGAGTGTTCCTCTTCCTGTGCGAAGAGAAGACCTACTGTTGGTAGGTGGTTTGTTCCCCTTGTTGAAGGAAAGATCTGTTGCTATAGGTGGTTGTATTGCCTCTTCGTGGGTTGAAGAGAAGGCCAACAGGTGCTGGATGTATAAGTGTGCATAAGGGGGACTATACCCTTAGTTAGTGGAATCCCAAGTAGTTTCTTGGGGACTGGATGTAGGACTCCTGGTGATAGGAGGTCTGAACCAGAATAAAAATTCTTGTGCACTTTGTGTGTGTGATTATGTCACGCCCCTACAATTTAGCAGCGGAATAAATCGGAGGATACGTGAACCAAGTACATAGTAGAGAAAAATGCACAATCAGTTGAATAAATCAGAGTATCTAATGAACAATAATTGGACTAAACTCTTCATTTCATTATAAAATCACTAAGTCTATTACAACCACTAATTCAGAGCCACTAAATTGACCTCATTGACATCATTACAATGGAAAGGAAATCTAAAGCAATAACTACTAGACTCCAATTGTGCTAGGGTAACATCGTCATTTGACTCCGGGTCGCTCATCACTCTGGTCCCGTCCCATTGGTACGTATAACGTCATTGTCTGACTTACCTGAGACACAATAACAAATAACGAAGGGTGAGCGATAACATCCAGTAGGACTTAAATCTCAATAGTCAAGCAGGCTTTAAGTAATTAACGCATTAAATGGCAGAGTAACTAATGATAGAGCGAGTCATGTAAAGTCGAGAAAGTAATAGCACAAGTAGCATGATTCAAATAGCAGATAAATCAAGTATAGCACGATGATTAAAGTCAAGTCACGATAGAAACGATAACAACAATAGCAAGTAAAGTCATAGTCAAGAATAGCAAGCGACATGTATAGCAAGAAGAGAGATAGTAGCTAGATGGTCATGTAAAGAGTAAATTGCACTTTGATTGATTTTCATCAATCGAAATAGTATAGCACTTTTGATTAACTTTCGTCAATCGAAATAGTAATGGCACTTTGGTTATCCGCAGATAGCCGAGAGAGAGTATAGCACTTTTATTGTCAAGAGACAACGAGAGAGTATAGCACTTGAATGCGATCAAGTTGTGATAGCACGCAATAACTCAAGATAGCGAGTATTAAGTAGAGCAAGTAGAGAGTACGACAGTAGTCGCTCAATAACAGTTCAGTAACAGTCAGTGGCAGTACAGTAACAGTGCAGTACGTCTGAATTAACAAACTAACAGTAACAGTGTAACAGTCAGATGTCTAGCTAATTCAGAACAGTTAGTCAGAACCGGTGCAATGTAGAACACCGTCTATAGCCCCTGCAGGTATTTTCGGGTGGCTCTCTGCCCCCAGGACTAGATTGGAGCCCCTCAGACACTCTCCGTGCCCTGAACAGTATGCATTCCAGTCAGTAGAGTCACAAGACCCTTTTTAGCGCTAGACAGTCATGAACAGTACAAAATAGTAGAAGCCACAATAGCTCAAGGGTACCAAGAGAGTACGAGATAGTAGAGTGATTGAGAGTATAGAGACAGTAGATGAGATCTTATGGTCATTGCCAATGAAACGTCGAGTAACGAGCGATAGTAACAGTTGCTCAACATGCGCGTACGGTGTGGGCAGTCAGGTGGAACTCACTACCTTTCCACTGGCCATGTTATGCACAGGTCTAGGGGTCCGGTGTGATTCAAGATAAGAGAGAGAACAATCTAAGGCTGTACGGATCTTACTGATCCCTATAGTGTATCATAGGTGTTAGGGTACAACCAGCTCATCGACCATGTGGGAACCCATGGACAGAGGAGACTTACGGAGGCCTTGAACAAAGACTCACTAGTCCGGCAGAAGGAATATCCGACGGAGAGTTCATCCAAGTCAAGAGAGAGTGTGTATATAGAAACAAGTGCTCGACGTTCTAGAGGAATTCTAGAACAGTGGAGCGTCGATAACGGTATTCCCAAAACAATGCGAGAAATGATGGTCAAGTCTATTAAAAATAGGGCAATTAATATATATAATTGAAATAAATTGCTAGATGTACATGTGACAATTTTCATGCCAAGTTAAGCCATATAGGATGGTTCAAAGTGACTGCAAGTGTAAGAGAAAATCATGGGCAAGATAGATCATGTGATTAACTTGAATTAATTAAAATATATTCAATAATTACAACTTCATTTTTCTGTGTACATGACAGTTAATAAGACATGGGGTGACTGTATAACAATAGGTCTTGCAAAAAGGTGGGTTTTCATGAAAAACTTTAGAACGCGACAGGTCTCTGTAAGGGTCGCGACAGGATCAAGTGTGAACGCGACGGGGGCTTCTGAGGATCGTGACGGGCTTGTCTAAACAGGCAGGCAGATCGTGACAGGGTCTTATGAGGATCGCGACGGGTCTATCAAGTCGGCGCCAGAACGCGATGGGGTCCCCTGTCGCGATCAGATCGCGACAGGTAACTGTGTCGTGAAGGCCCTGAGGACGCGGCCTATCAGGCCATCGCGTTCTCAGGTTCTGAGCCTGAGCTTGAGCGGGAAAAGGTCTAGCATGGGATTACGTGCCAACTTAACATGTTTTGACACTGGGTGCTTCGAAAATTCATAACTAATTGTATAGTCAATGAAAATCATGAAACAAGTTGCATATTGATCTAGACATACGTGAGTACTTACAGTAAATAGGAATTTGGAAATAGATTGAGTTTCAACATGCTTTATTCAAGTCAAACATGGAGTACATGACACAATGAGCAGTTGAGATGAACGAATTAATTCACAAAGTAGGATGGATAAAATTAGGGCTTTTCAGGGCAAACAATGGCTAACATGCATCAGTATCTCCAATAAAAATGTGAGAGCATGGGATCGAGTATTCAAGGCGATATGAATTAAACATGAAGGTTCGGGGTCAAGAGAGTTGCAGGACTTCAAAATTCAATAAGAAAATATTGGCTCGATGGAAAATTATGAAACATGAGGGTTTTGTTCCTAGTAGATGGAACAATCTACAGACAAAATATTATGATTTTAGCTTGTGAGAATGCCAACCTTGACTCGATTTCCTCTTCTAGGGCTAGAACTTGAAGAACTCGGGATGAAGCTTGATGAAGCCTTCTCCCCATGAATTCTCCTCCTCCTTGGCCTCTCCTGCAGGTCCAGCAAGCCCCAGCAACGTGTTAGGGCCGGCCATGGAAATATTGGAGAGTATTTATGCTTGTTGGGTTGTTATTTCCTAATAGGACTCTAACTCCTATTAAATTCTGAATTTCCTCCTTTCCTAACCTCCTTCCAAGCTTTCCACTTCCTATTTGGGTTAGGATGGGAGCTAAATTCGTGGCCAACCTATTAGGGTAGGTTTAGGAATCCTATTCTAACTCAAGCTTCCTATTTAATGCATTAAATATCCTTTTTCTATTTAAGTAATAATTTAGTTACGAATTTAGGGTATTTTCCTATTATTCTTCTTTTAAAAATCCCTATTATGGGCCAATAAATTTTATATGGTCCATTTAACAAATCCCATTATTTATTGGATTTTATCTTTTGGGATTTCCCTTTTTTAATTAGGGTATAATAGAGTTACAGATTTTATTATATTTTGCTTACTTGATTTTATTCATGGACTATGAGAGGTCCATTGGTCCAATTTAGATAATGGGTAATCATTTTGTGATGTTGAAAGTCTCTCTGACATGTTCGTTTAATTTATGGGCGTGTTATTTTTCCGTGTTAACGGTTTTCCGACTTAGTTTTTAAATTTGGATAATTAGTCACGTTGTGACGTACGCTTGGCCAATCGTATTTTTCGTTGCACGAATTTCTTCGTGGAACACTTAGGGATAATAATTGGGGTGATTTATAATTTTTACGAAATTTTTAGATGTGTTCTTGCACATACGATAATGGTATGGATGTTTCTATTATTTTTATTTAAAGAAATTATTATTTCAAATTTTTAAAATACTGAATTTTCCGTGTTGCTACATCCTCCCCCACTTAAAAAGAATTTGGTCTCCAAATTCATATGATATGATACGACTACCAATTTACTCAGAATATTTCATTCCATCATCTCCCCCACTTAGGGTTTTGCTATCGTGAAAATAATATAAAATTAACTAAAGGTGTAATGATGGTACCTTGTCCACCTTCATTGGCATGATTCATATCCACGTGGGCTTGTAATCGTCCTTGGCATGGAGTTTGGTTCTTCTTTGTTGGATAATCGATGACTCGATGTTGTTGACTTCCACATCGCAAGCATCTGCCCAATTTCTTCCAACAGTTATCAATCTGATGCCCTGGTTTCTTACAAAATTTACAGAATTCCTTCTGCTTCACTTCCCCTTTCATTCTCTTGCTATCTATTGTTTTTCTTCCTTTATTATCATTGGAATGAGTTGCACGTTCCCTTTTTATCACCTTCTTCCTACGGATCTTTACAAGAAGTTCCATGGTGTCTTCTACTAATTGAGCTCTCAATACCATGTCTGAATATAGTACAATGTATAGTGGAGCCAACCTTTCCCAGAACACAAGTCTCATCTAAAAATCTCTTGGCCTTCATCTTCTCTGTACTCACCAAATGTAGTGCATACTGTGCTAGTCTTTCAAATTGTACTTCATATTTTGCTACAGACATCATTCGTTGCTTTAGATTGGCGAATTCATTTGCCTTTTTCTCACGAATCCTATCGGAAAAGTATTTGGTGTTGGAGAGTTCTAAAAATTTATCCCACTCTATATTGATGTTGGGTAATTGTGGACTGGAAGCTTCCCACCAAGCTCTAGCATCGCGGTCCAATTGGAAGGATGCCAGAAGAACTTTCTCCTGCTCTGAGCATTGCATAACTCTAAAGATTCGTTCCATCGCCTTCACCCAATTTTCAGCTTCATCAGGATCCGGAGTTCCATTAAACCTAGGGGAATTTATTCGTTGAAAGTTCCCATATAAGTCTCCTGCCCTATTTCTTGCTCCTGCTTGAATCACGTTGTTAAGGGCTTGAGGTAATCCCTATACGGTCTGTTGTAATTCGTGCATTTGTGCATGCTCGCCAGCCACCTCCTCTAGTTCATGCTAGCAATAATACTTATTAATTTCCTTCTTAAACTTAGGGTGCTTATACATATAGTTAAGCTCCTAGTCATACCCTAAGCTTTACCCAATCTCTCACATAGGTATGGTGGTTGACTTAGACACGGTCATGGCAGTTCACCTAGAACATCCCTAGACTTAAAATATCCTAATAAGGACATCCTAGGCTCTGATACTAACTGTCACGCCCCTCCAATTTAGCAGCGGAATAAATCGGAGGATACGTGAACCAAGTACATAGTAGAGAAAAATGCACAATCAGTTGAATAAATCAGAGTATCTAATGAACAATAATTGGACTAAACTCTTCATTTCATTATAAAATCACTAAGTCTATTACAACCACTAATTCAGAGCCACTACATTGAGCTCATTGACATCATTACAATGGAAAAGAAATCTAAAGCAATAACTACTAGACTCTAATTGTGCTAGGGTAACTTCGTCATTTGACTCTGGGTCGCTCATCACTCTGGTCCCGTCCCATTGGTACGTATAACGTCATTGTCTGACTTACCTGAGACACAATAACAAATAACGAAGGGTGAGCAATAGCGCCCAATAGGACTTAAATCTTAATAGTCAAGTAGGCTTTAAGTAATTAATGCATTAAATGGCAGAGTAACTAATGATAGAGCGAGTCATGTAAAGTCGAGAAAGTAATAGCACAAGTAGCATGGTTCAAATAGCAGATAAATCAAGTATAGCACGATGATTAAAGTCAAGTCACGATAGAAACGATAACAACAATAGCAAGTAAAGTCATGGTCAAGAATAGCAAGCGACATGTATAGCAAGAAGAGAGATAGTAGATGGTCATGTAAAGAGTAAATTGCACTTTGATTGATTTTCATCAATCGAAATAGTATAGCACTTTTGATTAACTTTCGTCAATCGAAATAGTAATGGAACTTTGGTTATCCGTAGATAGCCGAGAGAGAGTATAGCACTTTTATTGTCAAGAGATAACGAGAGAGTATAGCACTTGAATGCGATCAAGTCGCGATGGCATGCAATAACTCAAGATAGCGAGTATCAAGTAGAGCAAGTAGAGAGTACGACAGTAGTCACTCAATAACAGTTCAGTAACAGTCAGTGGCAGTACAATAACAGTGCAGTACGTCTGAATTAACAAACTAACAATAACAGTGTAACAGTCAGATGCCTAGCTAATTCAGAATAGTCAGTCATAACCGGTGCAATGCAGAACACTGTCTATAGCCCCTGCAGGTATTTTCGTGTGGCTCTCTGCCCCCAGGACTAGATTGGAGCCCCTTGGACACTCTCCATGCCCTGAACAGTATGCATTCCAGTCAGTAGAGTCACAAGACACTTTTTAGCACTAGACAGTCATGAACAGTACAAAACAGTAGAAGCCACAACAGCTCAAGGGTACCAAGAGAGTACGAGATAGACGAGATAGTAGAGTGAACGAGAGTATAGAGACAGTAGATGAGATCTTATGGTCATTGCACATGAAACGTCGAGTAACGAGCGATAGTAACAGTTGCTCAACACGCGCATACGGTGTGGGCAGTCAGGTGAAACTCACTACCTTTTCGCTGGCCATGTTACGCACAGGTCCAGAGGTCCGGTGTGATTCAAGATAAGAGAGAGAACAATCTAAGGTCGTACTGATCTTATTGATCCCTAGAGTGTATCATAGGTGTTAGGGTACAACCAGCTCATCGACCATGTGGGAACCTGTAGCAACCTGGATTTTTCAAAAAATTAAAGATCTAAATAATATTAAAATTTTGATAATTGGAAAATCAAATAAAAGAAAACTAATTAAATTAATTAGAAACTCAAAGAAAAGAGAATTAAATAAAACCCATCAAATGAAAATAAGTAATGGGCTTTATTAAAGGGACCCATTAGAAATTAGTGGGCCAAAAATGGGATTTATAAAAAAGAAAATAATGAGAAAATACCCTAAATTCGCAACCTAATTATTACCTAATTAGAAAAGGGGAATTTAATACATTAAATAAGTAAATTGAGTTAGATTTAGAATCCTAAACCTACCATAATTGATTGGCCACGAATTTAGCTCTCTTCCTAACCCAAACAGGAAGTGGAATGCTTAGAAGGAAGGTAGGAAATAGGAAAACTCGGAATTAATAGGAATTAGACTTAAACTAGGAAAGGGAATGAGGAGAAGCTTAAATACTTCTCTTAAACTCTCATGGCCGTCCCTATCTCGTGCCAAGAGATTGCTGGACCAGGAGGAGAGGCCAAGAGGAGGAGATCTCGTGGGAGAAAGGAGTTCTCAAGCCCTCAACTCGAGTTCTTCAAGTCTTAACCCTAGAAGAGGAAAAGATCAAAGGTAGGCATTCTCACAAGCATAAACCATGAAAATTTTCTCTAGGATGTCTCATCTATCAGAAACAAAAACCCTTTGATTTCATATTTTTCCATCGAGCAAATTTTTAGTTCTCAATTTTCAAAGTTCTGTGAACTTCATGACCCCGAACCCTCTCATTAAATTCATATCTTCATGGTTACTCATCCTCATGCCTTGAGATTTTTGCTGTAAGAACTGATGGATGTTGGGGTTCTTTTGCCCCTAAAAGCCCTAATTTTTATCTACTCTATCTTGCGAATAAATTCTTGCATCTCCACTGATCGTAGTTTGTTGTACCCATGTTTCATTGGATTAAACCCTGACCAAAACATATCCAATTTAAAATTCCTATTTAATGCAAGTTCTCATGCATGTTTAGATCAACCTGCAACTGATTTCATGATTTTTTGTTGCTTGTACAATTAGTTCTATAATTTTAAATCCCTCTGTGTGAAGAAGGGAAACTCTTGGACCGCAATCCAAGACATGTCTGACCCCCTGTCGGACTCAGGTGCAGGCCCTGTGAATGCGACGGCCCGATAGGCCGCGTTCAGGAGTCTTGTCGCGACAACATTAACCGTCGCGATCTGAACGCGACGGGCACTGTCGTTGCGATCCGTGCACCTGTCCTGAACGAACCGTCGCGATCCTTGCAAGACCACGTCGCGATTTCAGCGCCTGTTCTGTACAACCTGTCGCGTTCAGTGCAAGTTCTTGTCGAGATCTGCCCTGACCCCATCGCTACCCTCACGGGGGTGCATCGCGATCTGGGTCTTTTACAGAAAAACCCCTGAATTGCAATGTTCTAATTGCCTATTGTGTTTATACCCTTTAATCCCAGTTATAACCGCAATAATTGCACTTAATATAATTTGAACATTTATATGAGATTTAAAATACATACACACGACCAATTTCCATCTATGATTTCATGTCATATGCACACACTTTGAAACCATCCAAATATGGCTTAATTGGCATTAACATGTTACTAAATACATCTGGTAATTTATGTAATTAAATTGCCTCATGCTTAATTATACATGTGTACGTTTTCGTGCGATGTTTTGGAACACCGATCTCGACGCTCCACTGTTCTAGAATTCCTCTAGAACGTCGAGCACTTGTTTCTTTACACACTTTCTTGACTTAGACGAACTCTCCGTCGGATATTCCTTCTGCCGGACTAGTGAATCTTTGTTCAAGGCCTCCGTAAGTCTCATCTGTCCATGGATTCCCACATGGTCGATGAGCCGGTTGTACCCTAACACCTATTACCCCATTTAGGGATCAATATGATCCAAACGGCTATTAGAAGTTCGCTCTTATCTTGAATCACGCCGGAGCTCTGGACCTGTGCTTAACATGGCCAGTGGTAGAGTCGTGAGTTCCACCTGACTGCCAACACCAAGTGCGCATGTTGTGCAACTGTTACTATCGCCTGATTACTCGATGTGTTACGTACAATGTCCACTAGCTCTCATCTATACTCTACTCGCTCATCTTTTCATGTTCACTCTACTATCTCATCTATTCATCTTGTGCTCTCATATATTTCCTTGGTACTCTATATTGGCCATTTACTGATTGTCTAAAGATAAACAATATAACTAATGCCAGCGCAATAGGGCCCGATCTGGTCCTGGGGAGAGCGCCCGAAAGTGCCATTTGCCCATGGGAGTTAAATGATCAGGATGTCGACATTACATCCAAGTGCCATACTATCTAGATTAATCTAATGACAATCAAAAGTGCTATATTCTCTCATTGTCTATTGACAACAAAGTGTTATGCTATACTCGTTGTGCTATTGCTATACTTTGTGCTATTTGTGCTATGGCCATCCTGCTATTTTGTGCTATACTCGACACTTGTGCTATATTTGGAAAGTTGTGCTATTTCGTTCATGTGCTCTCCTGCTATCTATTACTTGACTCTCTTGCTCTATCATTAGTTACTCTGCCTTTAATACATTAACTATTTACAGCCTGCTTGACTATTGAGATTTAAGTCCCACTGGGCATTATCGCTCACCCTGCGTTATTTGTCGTTGTGTTCTCAAGTGAGACCGAGGATGAACCATACACTCAAGAGGACGGAACAACCTAGAGTGATGTCATGAGTACCCTAGCGTCCTATTACTATGTTTAGCATTGTAGTAGTTAGGTTTGAAGTTTAGTCTTTGCTTTATTTCAATGTAATTGGGCCCTATAGATTGGCTCTGATATTAGTGGTTGTAACTAGACATTGGAAATTATTAATGAGAAAGGTTTGCTTTAGTATTATTCATTGTGCAATGGTTTGATGTCTAGTACTTGCTCTATACCTTTTCTTGCAACTGCCTCGCGTTCCGATATTTCACGTCGGGGCGTGACAGAACCCATGGACAGAGGAAACTTACGGAGGCCTTGAACAAAGACTCACTAGTCCGGCAGAAGGAATATCCGACGGAGAGTTCGTCCAAGTCAAGAGAGAGTGTGTATATAGAAACAAGTGCTCGACGTTCTAGAGGAATTCTAGAATAGTGGAGCGTCGATAACGGTATTCCCAAAACAACGCGAGAAACGATGGGCAAGTCTATTAAAAATAGGGCAATTAATATATATAATTGAAATAAACTGCTAGATGTACATGTGACAGTTTTCATGCCAAGTTAAGCCATATAGGATGGTTCAAAGTGAGTGCAAGTGTAAGAGAAAATCATGGGCAAGATAGATCATATGATTAACTTGAATTAATTAAAATATATTCAATAATTACAACTTCATTTTTCTGTGTACATGACAGTTAATAAGACATGGGGTGACGGTATAATAATAGGTCTTGCAAAAAGGTGGGTTTTCTTGAAAAACTTCAGAACGCGATGGGTCTCTATAAGGGTTGCGATAGGATCAAGTGTGAACGGGACAGGGGCTTCTGAGGATCGCGACGGGCTTGTCTGAACAGGCAGGCAGATCACGACAGGGTCTTATGAGGATCGCGACGGGTCTATCAAGTCGGCGCTAGAAGGCGACGAGGTCCCCTGTCACGATCAGATCGCGACAGGTAACTGTGTCGCGACGGCCCTGAGAACGCGGCCTATCAGGCCGTCACGTTCTTAGGTTCTGAGCCCGAGCTTGAGCGGGAAAAGGTCTAGCATGGGATTGAGTGCCAACTTAACATGTTTTTGACACTGGGTGCTTCGAAAATTCATAACTAATTGTATAGTCGATGAAAAATCATGAAACAAGTTGCATATTGATCTAGACATACGTGAGTACTTACAGTAAATAGGAATTTGGAAATAGATAGAGTTTCAACATGCTTTATTCAAGTCAAACATGGAGTACATGACACAGTGAGCAGTTGAGATGAGCGAATTAATTCACGAAGTAGGATGGATAAAAATTAGGGCTTTCTGAGGAAAAAGATGCCTAACATGCATCAGTATCTCCAATAAAATTTTGAGAGCATGGGATCGAGTATTCAAGGCGATATGAATTAAACATGAAGGCTCGGGGTCAAGAGAGTTGCAGGACTTCAAAATTCAATAAGAAAAAATTGGCTTGATGGAAAATTATGAAACTTGAGGGTTTTGTTCCTAGTACATGGAACAATCTATAGACGAAATCTTATGATTTTAACTTGTGAGAATGCCTACCTTGACTCGATTTCCTCTTCTAGGGCTAGAACTTGAAGAACTCGGGATGAAGCTTGATGAATCCTTCTCCCCACAAATTCTCCTCCTCCTTGGCCTCTCCTCCAGGTCCAGCAAGCCCCAGCAACGTGTTAGGGCCGACCATGGAAAGATTGGAGAGTATTTATGCTTGTTGGGTTGTTATTTCCTAATAGGACTCTAACTCCTATTAAATTCCGAATTTTCTCATTTCCTAACATCCTTCCAAGCTTTCCACTTCCTATTTGGGTTAGGATGGGAGCTAAATTTGTGGCCAACCTATTAGGGTAGGTTTAGGAATTCAATTCTAACTCAAGCTTTCTATTTAATGTATTAAATACCCATTTTTATTTAAGTAATAATTTAGTTACGAATTTAGGGTATTTTCCTATTATTCTTCTTTTAAAAATCCCTATTATGGGCCAATAAATTTTATATGGTCCATTTAACAAAGCCCATTATTTATTGGATTTTATCTTTTGGGATTTTTCTTTTTTAATTAAGGTATAATAGAGTTACAGATTTTATTATATTTTTCTTACTTGATTTTATTCATGGACTATGAGAGGTCCATTGGTCCAATTCTGATAATGGGTAATCATTTCGTGATGTTGGAAGTCTCTCCGACATGTTCATTTAATTTATGAGCGTGTTATTTTTTCGTGTTAACGGTTTTTGGACTTAGGTTCCAAATTTGGATAATTAGTTATGTTGTGATGTACGCTTGGCCAATCGGATTTTTCGTTGCACGAATTTCTTCATGGAACACTTATGGATAATAATTGGGGTGATTTATAATTTTTACGAAATTTTTAGATGTGTTCTCGCACATACGATAATAGTATGGATGTTTCTATTATTTTGATTTAAAGAAATTATTATTTCCAATTTTTAAAATACTAAATTTTTCGGGTTGCTATAGATTACTTTTATTTTATTTCCATTGCTCACTAACTCTAACACCTACGTTTAGTGCTTTTGTTTGAAGTTATTTTTAATAGAAAATTTCTAGATGTGTTTTTGCAATCCATTCACCCCCCCCTCTGGGCTTGCAACCTCGTCAACAAGTGGTATTAAAGAGCTAGTCTCTAAAAATCAAGAGCATCTAACGATCTTAGAGTAAAAGATCTAATGGCAGCCCAAGGTTATGCAGAGGGACAATCTGTTAACAGGCCTCCATTTTTTGATGGAGAAGACTACAACTACTGAATGACCAGAATGGAATTCTTTCTACAAGGTTTTGACTACCAGATCTGGAGCATTATAGAAGATGGTGACCTCAAAAACTCCAAGCCCAAGAAAGAGTGAACAGATGAAAAAAGAAAGAACATATCCTTAAACAACAAAGCCAAGAGCATACTATGTTACTTATTATGTAAGGAGGAGTTCAACAGAATATATGCTTGCAAGATGGCTAAAGAGATGTGGGATAAGCTGAGACTCACCTATGAAGGGATAGACAAGGTTAAAGAAACAAGTATAGATATTTGGTAACCCAGTACGAAAAGTTTCAAATGATTTCAGGTGAATCCATCTCTCAAATATATAGTCGATTCACTGATATTACATGTGGTCTAGCTAGACTTGGAAAATCATATAAGGAAAGAGACATGGTAAGAAAAATACTAAGATTGTAGCAACCTAGATTTTTTTTTAAAAATAAAAATTTTATAATATTAAAAATATAGTCAATTAAAAAAATCAAGAAAAAAGAATTAATTAAAACCCATTAAATGAAAAGAAGTAATGGGCTTTGTTAAATGGACCCTCTAGAATTTATTGGGCCAAAATAGGGATTTTTAAAAGAGGAATAATAGAAAAATATCCTAAATTCGTAACTTAAATATTACCTAAATAGAAAAAGGGTTAATAAATCATTAAAATAGCTATTTGTGTTGGAATTGGATTCCTAACACTACTCTAATGGGTTGGCCACGAGTTTGCACCCCAACTTAACCCAATTAGGAGTTTGAAAGCTTAGAAGGGTGAGAGAAAATAGGAAACCTCATAATTAAAGGGGAATTAGAGTTAAACTAGGAAAGGGAAAGCAAGGGAGCTTAAATAATCCCCAATCTCTCCATGGCCGACCCTAACTCGTTGCTGGGGCTTGCTGGACGTGGAGAAGAAGCCAAGGAGAAGAAGAACTCGTGAGGAGAAGGCAGCTCAAGTCCTCAACCCTCGTTCTTCAAGTTTTAAACCCTAGAAGATCAAACGAGTCAAAGGTAGACATTCTCATGAGCAAAACCTAATTAATTTTGTCTGTAGATTGTTCCATGCATTAGGAACAAAACCCCTCTCGTTTCATAATTTTCCATTGAGCCAATATTTTCTTCTTGATTTTTGAAGTTCTGCACTCGTCATGACCCCGACCCTTCATCTAAATTCTAGAACTCCATGAATACTCGACCTCATGCTATTAAATTTTAACTAGAGATACTGATGGATGTTAGGCATCGTTTGCCCCTGAAAGCCCTAAATTTCATCCATCCTATTGCTCGAATTAATTCTTGCATCTCAACTATACACTGTTCCATGTTCTTCGTGAATAAACATGTTTGAAGCATGCTAAAACCATGTCTGTTTTCAAATTCCTATTTACTGTAAGTACTCTCACATGTCTAGATCAGTTTGCAAGTGATTTCGCAATTTTTCATCGACTGTACATTTAGTTCTAAATTTTTTAATGTCCCTGTGTCAAGACAAGGCAACTTGGACCGCAATCCAAGGAGCTGTCCTTTTCCCGCTCGGACTCAGGCGCAGGACCTGAGAACGCGACGGCCTGATAGGCCGCATTCTCAGGGCTGATCACTACAGAGCCACCCGTCGCGTTCTGAACACGACAGGCACGGTCGTCGCGACGTGGCAGCCTGCCCTGACTGACCTGTCGCAACCTGTGCATGACCCTGTCGAGTTCTAATCTGACCCTGTCGCGACCCTTACAGGGGTACGTCGCGATCTGGGGTTTTTGCATGAAACTCCCTATTTCTGCAAGTCTTGGTTTTCTACAGTAATATCATGCCCTGTTAACTCTCTTAAACACAGTAAATGCAGCTGTTAATCTTGGATATATTTTAATTATTTAAAATCTTTCACATGACCTTTCATGTCCATGATTTTTCATGACACATGCACACACTTTGAACCATCCATTTTGGATTAACTTGGCATGAAAAATATCTCATAGTACTTCTGGTAATTTATTTTATAGATTTAAATTGCCATATTTTTAAATGAACTTTTCGTCGTTTTCTTGCGATGTTTTGGGAATACCGTTACCGACGCTCCATTGTTCTAGAATTCCTCTAGAACGTTGGGCACCTGTTTCTAGGTACACACTTTCTCTTGACTTGGATGAACTCTCCGTCGGATACTCCTTTTGCCGGACCAGTGAATCCTTATTCAAGGTCTCCGTAAGTCTCCTCTGTCTATGGGTTCCCACATGGTTGACGAGCTGGTTGTACCCTAATGCCTATGTTACCCTTTAGGGATCAGTAAGGTCCAAACGGCTTTAGTTTCTCTCACTCTTATCTTAAATCACGCCGGACCTCTAGACCTATGCTTAACATGGCCAGTGGAAGGATAGTGAATTCCACCTGGCTGCCAACACCAATCGCGCGTGTTGTGCAACTGTTACTATCACCATTTACTCGACGTTTCATGTGCATTGACCTGTAGTTCTCATCTATACTCGACTCGCTCATCTATTCACACTCTCTCTACTATCTTGTCTATTCATCAAGTACTCTCATCTATTTCTTGGTACTCTCTATTGGCCATTGACTGATTGTCTAAAGATAATCAATATAACCAATGCCTGGCAATATATAAAGGGCCCGGTCTGATCCTGGGATGTGCGCCCAAAAGTGCTAGTGCTCACGGGAGTTAAATGACTGGAGTGTTTGGCATTAGACTCGAGTGCTATCTATCTCGACTATCTAAATGACAATCAAAAGTGCTATACTATACATTCTCTCGTTGTCTATTGACAACAAAGTGCTATACTATACACGTTGTGCTATTGCTATACCTTGTGCTATTTGTGCTATGGCCATCCTACTATTTGTGTTATACTCGATGCTTGTAGTACATTTGGAAACTTGTGCTATTTCAATCATACGCCATCATTCTATCTCTTACGTTACTTGACTCTCTCGCTCTATCTTTAGTTACTCTACCTTTTTAATACATTAATCATTTAAAGCATGCTTGATCCTGAGATTTAAGTCCTACTGGGCGTTATCGCTCACCCTGTGTTTTTGGTTATGTGTTCTCAGGTGAGACCGAGGATGACCCTTACACTCAAGAGGATGGGAACGACCAAGAGTGAAGTCAAGTGTACCCTAGCGTCTTAGTAGCTGTTAGAGTTTGAGTTTAGACTTTTGCTTTTATTCAATGTAATTGGGCCCTATAGAATGGCTCTGATATTAGTGGTTGTAACTAGACATTTGAAATTATTAATGAGATGCAATTGCTTTAGTATTGATTCTTGTCCAATGCTTTGATGTCTAGTACTCTCTCTGTACCCGTTTACTTGCAACTGCCTCACGTTCCGATGTTCCACGTCGGGGCGTGACAGTTTTGTGGTATCAGAGCCTAGGTTATTCTTAAGTATATGATGATCTAGGTTGACCAGCCCCGACTATAGTCAATTATCCTACCTATGTGAGTTGTGGTTAGAACCATGGATAACTAGCTAAAAATGAACTCACACACACATGAATTAAATTCCACATCAATATCATAACAAAAGTTATTTTTGTAGGAACTTAAGCTAGCTAAGATGACTGCTGAACGTGCTCAAATGAGGGGCATGCAACAAACCATCCAAGAACTTACTCGTGCAATTATGCAAGCTACCCAAGGTGGTGGGAATCACGGCGGTGCAGGTGAGCTGCATCGTAACTTTAGGAGTTTGAACCCACCTAGGTTCAGTGGATCCACAAATCCGGATGAGGCCGAACACTGGCTAAAGGAGACGGAAAGAATTTTCCATGTTATGCAATGTGCAGCAGGGGATAAGCTGCTACTAGCTACATTCCAACTGGAGAAGGACGCCCGCACTTGGTGAGAGTCAGTAGAAGCGACCAGGGCTAATGGTCAATTCACTTGGGCCGAATTCAAGGAAGCCTTTAACTCCAAGTATTTCTCGGAGCGTGGTCAAGAGAAGAAGGCTGCAGAGTTTGCTGCTCTTAAACAGAGGAGCTTGACTGTGGCCGAGTATGAAGCCCAGTTTTCAAGACTGGCACGTTATGTTGAACATCTGGTGAACACTGAAAGGATGAAGGCTAAGCACTTTCTTAACGGCCTTAGGCCACAATACATTACTCAACTGGCCCCTCTCGACATCTAGACCTATGCCGAGATGGTAAAGAAAGCTCAACTACTAGAAGATGCTATGGACTACACTGACCGTATCAAAGGGAAGTTCGTGAAGAAGGAAATGACATATAGTCCATCATCTGTTAAGCCGGCCAACGGCAAGAAGAGTCCCTTCAACATCATAGAGGGACCCAGCCTAGAAAGGAAACTCAAAGCTATTGTCCCTAACACTTCAGCGAAAAGCAACTACAAGCACTGTGACAAGCCAGGTCACACAACAAATGAATGCTGGAGGAAAGTTGGCGCATGTATGCGCTGTGGAAGCCACGAGCACTGCATCCCTGAGTGCCTGCTGCTGAAGGAAAATGAAAGGCGCCCTAATGTGCCTAAGAAACAGGTCAGACTGCAAGCCCTGCATGATGAAGAGCCCACTGAGGAAGGTGGCAAGGTAGAAGGTACCCTACAAGTTTTCTCCTTATCGACATTTATTTTATTTGATACTGGAAGCAACTCATTCATTCATATCTCAAAACTTTGCTGATACTCTTAATGCTAAACCTATATCTATGGGATGTGAGTTCTCTGTCACAACACCACTAGGAGAAAAGGAGAAATTAAACAAATACTTCCCATCTGCCGATGTAATGATCGGAGACCATAACCTAAAGGCCGACCTGGTGTGTATGCCCATGGAAGGCTATGATGTCATTTTGGGAGCCGACTAGTTGTCCACTTATGGGGCAAGTGTCGATTGTAAGAAAGGGAAAGTTACTTTTAGTGATTTCCCTAAGTTGTCATTCAATGGGATTAGACATAAGAGATGGATGTCTTTAGTCTCTACCATAAAGGCCCACAACATGATAAAGGTTTCATTACTTTCCTTGCGGCCGTAGTAGTTGAAAAGAAGGGTTCTAAGACAGAAGACATACTCATAGACCAGGATTACCCCGATGTGTTTCTGAAGACCTACCAGGGATTCCCCGGAACATGATGTCAACTTTGCTATAGAGTTGATCCCTGGAGCTGCCCCGGTATCGCATCAACCGTACCGAATGTCACTTGCTGAGCTAAAGGAACTAAAGGCGCAACTAATGGAGCTATTAGAGAAGGGGTTTATCAGGCCTAGTACTTCCCCATGGGGAGCACCTGTGCTATTCGTTAAGAAGAAAGATGTATCGATGAGGCTATGCATCGACTATCATCTACTCAATCAGCTAACCATCAAGAATAAGTATCCATTGCCTCGGGTCGATGAACTTTTCGACCAAATATCTAGAGCTCAATATTTCTCCAAGATCGGCCTTCGATCTGGCTATCACCAAATGAGGATCAAGGATAACGATATCTTCAAAACGGCTTTCAGGAGTAGGTATGGACACTATGAATTCATCGCTATGCCTTTTGGTCTAACCAATGCTCCTACAGCCTTTATGCAACTCATGAACAACATATATCAGCCATACCTTGACAAGTTTGTGGTCGTCTTCATCGACGATATCCTTATATATTCAAAGACCAAAGAAGAACACGAAGAACATCTAAAGGTAGCTCTGTAAGTCTTGCGAGACAATAAACTGTATGCAAAGCTGAGCAAGTACAAATTCTGGCTCGAAGAAGTGTCCTTCTTGGGCCACGACATCTCAAAGGATGGCATCTCCGTTGATCCCTCCAAAGTAGAAGCTATACTCAATTAGGAGAGACCAACCGACGTCACAGAAATTAGAAGCTTCTTAGGACTGGCTGGCTACTACAGGCGGTTCATAAAGAACTTCTCAAAGATCACCGTTCCTCTCACACGTCAGACACGAAAGGAGAATCCCTACTCTTGGAGTAAAGAGTATGAGAAGAGTTTTCAGACTCTAAAAGACTGTCTTACCTCAGCACCTATTCTCGCTCTTCCAATAGAGGGAGAAGGGTTCTCTGTCTACACCGATGCCTCAGGAATTGGGCTAGGCTGTGTATTGATGCAAAAGGAGAAGGTCATTGCCTATTCTTCAAGACAACTGAAGACGCATGAGGCCAACTACCCTATGCATGATTTAGAGTTGGCTGCCGTAGTCTTCGCCTTAAAAATCTGGAGACATTATTTGTATGGAGAGCAATTCACTGTCTACTCAGACCACAAGAGCTTGAAGTATCTATTCTCCCAGAAGGAACTCAACATGAGACAGAGAAGATGGTTAGAATACCTAAAGGATTTTGATTTCAACATCCAATACCATCCAGGCAAGGGAAACGTCGTGGCTGATGCTCTTAGTAGAAAGCCAATGGCATCTGTATCGAGTCTAGTTCTTGGCGAGATGCAACTACTAAAACAATTCGTAGGGTTAGACTTAAATATTGAACATAGGGATGATCGAGTCTTGGTTGCCAACATCAAGATTCAATCTAACATGTGGGAAGAAATTAAAGCTCAACAAGACAACGATCCATTCTTGGTTCGCATCAAGGAAACTTTAGCTGAAAGACCTGATTTTGCTATGACCGTGGATGGAAGGCTGGTGTTCCAAGGGAGGACATGCATCCCTGACAATGAAGAATTGAAGAGGAAATTAATGGATGAAGCTCACAAGACAAAGTACACTATTCATCCTGGAGGTACCAAAATATACCAAGACATGAAAAGGACATTTTGGTGGCCGAACATGAAGAAAGAGGTAGCCGAGCATGCTGCTCATTACCTTACTTGTCAATAAGTAAAGGTGGAACACATGCGCCCTGCTGGTATGCTTAGACCACTAGATATTCTGGAGTGGAAATGGAAAAGCATTGTCATGGACTTCATCATGGGTTTACCCAAGACTCGTGGTGGACTCGACGCCATATGGGTCATTGTCGACTGATTAATCATATCTGCTCACTTCCTCCTTATAATGAGTAAGTGGTCGGTAGAGGTACTAGCAACCTTATATGTCAAGGAGATAGTGAGGCTGCATGGAGTTCCATCATCTATTGTCTCGGATCGGGATTCGGATTTATGTCCCACTTCTGGAAAGGACTGCAAAGTACACTTGGTACTAAACTCAATTTTAGTACCGCTTTTCATCCACAAACTGATGGGCAGACTGAGAGAACCAACCAGATAGTTGAAGACATGTTGAGAGCATGCACTATAGACTCCAAGGTTATTGGAATGAGCACCTATCTCAAATAGAGTTCACCTATAACAACAGTTACCAGGCGAGCATTAAAATGGCACCGTTCGAAGCACTATATGGCAGAAAGTGTAGATCTCCTGCATGATGGAATGAAGTTGGAGAACAACAATGGCTAGGCCTAGACATGGTGCAAAATACAACATGGGACATTCAGGTGATTAGAGACCGACTCAAGATTGCTCAGTCCAGACAGAAGAGCTATGCTGATAGGGGAAGGCGAGATTTAGAATTTCAAGTCGATGATCATGTACTCTTAAAGGTGTCACCTACTCGTGGCATCCAAAGATTTGGTGTTAAAGGGAAACTCAGTCCTAGATTCATCGATCCTTTTGAAGTGCTCGAAAGGGTTGGTGAGGTTGCATACCGACTGGCGTTGCCACCGAACTTCGCATGTGTACACAATGTGTTCCATATCTCCATGCTTAGGAAATATGTATATGACCCTGCGCATATCATTCGTCATAAGAAGTTGGTGCTAAACAAGGACATGGCCTATGAAGAGAAGCCAGTCAAGATATTGGAACGGAAGGTGCAACAACTTAGGAACCGTCCCATCCACGTGGTTAAAGTCCTATGGAATAACCGTGGAGTGGAAAAAGCCACATGGGAACCCGAAGGAATCATCAGACGGAACTACCCCGATCTTTTCGGTAAGACATTCTCTCCATTATGATCATATGAATTTGGGGACCAAGTTCTTTTAAGAGGGGGAGGATGTAGCAACCTGGATTTTTTTTGAAACATAAAAATTTTATAATATTAAAAATTTAGTCAATTAAAAAAATCAAGAAAAAATAATTAATTAAAGACCATTAAATGAAAAGAAGTAATGGACTTTGTTAAATGGACCCTCTAGAATTTATTGGGCAAAAATAGGGATTTTTAAAAGAGGAATAATTGGAAAATACCCTAAACTCTTAACTTAAATATTACCTAAATAGAAAAGGGGTTAATCAATCATTAAAATATCTATTTGTGTTGGAATTGGAATCCTAACACTACTCTAATGGGTTGGCCACGCATTTGCACCCCAACTTAACCCAATTAGAAGTTTGAAAGCTTAGAAAGGTGAGAGAAAATAGGAAACCTCATAATTAAAGGGGAATTAGAGTTAAACTAGGAAACAGAAAGCAAGGGAGCTTAAATACTCCCCAATCTCTCCATGGCCGGCCCTAACTTGTTGCTGGGGCTTGCTGAACATGGAGAAGAAGCCAAGGAGAAGAAGAACTCGTGGGGAGAAGTCAGCTCAAGTCTTCAACCCTCGTTCTTCAAGTTTTAAACCCTAGAAGATCAAACAAGTCAAAGGTAGGCATTCTCATGAGCAAAACCTAATTAATTTTGTCTGTAGATTGTTCCATGCATCAGGAATAAAACCCCTCTTGTTCCATAATTTTCCATTGAGCCAATATTTTCTTCTTGATTTTTGAAGTTCTGCACTCGTCATGACCCCGACCATTCATCTAAATTCTAGAACTCCATGAATACTCGACCCCATGCTATGAAATTTTAACTAGAGATACTGATAGATGTTAGGCATCGTTTGCCCCTGAAAGCCCTAAATTTCATCCATCCTACTGTTCGAATTAATTCTTGCATCTCAACTGTATACTGTTCCATGTTCTTCATGAATAAACCTATTTGAAGCATGCTAAAACCATGTATGTTTTCAAATTCCTATTTACTGTAAGTACTCTCAGGGCAAGTGATTTCGTAAATTTTCATCGACTGTACATTTAGTTCTAAATTTCTGAACATCCCTGTGTCAAGACAAGGAAACTTGGACCGTAATCCAAGGAGCTATCCTTTTCCCACTCGGACTCAAGCACAGAACCTGAGAATGCGACGGCCCGATAGGCCGCGTTCTCAGGGCTGATCACGACAGAGCCACCCGTCGCGTTTTGAACACGATAGGCCCGGTCGTCGCGACCTGGCAGCCTACCTTGACCGACCTGTCGCGACCTGTGCATAACCCTGTCGCGTTCTGATCTGACCCTGTCGCGACCCTTACAGGGGTACGTCGCGATCTGGGGTTTTTGCATGAAACCCCCTATTTCTGCAAGTCTTGGTTTTCTACAGTAATATCATGCCCTGTTAACTCTCTTAAATATAGTAAACGAAGCTGTTAATCTTGGATATATTTTAATTAATTAAAATCTTTCACATCACCTTCCATGTCCATGATTTTTCATGACACATACACACACTTTGAACCATCCATTTTGGCTTAACTTAGCATGAAAAATATCTCATATTATTTCTGGTAATTTATTTTATATATTTAAATTACCATATTTTTAAATGAACTTGTCGTCGTTTTCTTGCGATGTTTTAGGAATACCGTTACTGACGCTCCACTGTTCTAGAATTCCTCTAGAACGTCGGGCACCTGATTCTAGGTACACACTTTCTCTTGACTTGGGAAAACTCTCCGTCAGATACTCCTTCTGCTGGACCAGTGAATCCTTGTTCAAGGCCTTCGTAGGTCTCCTCTGTCCATGGGTTCCCACATGGTCGACGAGCTAGTTGTACCCTAACATCTATGTTACCCTTTAGGGATCAGTAAGGTCCAAACGGTTTTAGTTACTCCCACTCTTATCTTAAATCACGTCGGACCTCTGGACCTGTGCTTAACATGGCCAGTGGAAGGATAGTGAATTCCACTTGACTGCCAACACCAATCGCGCGTGTTGTGCAACTGTTACTATCACCATTTACTCGACGTTTCATGTGCATTGACCTGTAGTTCTCATCTATACTTGACTCGCTCATCTATTCACACTCTCTCTACTATCTTGTCTATTCATCAAGTACTCTCATCTATTTCTTGGTACTCTCTATTGGCCATTGACTGATTGTCTAAAGATAAACAATATAACTAATGTCTGGCAATATATAAAAAGCCTGGTCTGGTCCTGGGATGTGCGCCCAAAAGTGCTAGTGCCCGCGGGTGTTAAATGACTAGAGTGTTTGGCATTACACTCGAGTGCTATCTATCTCGACTATCTAAATGACAATGAAAAGTGCTATACTATACATTCTCTCGTTGTCTATTGACAACAAAGTGCTATACTATACATGTTGTGCTATTGCTATAACTTGTGCTATTTGTGCTATGGCCATCCTGCTATTTGTGCTATACGCGACGCTTGTACTACATTTGGAAACTTGTGCTATTTCAATCACATGCTATCTCTTACGTTACTTGACTCTCTCGCTCTATCTTTAGTTACTATACCTTTTTAATACATTAATCATTTAAAGCATGCTTGATCCTGAGATTTAAGTCCTACTGGGCGTTATCGCGCACCCTGTGTTTTTGGTTATGTGTTCTCAAGTGAGACCGAGGATGACCCTTACACTCAAGAGGATGGGAACGACCAAGAGTGAAGTCAAGCGTACCCTAGCGTCTTAGTAGCTGTTAGATTTTGAGTTTAGACTTTTGCTTTTATTCAATGTAATTGGGCCCTATAGAATGGCTCTGATATTAGTGGTTGTAACTAGACATTTGAAATTATTAATGAGATGCAATTGCTTTAGTATTTATTCTTGTCCAATGCTTTGATGTCTAGTACTCGCTCTGTACCCATTTACTTGCAACTGCCTCACGTTCCGATATTCTGCGTCGGGGCGTGACAAAGATCCTTACCAGTATTATGGGCTCCCAAAGTCACTACTATAGAGGAAGCAAATGACCTCTCCACAATGTCCTTGGAAAAACTCATTAGATCTCTCATGGCTCATGAGATAAATATGAATAGACTAGGAGAAAGCACCTCGAAGAAGAAGGTCAACATAGCTTTAAAAACTAAAGAGCCAAACAAAGACTGTGCCACGACTAGGGAAAATGGTGGTACATATAGTGAAGAAGAAGTCTTCTTGTCAAGACATCTGCAAAGAATACTAGCAAAAAAGAAGCAACAGTCAAGAAAAAGATTCTACAGAAAAGACAACAAGAAGATAGAACCTATCTACTATGAATGTAAATAGCCAGGGCATTTAAAGACAGATTGTCCTAAGTTAAACAAAAAGAAAAACAAGAAGGAGGAGCCATCCAGAAAATACAAGAGATAGAAGAAGAAGGCTATGGTTGCTACCTGGACCAATGAAGATAGCTCATCAGAAGAGTCAAGTTCAGATGATCAAGAAGAAGAAAAGGCACATCTTGCCTTCATGGGAAATCTAGATGATAAGGTAAGTTCTGACACATCCTTTGATTCCTTTTCAAATTATGATAATGATTTAGAAGATGCTTTTAATGAATTATATAAAAAATACAAGGATGTATGCAAACATTTAAAAACTATTAAGAAAAATTATGCATGCCTTGAAAACACTAACTCAGACTTAAAATCTGAAGCTGAATAAATTGAGAAAAAGGTTGAATCACTAAAGCATGAGAATAATTTGTTGTGTGAGGATATAAAAGATATAAATAACAAAATATTAAGCCTAGAAAAACAAAACATTCAAGATAACAATAAGGAAGAAATAGAGACCCTAAAAATAGAAAATGAGTACTTAAGAGCTACTATTGAAAAATTAACAAATGAAAGATCATCCTTAACATTAAAAGGAGCAAGAAGATCCGGTAAGAAAAATATGGAGTGGGTTATAAACCTCCAGAAAATGAAGAAACCACTATATATCCTAAATAATACCCATTGTCAAGATTTGTAGCTGAAAAGAGTTGTATAAACAAAACAAAAAGAGAAAAATATAGTAAAGTAAGCAAGTGTTCAAATAATATTACTTGTTGTACACACTGTAATAAACTTGGTCATACGAAAAACACCTACCCAACAAAACATTTAAAATGGATTCCCAAAAAGGAATTAACTGGAACTAACCACTTAGGACTCAAAAGGATTTGGGTACCTAAAACTCATTGATCTATTTTCAAGTAAGTCTAAAAGCATCCAAGTAGTACCTGGACAGTGGATGCTCTGTACACATGACATGTGATAAAAGCTTATTCAAGTCAATCAAGTCTGAAGAATGATCAATCACCTATGGAGATAATGGCAAGGGAACCGTTATCGGATGTGGAATAGTAGGCAACAAAAAAGAAGTGCTCTGTGTCAAAGGACTAAAGCACAACTTGATAAGTATCAGCCAGCTCTGTAACAAAGGACATCAGGTGAAATTCATAGAATCAAAATGTCTAATCATCAAGAATGAAGAAGTGATTTTTGAAGGACATAGGGAGAAGAATCTATATGTCCTACATCTCGAAGATCTGAGGAATCAAGATATATGTCTAGCAGCAACAAAAAGCACAAATGCAGAACTATGGCACAGAAGGTTGGGTCATGCTAGCTTGGATGTGATCAGAAAATAAATCAAGTATGATCTAGTGGAAGGATTGCCAAGAATCAATATACACAGTGATAAAGTCTGTGAACCATATGTTAAAGGAAAACATACAAAGAATTCTTTCAAATCAAAACTATAGTCACCACCACCAAGCCTTTGGAGCTACTTCATATGGATTTATTTGGACCAATGTCTACAACAAGCTTGGGAGGAAAGAAGTATGAGTTTGTAATTGTTGATGATTTCTCAAGGTTCACATGAGTGTCATTCTTAGCACATAAAAATGACACATTTGAGGCTTTTGTAAAATTCAGCAAGTTAGTGCATAAGGATCAGAAGTATAGTATTATTGGATTAAGGTCAGATCATGGAGGAGAATTTCAGAACGAGAATTTGTGAGGTTCTGTGAAGATCAAGATATTGAACATAACTTCTCAACACTAAGGACACGACACCTCAACAAAATGAAGTTGCTGAAAGGAAAAATAGAACATTACTTGATATGGCAAGTTCCATGTTGTCTGAATACAACTTGCCAAGATACTTTTAGGCAGAAGTAATTAGCACTGCATGCTACATAGTAAATAGAGCAATGATCAGGTCTTCTAAAAAAGACTGCATATGAGCAGCATAAGGAAAATAAACCAATTGACAGCCACCTCAAGCCCTTCCACCAAAAAAAAAAATAGAAATAGCGACTGACAAATTCGGTCACTATTCGGTTATCGGTCACTAACAAAAATAGTGACCGAATTTTGACCGACTAGTGACCGAATCTGTCAGTGAAGAATTTTTTGTCACAATATTGTGACAAAAAATTTTCGATCGCTAATTAGTCTCTTGATCACAAATCGAAACAATTCAGTCTCTATTCAGTCTCTAAATCAATACAATGACTGAAATATTTTGATCACTATTCCAGTCATAAAATAGTGACCGAAATAATGACTGAAATATTTCGGTCGCTATCAGCAACCGATAATTTTGGTCACTATTTCGGTCACAATATAATGACCGAAATAGTGATTGAAAACTATCGGTCTCTATACTCTGAACTAGCGACCAATATATTCAGTCACAAATTCGGCCACAAAATAGTGACTGGAATAGTGGTCGATATAGTCGGTCTCTAACTTTTTAATTATTTTTTAAAAGTATATATATATATATATATTTAAAAAATAACCTATGTACATATAATAAAATAAAAATTATCCACTATTACATAAAATGTCAACAATAATATAAAATGTCCATAAAATATCCATAATAATAATACATAAAATGTCCATAATAATGAAAAGAAAATCATGGATCCTCTACATCCTCCTCGCCCTCCTCATCCTCGTCTCCTCTGACGCCAATCAATGAAGGAACCTACAATAGATATATAAGAACAATAAATTAAAATTAAATACTATAAGAAATAAATTATTTAATTTTTTAGAATTTATTTTTCTATTTCACTCATATTTAAACTAAACTAATTAGATGAATATAAATTTAAACTCTGAAATAAAATAGGGAGTCCGATTTGAACTTCGTCAATATTCACAAGTCACACTGATCCCCTCGGCCGTGCCGAAACTAACCGGAGGTTGATTGAATTAGTATTTATAATTTTAGACCCCAAAATGTAAGGTTTTGTTTTTTTTAACTAAATTAACTTACTAAATGTGAATTTGAGCGCCGAGCTCAAACTGGGAGTCCGATTTGAACTCCGTCAGTTTCCACGAGTCACACTCATCGCCCCAGCCATGCTGGAACAAACAGTAAGTCAATCGGATTAGCATATCTAATTTTGGACCCCGAAACCTATGTTCTTCATTTTTAAACTAAACTAACTTGCTTAATGTGAATTTGAGCATCGAGCTCAAACTAGGAGTCTGATTTGAACTCCGTTAGTTTCCGTAAGTCACACACATCGCCCTGGCCGTGCTGGAACAAATCGGAGGCCAATGGGATTAGTATTTCTAAATTTCAACCCCAAAACCTAATTTCTTAATTTTAAACTAAACTAACTTGCTTAATGTGAATTTGAGTGTCGAGCTTAAACTGGGAGTCTGATTTGAACTCCGTTAATTTTCACAAGTCACACTCGTCGCCCTAGCCATGCTGGAACAAACCAGAGGCTGTTTGGATTAGTATTTCTTATTTTGGACACCCAAACTAGAGTTTTTTATTTTTTTAACTAAACTAACTTGCTTAATGTGAGTTCGAGCGCCGAGCTCAAAGTGGGAGTCCGATTTGAACTCTGTCAGTTTTCATGAGTCATAGTCATCGCCCTGACTGCTTTGGAATAAAGCGGAGGTCAATCAGATTAGTATTTCAAATTTTGGACTCCCAAACCTAAGTTCTTCATTTTTAAACTAAACTAACTTGCTTAATGTCAATTTGAGTGTCGAGCTCAAATCGGGAGTCCGATTTGAACTCCGTCAGTTTCCACAAGTCACACTCATCGCCTTGACCATGCTGGAACAAACCAGAGGCCAATCAAATTAGTATTTCTAATTCTGAACTCCCAAACCTAAGTTCTTCATTTTTAAACTAAACTAACTTGCTTAATGTGAATTTGAGTGTCGAGCTAAAACTGGGAGTCCAATTTGAACTCTGTCAGTTTCCATAAGTCACACTCATTGGCCCGTCCATGTTGGAACAAACCGGACACCGATAGGATAAACATTTCTAATTTTAGACCTCCAAATCCAACTTCAAATAATTTCTAACTACATTAATTTGGCGATTGTGTATTTGAACGTCGAGCATAAACTAGAAGTCCGATTTGAACTCGGTCAGTTTTCACAAGTCATTCTCATCGCCCCCTCCATATTGGAACAAACTGGACATCAATCGGATAAGTATTTCTAATTTTGGACCCCTAAACCCGTGTTCAAATAGTTTCTAACTAATTAATTTGACAACTGTGTATTTGAGCGTCGAGTGCAAATTGGAAATCCGATTTGAATCCTATCACTTTCCACAAGTCATGCTAATCGGCCCAGTCGTGTTGGAACAAATAGGACATCGATCTGATAGGTGTTACTTATTTTGGAGCCCCAAACCTCAGTTCCGATGTTTTCAAAGTACACTAATTAGACGATTAGGTATTTGTACGCCGAGCGCAAACTGAAAGTCTGATTTGGACTCTGTTAGTTTCCCCAAGTCATACTCATCGGCCTGGTCATGTTGGAACAAATCGGACACCCATCAGATAGGTATTTCTAATTTTAGACCCCCAAAACCAAGTTCCAATATTTTAAACTTAGTGATTAAAATGGACTGTTAGAATAGAGAAATTAAAATAAAATCAATTTACTCACATGAGGGGCCCGAATTGATGTCAATGGCGCTACCTGAGGAGGAATGTAGGCCTGGAAGAGGGCTTGAGAGAGGGCCTAGGATAGAGCCTGGGAGAGCTGGGCCTGGACAGCGTCAGACACTTGCGTTTGCATCGTGTGGACTAGACAAGATTCCAAACCAGAGATCTCATCTCGAATGAAGCCCATCACCTTACTAGGAGTAGTACCTAATGGGGTGTTTGGTTGCAGTTTTTTACTCTTTTTTCTCTAAAATTTAAAAAAGAGAGAGGAGAGACACAAAGACATGTTTGGTAAGTAGTTTTTTTTAGGGAAAAAATTTTACCCTATGTAAATCTCTCCAAAAAAAAGAACAAGTACCAACCTATTTTTATTTTAAAAACACACAACTCTCTCTCACAACCCCCCTCCCCCCCCCGCCCCCCCTACTGGAACCCCCCACCCGGTGAGCCCCCCCCCGCCGACGCCCTCCCCCTCCCCCGCCCCCCCATGCGCCCTTCTCAGTAGTTTTTTTTAGGGAAAATTTTTTACCCTATGTAAATCTCTCCAAAAAAAAAAACAAGTACCAACCTATTTTTATTTTAAAAACACACAACTCTCTCTCACAACCCCCCTCCTCCCCCTCCCCCGCTCCCTCTGCGCCCTTCTCCCCCCCCATCCAGCAACCCCCCCCCCCACCCCCTACTAGCGCCCTCCCCCTCCCCTGCCGGCACCCTGCGCCCTTCTCCCCCCCACCCGGCGACCCCCCCTACCCCCGCCGGTGCCCTCCCCCTCCCCCGCCCCCCCCCGCTGGCACCCTCCCCCTCCCCCGCCCCCCCTGCGCACTTCTCCCCCCGCCGGCGCCCTCCCCCTCCCCCCCTGCGCCCTTCTCCCCCCACCCGTCGGCACCCTCCCCCTCCCCCCGACGCCCCAAACACATCAACATAATTTTTAAAATTTTGATATTTTTACCAAAAAAATAACATCACGTTGTCATAATTTTAAATTTAAAGTTAAAAACGAATCCAACATGATTTTTTAGGTAGAAATAGTTTTTTTTTAATTGCTCCCAAACACCCTATAAAGCACCAGGTGTTGTGAATGCACTAGTCACCTATGAGCCTGAACTCGAGGCGCCAGATATAACACCCTGCTCGTGTCCATATTGTGTCCAAAACATACACATGGGTTTTTTTTGGGGCACCAGATGTCGCAACCCATACTTCAGGATCTAACTACGGCTGCTTCTCCTCCCTGACATACTTCTCTGTCATCTGCTGACTATATGACTCCTGCAAAAAATAAAATTGTCAATTTAATATTCATTTGTAACGAGAAAAATAAATAGTGAATAGACTGAAAATACTTACCGCAACCTTCTGGGCTCTTTCGCTAATGTATTGATACGTCCCCTTCTTCTTATGTCTCTTATCAAACACCTCGTGAAATGTTGGAGGTCGTTTTAGCTCCTTTTCCTATTTCACAGAAAAACATTGCATAAATGAGTACCTATATAAATAAAATATACCACAAATGGACATATGACTTACCAATATGGACTAATCGATCGCAAAGGAAATGGACCCACTTGTATGCTTGTTGGCCTCTAGATTGGCCGCCCGATTCACTTTCATTGTTGTGGAGGTTTCTTGCCATCTCTCCTCGGCCCATATGTTGCACAGAACTTGCCTGTAGTCTCTCCTCATCCATGTCGGTGCGCGCTCCCTCCAAATAGTTGGGTCTGGACTCTGACAAACTCTCCGTGCATTTTTCCTCGCATTATACAATAGATGTTTAAATTTTGATCGGGCGGTGGCCGTCCATACTGATCGAGACTGCGTCTCGTTCGAGGGACGCATGAATCAATGATTGCTCTATACAGATAAGAGTTAGTTTACTGAATGTAGGAGTAAGAAACAAATAGATTATAATAAGAAATTACATACCATGAACATATGATACAACAACTCCTGGACGTCCATTGGGAAATTGTTGAATCTATGAATAGGCCCACGAAAGTGTCCCTGAATTGATCGTGTGATGAATTGATATGCCTGGGCGGGCTCTACTTTATCCCTGTATTTATGTAACTTATTATAATGAATTTATGAACTAAATAACTGCCCTTAATATAAGGTACATATAAATTTAAGACGTACCCATTTATCCACACCTCCCGCAGAGTGCAATCATAAAAACTATCTGCCCCCTCTTGCAGACTGACAGCATCCGATGCTTGTGGCACTATAGATGCACCTGCCACGAGAACTGGAGGTGCGGAAGCACTCGGTCTAAAGAATTTGACAGACATAAGTAATGTATATATATATATACATTACTTATGTATATATATATATATATGTGTGTGTGTGTGTGTGTGTGTGTGTGTGTACTTTAACCTCCATGATTTACACTTATATATATTTATAGAAGGACCCGAGAAAGTTACATAAGGAGGGGGCACATTAGGCGTCGAGGGACTCAAACCTGTTACAAAATAAAATGTTAAAGAATATAAATAGCGGCTATACAAATACTTACAAATTAAAATATATGTACCTGTTACCGTAGGAGGGGGAGGTACAAACGGACCCGAGTCGGTAACAATTTTAATGGCATAAATAATACAAGTGAATCAATGCACAAATAAACTACAACTTTAAATATACATACCTATCGTAAGGGTAGGAAGCGTAGGAGGCATAGGATGACTTGAACCTATTAGAATGAGAAATAAATAACAAAATATATTAGCAATATACAAACACTTACAACTTCAAAACAAGGCTTACCTACTGCCAGAGGAGGAGGCACAAAAGGACCCGAAGCTGTAATAATTTAAATGGCATAAATAATATGTATAAATAATGCACAAGGAAAAATACAACTTTAAATATACATACCTAAGGCTGCAAAAGGATCCCTCTCACTACTCAACCTCCTCCTAGAACTGGAGCCCGATCATGCTCCACACACCATATCTTCATAAGAAACATCAAAATTCATGTTCATTAGTCAATTGTTTTTATTGAAAGTGGGGACAAATTTAAATATACTGTCCATTTCCTCCTCAGATGATGACGATATATCTAATTCAACCCCATCTTCTTCATCATCTTCACATTCATCGCTGGCATGTTCCTCCTCCTCATCAGAATCTTCACTAGACACCTGACCTACATCAATATCTGTTCACCTTGCACTACTCCCTTTCATCTCATGTGGATTGACTTCTTCTACCTCATTTCCTTTAGACAAGAAAATTAGCTCTTCAAATTCGTCTTCTCCAGTATGAGCTGTCAACTCTACATCATCAGCCAAGTCTGCTTGAAAGAATTCGGCGTTGACCTCTTCAGGTGTCTAATCAATCATGTCCAATTTATAATCAGAGAATAGTCTTGATCTAACTCTGCAAACTGAGAACCAATCATTTCATTTTTTGTTCGTAGATGATAGATGGCTTGTATAGTACACTTGTTGGGCTTGTGTGGCTAAAATGAACGGCTCATAAGTATTCAATTTGGACTTATGTTTAAGATCAAAAATCTCATGCGTTGTGTCATTTTAAATGGTATTTGGATCAAACCAATGGCACTTGAACAAGAATATATGATTGTCTTGTCCTAGATATTGCAACTGTAAGATCACCTCTACAATACCATAGTAGTCATATTCATTTTCATTGTACATACTTCCTTTAACACATACGCCATTGTTCATGGTAGACTTACTCTGCCCATAGTCTCTTGTGTGAAATCTATACCCATTCACAATAAATCCAGGGTAGTTCTATGCGATTTTCGATTGGCCATAGGCTATCTGACGAACTCTTTCATCAGTAATTAAAAAGTGAACATAACTTATCTTTCGTACTCTTTGAGCATGTACACTTACGTGTTTTCTTAGCCATAAGGCCAATGACTTCTCTCGTTCCTTCTCAACCTCATAATCATTGAGATGTGGATTTCTTTGAATTATTTCTCAATCAAATTGTCTGCAATATGAAAGGAAGACCACCTTCAATAGCAAGAAGAAGGGCAAAGATATCACACCTCGACATTTAGCAGTGGAAATAAATATCGAGAGCATAAACAATACGAGTATGAGTATCAGAATCGAGCAAGTCAGAGCGACAACTAAGTATAACAAAAGAATTGAGACGATAATTGTGCCACCCAAATAATCTCATTATTTCATTTCCAACAAGCTAACTTAAAAACCTTACATAGTCAGAGCCAATAACAGGCCCAATATTGTCATTCCAGTACACATGACTCAAGAAAATAAGACTAACTATTACAGACTCTTTTAACTCTAATCATCTTGGCTGACGTGCTATATAGACGGATACATTTGAGAAGCTCATCACTCTTCCCCAGTCCCATCATGTTCTACTTCCTCATAATCTTCACCTGAAATATTATGGAAAGCAGGTGTGAGCGTACTAACACCTAGCAGGATTTACATCTCGTAGTGCGGGCATGCTTTACGTGAATTAACAATTTAACAGTTAAGATACTAACATGCAATACTCATGACAATAACGATAGGGACAATTCCAAGCTATAACATGTACGAGAACAGTTCAGTAACAAATCCAGTGATATTTATCAAGTGAGAAGGAATGATTAACAATGAGACAGATGCCAGTAGGGTCATTTATCATGTGGAAGAGATTCAATATTCAATAACATGTACAATGGATATCTCAAGTTGAACTCCTTAGAATTCCAGTGGACAATGGCATATTGGATTCAATAACGAGGACATGTACAATAGATTTGGCCATTTCACATATAACAGTTCAATCAATCATTCAATAACAATATGGAAATTACCCAGATCAATCTTGCATTCAATTAGGTGATTGCTAGACACCTCAATGGATCATATACTCTCGTGATTATAAGTATTTATGGTGCCAGACTGGGCCCTATTTGCACAGGCATGGTTGTGAACCGAAGTTCCAATAGTTTATGGTAATTCCATTCATTCATTTATGGCCAATATGAATTCCAAACAGTAGGCAATATGTATTGAAGATCATGTCAATGATTATAAGGAACAAAGCAAGTGGACATGATCCTGAGTAAATTTCGGTAGCATAACGGCTTCATTACTTTAGTCCAATCTTTATTTTTAATTGCTTGGTTTCAATGTATCAAATCACTCTCACGAGAAGCAGATAAGAACAGAGGTGCTTTCTATCGTCTGGGAACTTCAATGGCACAACCAACTCGGTCTCCATGAGGGAATCCATAGAGTAGGGAGAATTACGGAGGTCTTAGGGAAAGGGTCACTAGTCTGCCGATAAGGAATGACCGGCCGAGAGTTTCCAAATCCCCAAGAGAGGGCTGCCTATATGTGCAATGTGTCGTATAGAACGTGTCTCAATCCATAATCCATCGGTTTAAAACAAGACGGAAAGCAATTAACATAGACGCATGACATGGTATTCAATTCAGTCTATCACATGATTCCTGCACTTTTAACATGTAACAATTTCAGTTATAAACAAGCTAGAGTATGGACATAGCTCATATCAATCACATGATAGATGGAATCAAACAATCATTAGGAACACTTAGAATAGAGATTCATATTCTTATAGCTTTCATGTAAGTTGATCACTTTTAGGCCATTGAATAACTACATGACATGATATAACAATAGGACATGCATATGGTTGACTGTACAACTTAATAAAATGGTCTTGGGTTGGTCTTTAAATCGCGACGGGTTTAGGCGTCGCATTTAAGAAGACCGTACATAGTTCAGATACAAAGTAGTCTGCAAAACATCAAATCGCGATGGTCTTATCTGTCGCCTTTATGTCGCGATAGAACGATATGTCACGATGGTTTTTATGACGCGACGGCCTTGTCAGTCGCGTTCACAACGTGACAGGCAATAGGTCGCTACAACCCCGAACCGCGAGGGTTCGACACGTCGCGTTCATGGGGTGTTTTCAAAATCCTGACATAAAAATTGTCCAAAAATGTATGAGCGGGAAATTGGTCAAATCGTGATGGTATGCTCCGTTGTGTTCAAGATCGGCACTGAAATCCACGTGACACATAGTTTTATGTGTCAGAACGGTCGGGTCAACGTCAAAATTGTGACGGAAGGTTTGTACGCATTTCATGTGTACGCGATGGTCTTGTACGTCGTGTTCATGCAAGGAAGAACGCAACGTCTAGAATGGTCGCATTTTAGGGTTTCATCCGAGAATAGTCGAAACTGGGAAGTCATGCATGCAACGCTTATAACTCAAGATCTAGGGCTCCTGGAACAAAAGTATGAACATGAAAGATGTTGGGTACGATGATTAGAAGAGAACTACAATTTTGGTTTGACCCGATTTGACCTCGGTTTGCGTGAAACATAGTAAGAACACATGAACCCCTTGTCATGCACAACTCTTGGAAAATGCTTAACACGACTCACATGGTTCATAAAAATTGGGGAAAACACATGCATATGAAACTAGACTCGATGCTGTTTCTATTGGTATGTGCAAAGTTTAGATTAATCCCGAGAACACCTACCTTTGGATGGTTTTAAGACAGCTCTTCTGCACAGGTCGCAGCAGTGAATGGTTGGAGAAGACGCTGGGTTCTTGGTCGTCCTCCTCCTTTTATGGTGCCCTAGCTCACCTCCTCTCAGCCCCAGCACGATGGTGACCCTTCCCAAATAGTCTTATGATGATTATTTATATGATTAGGGTTAATTTCAAGTCCGAATAAGACTAGGAAGGTTGGGTTGCAGTTCTAGCATGGTGCCTTTCAAGTTTTGGGGATTCTCCTCCCAATTGGAGTAGTAATGCTCTAAGGAAATCTCCTAACATAGCTGGGTACGAATTTGGTTGCTATGTATGGCTAATTACCTTTGTTTTAGCCCGAATTTGCCCCTTTCTATTTTTTGCACAATTATGATTACAAATTTGGTTGCTATGTATGGCTAATTACCTTTGTTTTAGCCCTAATTTGCCCCTTCCTATTTTTTGCACAATTATAGTTACAAATTTTGGGATTTAATGTCACTGGGTTTTGTTCTTTGGCCTAGTAAGAGTTGTGTTGACCCAGAATAATTTAAATGGTTGATTCCACTTCTTGGGAATTTAACTATGACTTTTAGTTTATTTTTATTTAATATTCTTATTTATTTGCTATTTTCCTTAAATTTTAAATTAATAAATTTTTAGGGCATTACATCCTCCCCCACTTAAGAAAATTTGATCCCCAAATTTATACATGATGGTATAGTGCCATACCTAAGAATATTCTGGGTGATTTTTCTTCATTCTTTCCTCTGATTCCCAGGTAGCATTTGTAACTCCTTCCCGACTCCATTGGACCTTCACCATAGGTATGGTGTGATTCCTTAGCTGTTGTAGTTTCCTATCCAATATCTTGATCAGTTTGTCCTCGTATGTTAGGTCCTCTCGAATGTCCAGGTCTTCATGTTGGATCACATGGTCAGCATTGAACACATACATCCTCAGCATGGATATGTTGAAGACGTTGTGTACATTTGTTAGTTGTGGAGGTAGTGCTAGTCTGTAAGCGACCTGTCCAACCCTTTTAAGAATTTCAAAAGGGCCGATAAATCTGGGACTCAACTTCCCTTTGATTCCAAATCTTTGGATTCCCCGTGAAGGTGAGACCTTCAGGAAAACCTGGTCACCAACTTGGAATTCCAACTCTCTCCTTTGTTTGTCTGCATAACTTTTCTACCTTAACTATGCTATCTTCAGATGTTCCCTAACAATTTGAACCTTCCTGACAGTTGCTTCTACTAAGTTGGGTCCAATCCATTGGTTTTCTCTGACCTCCTCCCAACAAAGAGGTGATCTGCAACTCCTGCCATATAAGGCTTCAAACGGTGCCATCTTAATGCTTGCCTGGTAGCTGTTGTTATATGCAAACTCCATTAAAAATAACTGTTCATTCCAGTGTCCCCTAAAATCAATCACGCAAGCCTGGAGCATGTCTTCCACTATCTGATTGGTTCTTTCTATTTGTCCATCCGTCTGTGGATGAAAGCAGTGCTAAAATTTAACTTGGTACCCAGTGTTGCTTGAAACCCTTTACAGAAGTGTGAGGTAAATCTAGGGTCCCTATCAGATATTATAGTAGATGGAACCCTATGCAATCTAACCACTTCTTTGACATAGAGCGCAACCAATTCATCTACTGTCCATGTGCTCTTAATTGGCAAGAAATGAGCTGACTTAGTCAATCTGTCTACTATTACCCATATTGCATCCATGCCTCCTCTAGTCCTGGGCAATCCCATGATAAAATCTATACCAATAATATCCCACTTCCATTCTAGGATGTCTAGTGGTTGTAATCCACCTGAAAGTCTGAAATGTTCAACCTTGACTTGCTGGCAGGTTAAGTAATGTGCCACAAAGTTGGCCACATCCTTCTTCATATTCGGCCACCAATAAGATCCTTTTAGGTCCTGATACATTTTTGTTGATCCGGGATGAATGGTATACTTTGACTGGTGAGCTTCTTTTAGTAGCTTCTTCTTGAGGTCTTCCAGATCAAGTACACATGTTCTGCCTTGGAATAACATTCTTTCATCATGTGCTAGGGAGAAATCTGGTCTATGTTCTAACTTTTCTCTAATATCAACTAAGAAAGGATCTGCTACTTGCTTCTCTTTGATTTCAATGAGTAGGTCAGATTGTACCTTGATGTTAGAAACTCTCACTTGTTCATCCTTCTCATCCATGTCTAAATTCAAACTTGAAAATCGCTCCAGCAACTTCCATTCACCCAGCATCATACTAGCTAACAAAGCTCCTGGTTGTCTACTTAGAGCGTCTGCCACCACATTGGCTTTTTCGGGGTGATACTGAATGGAAAAGTCAAAGTCCTTGAGGTACTCTAACCACCTTCTCTACCTCATGTTGAGTTCCTTCTGTGAGAAGAGATATTTCAGACTCTTGCGGTCAGAAAAGACTTTAAAATTTTCACCATAAATGTAGTGCCTCCATATTTTCAAGGTGAACACTACAGCTGCTAATTCTAGGTCATGTACTGGATAATTTGCTTCATGGGTTTTGAACTGTCTTGAGGCATATGCTATTACTCTTCCCTATTGCATTAGAACACACCCTAGACCTATTCTAGAAGCATCTGAATATATTTCAAATCCTCCCTCTTCAGTGGGTAAGGCGAGGACAGGAGAGTAGAGGTCAAACACTTCTTTAAGCTATGAAAGCTCTCCACGCACTTATCAGTCCATACATAAGGGTTTTCCTTTCTGGTCAGCTTGGTTAATGGCACTGCGATCTTTGAGAAGTCATTTATGAATCTTTTGTAATACCCTGCTAATCCAAGAAAACTTCTGATCTCTGTGACACTTTTTGGTCTTTCCCACTTCAATACAGCCTCTAGCTTTGATGGATCAACAGCGATACCTGTTGGCCCTTTTGGTATGGCAGCAAGCTAGCCTAGATGTGGGGTGAATAGGTTTTTCTGAAATCTGAAATAGAAACTTAAACACAGAAATTAACACTTGAAAGTTTGGTTAGTTTAGTGTGATAAAGAGTAGCAGTGCGGAAGCAAGTAAACAATCACACAAAAGGACACAAGAGATTTATCCTGGTTCGGCCCTTCCCACATGGAAGTCCTACGTCCAGTCCCCAAGCAAACTCTTGGGATTTCACTAACCGAAGGTACAGTCCCCTTCAAGGACACTACAACACCCTGGATACCCCACCAGATCTTCTTCTCTTTCTCGGGCAAGAAGGCAGCCCACTTCTTTTCTAGGCTCAGAAGAAAACCTACTTCTTTTACAAGTTCAGAAGTAAACCTCATGGAACAAACCGCAGTGCGGTTCTGCTAGACTTAAACCCCCAGCTAGGTCCTGTTGGTACAAACCCCAACAAGGTTCTGCTAGACACTAACCTCTAGCTAGGTTACACACTGTATACAGCCCTACAGCTGGACAAGGGTCTTTCTTAGAAAAGAAAGAACAAGACTGAGAGCTAATACAAGATGAACACTATTGACTTAGCTCACAGTTACAGACTCTCCCTCAAGATTACAATGAGCATAGGGAGAAAGGAAGAGAAGAAGGCTTGAAGGCGATGAAGACTTCTGCTTGAAAGCTTCTGTAGATTTTGGCTCGAGCTCTTCTCTCTTTCTCTGAGTGTTTGTGGCGTGAAGGTTCTTCTTACAGTTGTACACTCCTTGAAGGATTTTCAGGAAGGCTATTCTTTTTCTTCAGCTAAGCTTCTTCTTTTATATGAGCAATTTGAATGGGTTTGAAGAGATCCGTTGGAGTTCTAGCCATTGCTCATCTCCTCTTCATTTGTCTTAATCAGACTCTGATGGTCTTCGAGGTCTATACACATAGAAGAAAGTGTTAGCATAAAAGAGTGTTTATGATAAACGATGTATAGTACTGTGCTTCTGCTAACATACTGAAAATAGTAGGTCATATCTTTTTCTGACAAGATTATGCATGCAGCTTTTTCTGTCAGACAATATTTGACTTTTCAATGAGCGCCAAAACACTTTCAAATATTCAGAGAAATCTATGTGAATATGACTTATACAATCGTTGTTCATTTACAAGTAAATCGTTGCAAGTTTATGAACAAATCGATGTGAAAGACAAGTCGATGCGTTCACTTAAGAAATCGTTACGGTCTAAAGAAATCGTTGTGATCACCTGAAGAAATCGATGTGATCACTTATGAAATCGTTATGAGACCCAAGCCAATGTGATCACTTATGAAATCGTTATGAGACCCAAGCCGATGTGATCACTTATGAAGTCGTTATGAGACCCAAGCCGATGTGATCACTTATGAAATCGTTATGAGACCCAAGCCGATGTGATCACTTATGAAGTCGTTATGAGACCCAAGCCGATGTGATTACTTATGAAATCGTTATGAGAAGGCAAATCGATGTGAGGGCAACTCGTTGCACTCACTTATCAAATCGTTATGAGACCGATTTCTTATCAAATCATTGCGGTCACTTAAGAAATCGTTATGAGACCGATTTCTTGGCAAATCGTTGTGGTCACTTAAGAAATCGTTATGAGACCGATTTCTTGGCAAATCGTTGCGGTCACTTAAGAAATCGTTATAGCGCTTATAAAATCAATTAAAACCAAATCGATGTAGCGCTTATTAATTTGGCACTTAAACTGAAATCGATGTATATTGATTAAACATCGATTTTATCATTTTAGTGCGCCATATTGCATCAATGTGAGACTCAGCATTTTTCTATGAGATTGATGCGACACAGATGAAACAAAATATTCAATTTAAGTTACATCATAAATTTTATTATCACCAAAATACAAGAACAAATAGAGAGTGGTTCAACAATCTCCTCCTTTTTGGTGATGACAAAATTTATGAGAATTTTCTGACATGAATATATATAAAGCATAGAGGTTTCAGAAAATTCATACAAACTATCCCCCTTTTTGTCACTAACTAAAAAGGAAGGATCTTACCATGGATTTCTCTCCCCCTTTGAGAGAATTTCTTACCATTGAGGGGTTCAACAATAATAGTTGATAAGGAATGACTCCCCCTTAATCTGTGCTCCCCTGAGCATGAGACTCCCCTTAATGTGAGGCAAGTCAGATCTTGTTGCTCTTGACCTTTGACATGTTGTTTGTCAAGTCTTTAAGATTTTTATCTGTATAAAAAAAACTTGCAAACATTGTTAGTAGCAACATAAATGCATTCAATCCTTGTGACTACTCTCTCTTCAGATATGATTTGAGTGAAGAGTCTGTAGTCACTCCTGCCTTGAGCATCCTTGGTTTTTGATGCTCCAAGGCTAACCTGCAAAACAATTACTCAAAGGTAGGTACCCAAATCCTTTTGCGTCCTTGATGGTTAGATGCATGAAAATATCCTTTAGGGATCCAAACTAAATGCCTTGTTGTGCAGGTATTTACAGTGTGTCCTAGTTTATTGCAATGAGAACAACAATGAATATAGATTGTTTTGTTGTTCTTATTTTCTTTGTGCTGAGTTTTTAGAACAAGATTTATGTAACCTTTTTCTTTTACAGGGGCCTTTTTCTGGGCATCTTGGTTTCTTTTACAAATTTTGGTAGAGGATAATTTTCTGGAATTATAGCTTGTTTTCCTTTTTCTGGAGGTATGTATCCAAGTCCTTGTTTGTTATTTCCAGATTTTGACCCTTTTAGACATAGAGCTAAAGAAGTTTTTCCTTTTGTTAATTTTCTAATCGATTCTTTTAGGTAGAGATTTTCTTCAGTTAAAGTTTTAATTTTTCTTCTAACTCTAACTTTCATTGTCCTTATTTTTTAAATTTTCATTCAAAAGATAAATATTATCTTTATTGTCCTTTAATTGTTTTTCTAGTTGCTCCAGTTTGAATTTAAGATCAGAATTAGTGTTTTCTAAGCAAGTAGAGTTGTTTTTTAGACTCTTTAATTCTTTTACAACCCCTTTATGTTTTTCATACAGTTCATTAAAGACTTCTTCTAAGTCTTCTGATTCTGACCCTGAATCTGTGCAAGAATTAAAAAATGAGTCAGAATGTACCTCATCTAGTCTCACCATGAGGGCTAGATTTACCTGCTCCTTTTCGGAATCTGAGCTTGATGATTCTGAGCTTGTGACCTCATCATTTTCCCATGCAGCCGCGATGGCTTTGCTTTTAAATTTCTTGTGCTGCTTCTTGGGCTTATCAGTTTGACCAATCTTCTTAAGCCTTGGACAGTCTGGTCTCAAATGTCCAGGTTTTCTGCATTCATAGCAGACTGGTTCTTTCTCCTTTTTCTCTTTTCTTTGGATCCTTCTTGATCCGTTTTTCTTCTTCTTCAAAATTTCTGAAGCTTGAACAATACTTCATCCATATTACAGTCTTCAGAATCTGCATCCTAGGAACTAGAAGAGAGATGGAAGGAGCAGCTACAACTTTAAGAGCATTAGTACATTTCTTCTTAGATGAGCTTTCAGATAATCGCTCCATATTTATTTCATGTGCCATGAGAGAATCTATTAAATATCAATTGATAATTTAGTTAAATCATGGGCCTCTTCATAGCAGTTACCTTAGGTGTCCATGAAATAGTTAAGGACCTAAGTATTTTTCTAACGGTTTCTTCATTAGAAAGAATTTTTCCAAGAGAATTTAAACCTACTACTATACTTGAAAATCTATTATACCTATAGTAATGTTTTTCATTTGGAAGCATTTAAATTACTCATATTGAGAGATAAGAATATCTATCCTAGTTTGTTTTACTTTATCTGTTCCTTCATAGGTTATCTGCAATTTATCCCATATATCTTTAGCAGATTTACATGCAGAAACTCTACTGAACTCTCTTTTAGATAGAGCACAACATAGATAGTTTTTATGTAACGACCCTCTTCATACCGGTACGATTATACCAATCCCCATCGGTATAAAGGGCGTCGTCACAGTGGGACATGTACCCAACACTGGTCGATAGGTTGATATGTACCTGGATAGCAATAGAGTATAGCGGAATAAATAAACAACTCAACTCTTAACTCGTCACCAACACACATTCCACAATCTAAATAGCGAAATGGAAAGACAATGTCCACATTAATACAAAATAAAGAGAACTACAATGTCCAAATATTGTTCATACAATAATCCTTTTTGTGCAAAAGAAAGTACAACTGGTAACAGCTCCACAAAATAGTCTTCTATATGATGATCCTCGTCACGCTTCCTTCTAGTGCACGATACCTGTCAACCTGTACGCCGAAGCAAGAGTGAGTCCAAAGACTCAGCAAGCAACACTACCCATAACATACACGTATAAGTCATAGGGGTTTTACATGCACATTTACAATTTTCAAAACATGGCATACTAGTCATTTCCGAGGTTTCAACCTATCATGAAAGTTTTACAAGTTTATACATGGATCATGCTTTCAGATTTTGTAGGAATAAAATTTACCTATCACATGCTCTCTATTCAATTTACTTATGAAATTTGTCTTTAAAGAGCCAAGACATGAGAGCTACTAACATGAACATTGTGCACACATGAAAGGAAACACAACTAGCATAGATCTTACATAATTTTTTTTTTTTAGACAAATACATGGACATTTCTACATGCTTTAGGTTGCTGATTTCACATGATTCAATGGCTATAAATATACACATGAGAGCTACAACGTTGCTTAAAACATATCATGTGAACAAACAATCATGCTATCTTGTACCCGTTTTCCCCAATTATCCCTAACATGGATCCTAGACATCATTGCACATAATAACATGATGATAATAACATAAATTCACTGATGTCACATGATTTCAGATTTGTCTCACATGGGTTTCAATAACATATTCTCGCATTTTCAGTTTCACATGATTGCACACTTACTCGTTCACATTGTTCGCTTTTACACATTTGACATGTACACATGTTCACACTTACACAATTTACTCATTTCCACATCATTTTCTCTTCCACTTTCACTTATCACATATCACGTCGATTGCACTTACCACGTGCATCTTGGGCACTTACCACGTTCCATGTTCACATATTTCACACTTTAGTCATTTTTCATTACTTAAACAATTTGCCATGACACATAGTCCTAACCACCAGTAGAGGACACTAACAATATCTCATAGCTCGTGCTCATTCCTTAGCACAGCTCTCAACACAACTCATAACACAACTCATACACATACTCACACCTAGGCAATACAGCGGTGAATCTTGGTAACTGCGCAGACCGGGAGAAGCCCTCTCCACCCTATCTGTGGTACTTGTCCCCCTCCGGGGTTTTCCAATGCCTTTGGGACAAACTTATATCACATGGAGCCTTCTATAGGGACTTTTCTATATACGGCTCCCAATGCCTCTAGGGTAGCAGTGTCACATAGGCACAACTTTTACACTTTACTCATACCGAGTTTTAACATGTGTTTTACACATAACACTCACATCTCCTTCGTTTTCTCATGCACAATGTGTCTTTGTTTTTCTCCTAATCATGCTACTACAGATTTCAGGAGTTTAACACAGTAAATTCACCAATCAAGTTGGTTTTAGACAATAACTAATCACATTACGATAATACACGTAGATTATCACATTTCACATGAAAATACATAACTTTTTATTTACTGATCCAAACGACCTGAATTTTAACCACATGCTGTTTTCGGGTTCAAGATCATACACTCAAATTTTCAGATTTTCCTGAGCTAAATAGAATTTACAGAAAATAAAACGCCTAATTAGCATGCTATTAACAACTTAAGTTAACATGGGTCTAACACATTTTGCAAATTAGCCACTTGTTGTTTAAACATAAGCTATTCACATATGCATGAACTGAGAACACAAAATTTCCCTAATTCATACATCTATGGATTGAACACTACAAATCATTCTTGCATGCTTTTATTTTACCGAACCAATTTTATTTGCAAATTACACAAGCATGGATAATTTACCAAAAATTGCAAACACATATGCTAACCCACTGATCTTCATGATTAGACTAAAACCATGGCATTCATACACATTCTAATCAGGAAAAAACTAAATTTGTAAAATCAACACTTCATGCCCACAAGTTTAAGGAACACCATTTCCCACATCCACCAACACACACCACATTCATCCACACACCACAATGCACAATATACATAGAGTATAAGGTTTACCATATATCCTCATCTCGTAAAACATACCGAAATTAATGTATAAGAGGGACAGAACAGCTCACTGTTCTGTCCAGAAGAACTCGACGGCGGTCTCTGGCCGCTGACTCAGGGTCAGCGGCATGGTCGATGGACGCCAAGCTCATCCCAGGCGTCCAGGGACCTTGCCGTCGAATCAGGTCTGTGCAGAAACACAGACCTGAGCTCTGAAATCTTGGGTGAATTGGAGGGTCTAGGACTCGAGGAAAAATCCATAAAAATCACAAACCATCCTAGAGTCATAAGGGGACATCAAGGATAGGTCACTTGCCTTTCTAAAATTCCTCCAAGGGGTTTATGGCTTGGTGAAGACCACCTTGGGCAGTCCCAAGAAGTTGCAGAAACGCCCTCTAGATCGCCTTCCTCCGGGCTCCTGGGTGATCTCCACGCCGAGGGGACGATGGGGATGCCTTCTCCCTTGCTCCAGCTTCCTCCTTGTCGCAGTAGATCTCCAGACCAAGCTCCAAGGGGTCGGATTTGGGGTGCTAAGATGGGGTTTTTCTCACAGACTTTCTCTAGGGTTTTCCTTCCTCTATTTCTCCTCTTGCAAGGTGAAGTGAGGAGTGGGAGGGACCAAATTCGGGTTCAGACCTAAGGAGAGCCCCTCACCCACTCACCATACCGATTTGACAACCTGAGAGCCATTGGGGGACATCCCCCAATGGTGGCCATGCCTTGTTCCCGGATTTTCTGGCTCTGCAATGCATGCAGGTCAGAGAAATTGACGTCCATATCGCTGGACGCCGGAGTTAGTGTTGGCGTCCATGTCTGGACGCTGACACTGGCTCGACGGCCTGGGCTTGACGCCAAGGTGCCTTCGGCCAGAACCCTAAATTATGCAGAAAACCACGCATACCAAGCTTATATACATGCAATATGTATACGGTATTATATCCATACTATCACCATGCAATACATACCTTATTTATATTTAATATAAACATTGACGCTCATTGGCCCTTCGGCCAGAACTTAAAACATGCAGAAACTATGCTTACTCTATATATATACATACAATGTATAAGGTGTAACATGTACATTACCATACCAGGCAATCAATATCATTCATACCTAGGCATACACAAGCATACATAAATACACTAAGATAGATGTACGTAGATATCTACCTATGCGTACATGATGTTTTACATAAGTGTGACTCAACACACGGCAAAGTAAATGACAAGAATTATGAGGGCTTCGCAAATCATTAAGAGGTGATATGAATTAGTTAGCTAGGAATAATCTATTCAATAAAATAGTCCTTACACACACACACTTGATTTGACATATATATAGTATACACACACGGGTGTAGCATACTTATGTACATTATGCTTGGAATAGATGGATACAACATGCGCACCGGTAATTAGATTAACTTACACAACTTTACCTAACATTGCTTAAGTACTATATGCATAGGATTCCTTAATATGTACTATATGCATAATTTAGCCAATTGACTATTCTCACCTAAATATCATAAAAATACATGCATGTTATTCTTGAGGAGTGTAGAATTTCAATATAAACCACTAATTACACCTACCATGCTTGAACTCTTTATGCATATGCAATGTACGAAGTACAATATACACATTAGCTAAACCATGCAAATGAGCAACACTTACAACTAATCATACACATGCATACACAAATACACCAAGGTGTTATGCATGTAGAATTAGGTATGCAATTGTCACACGCACAAGATAACATACATACGTACATACACATATGTACTTCATACACTCCCATACAAAATTCCATGAAATAGGTAGTATAGGATATTCTTCAATATTTAGATAGCACACGCATAGTATTATTCAAGTATCCTAAGTCAGAGATTCTTGGTATTCATAATACACCTCTAATTAGCTAATTGTTCACTTCCACATTAATCATCATATACACCTATGTATACATATATAGATATTCGCACATGCTCATACTCAAAAGAAGGATAAAACTTATAGCAGGCACAATGAACTACGCATGCTAAGCACACAACAACCGAACACCCAACACACCATTCATATACATACAGATATATAAAGAGAATAAAAATTCGGGTCTCACATTTTAGCCTTAAAGTTTAGAGATATCTTACCCTTATCAGCTGCTGTAATGGCAGTAGTGCCTTCAGCTGGAACAACAATGAAATCACCTACCTCAATTACCTGCCACAGATCAAAGTCTGTGCCTCGAATGAAGCATTCCATCCTCATCTTCCAATATTGATAATCTTCTCCATCGAAGAATGGAGTTCTGGTGACGGATTGGCCTTCAACATATCCTTGAGCTGCCATGGATCTTTCCTCTAAGATCGTTGGATCTTCTTGAAAGTTCAGAGACCCTCTCTGATACCACTTGTTGGCCCTTTCGGTATGGCAGCAAGCTAGCCTAGAGGGGGGGTGAATAGGTTTTTCTGAAATCTGAAATAGAAACTTAAACACAGAAATTAACACTTGAAAGTTTGGTTAGTTTAGTGTGATAAAGAGTAGCAGTGCGGAAGCAAGTAAACAATCACACAAAAGGACACAAGAGATTTATCCTGGTTCGGCCCTTCCCACATGGAAGTCCTACGTCCAGTCCCAAGCAAACTCTTGGGATTTCACTAACCGAAGGTACAGTCCCCTTCAAGGACACTACAACCCCTGGATAACCCACCAGATCTTCTTCTCTTTCTCGGCAAGAAGGCAGCCCACTTCTTTTCTAGGCTCAGAAGAAAACCTACTTCTTTTACAAGTTCATAAGTAAACCTCATGGAACAAACCCCAGTGCGGTTCTGCTAGACTTAAACCCCCAGCTAGGTCCTGTTGGTACAAACCCCAACAGGTTCTGCTAGACACTAACCTCTAGCTAGGTTACACACTGTATACAGCCCTACAGCTAGACAAGGGTCTTTCTTAGAAAAGAAAGAACAAGACTGAGAGCTAATACAAGATGAACACTATTGACTTAGCTCACAGTCACAGACTCTCCCTCAAGATTACAATGAGCATAGGGAGAAAGGAAGAGAAGAAGGCTTGAAGGCGATGAAGACTTCTGCTTGAAAGCTTCTGTAGATTTTGGCTCGAGCTCTTCTCTCTTTCTCTGAGTGTTTGTGGCGTGAAGGTTCTTCTTACAGTTGTACACTCCTTGAAGGATTTTTAGGAAGGCTCTTCTTTTTCTTCAGCTAAGCTTCTTATTTTATATGAGCAATTTGAATGGGTTTGAAGAGATCCGTTGGAGTTCTAGCCGTTGCTCATCTCCTCTTCATTTGTCTTAATCAGACTCTGATGGTCTTCGAGGTCTATACACATAGAAGAAAGTGTTAGCATAAAAGAGTGTTTATGATAAACGATGTATAGTACTGTGCTTCTGCTAACATACTGAAAATAGTAGGTCATATCTTTTTCTGACAAGATTATGCATGCAGCTTTTTCTGTCAGACAATATTTGACTTTTCAATGAGCGCCAAAACACTTTCAAAATATTCAAGAGAAATCTATGTGAATATGACTTATACAATCGTTGTTCATTTACAAGTAAATCGTTGCAAGTTTATGAACAAATCGATGTGAAAGACAAGTCGATGCATTCACTTAAGAAATCGTTACGGTCTAAAGAAATCGTTGTTATCACCTGAAGAAATCGATGTGATCACTTATGAAGTCGTTATGAGACCCAAGCCGATGTGATCACTTATGAAATCGTTATGAGACCCAAGCCTATGTGATCACTTATGAAGTCGTTATGAGACCCAAGCTGATGTGATCACTTATGAAATCGTTATGAGACCCAAGCCGATGTGATCACTTATGAAGTCGTTATGAGACCCAAGCCGATGTGATTACGTATGAAATCATTATGAGAAGGCAAATCGATGTGAGGAAATCGTTGCACTCACTTATCAAATCGTTATGAGACCGATTTCTTATCAAATCGTTGCGGTCACTTAAGAAATCGTTATGAGACCGATTTCTTGGCAATCGTTGCGGTCACTTAAGAAATCGTTATGAGACCGATTTCTTGGAAAATCGTTGCGGTCACTTAAGAAATCGTTATAGCGCTTATAAAATCAATTAAAACCAAATCGATGTAGCACTTATTAATTTGGCACTTAAACTGAAATCGATGTATATTGATTAAACATCGATTTTATCATTTTTGTGCGCCATATTGCATCAATATGAGACTCAGCATTTTGCTATGAGATTGATGTGACACAGATGAAACAAAATATTCAATTTAAGTTACATCATAAATTTTATTATCACCAAAATACAAGAACAAATAGAGAGTGATTCAACAATACCATCCTTGGTTACTACATGTCCAAAAAAGGATACCTCTTCTAGCCAAAACTCACACTTACTCAGCTTGGCATACAATTTATTATCCCTCCAAGATTTGCAATGCTATCCTCAAATGCTCTTCATACTCTTCTCTTGTTTTGGAATAGATTAGTATATCATCAATGAACACCACAACAAATTTGTCAAGGTATGGTCGATAAATACTATTCATCACCTGCATGAAAACTACAGGAGCCTTTATTAGTCCAAAAGGCATAACAATGAATTCATAATGCCCGTACCTTCTTCGGAAGGCTATCTTGTGTATATCTTCTCCTTTAATCCTCAACTGATGATAGTCGGATCTGAGATCTATCTTAGAGAAATATTGAGCTCCAGACAGTTGATCAAATAATTCATCAATCCTTGGTAGGGGATATTTATTCTTGATTGTTAATTGATTCTGTTATATGTAGTCTATACATAACCTCATCGACCGATCCTTATTTTTGACAAAGAGAATAGGTGCACCCCATGGTAATGTGCTTGGTCGGATAAACCTGTTCTTTAGCAGTTCCATCAGTTGTTCCTTTAGTTCCTTTAGTTATACGGGGGACATTCTATAAGGTGCCCTAGATACTGGTGCTGCTCCAGGGATCAACTCAATGGTAAAGTCGACCTCTCGCTCATGAGGAATACCTGGCAAGTCTTCGGGGAATACATCAGTGTACTCGCTGACAATAGGGATGTTCTCAATCTGGACTTCCTTCTTCATGGTGATAACCGTAGCTAGAAAGGCTATGCAACCTTTCCTCATCATCTTCTTGGCTTGTAGTGCAGATATGAGGGATGCTCTCCTGTGGTTTCTATCTCCCGAGAACACTAGCTTCGGATGTGGACTAAATGTTACCCTGCTTTTCTTACAGTTGACACTAGCCCCATGTTCAGACAACCAGTCTGCTCTCAATATCACATCGTAACCTTCCATGTCCATGCATATTAAATTTGCAGGTAAATTTTGAGTTTCAATTAACACCTCACTAGAAGGAAAATGGTTTCTAAGTTTAGTGCCAGGACTAATAGGGGTTGACACGACTAATCTAGATTTCATTGGAACGGGTTTTACAAGTAAAGTATAAGCAAATGTTTGTGATATGAAGGAATGAGTAGCTCCCGTATCAAATAGAACGAATGCAGAACGTGATAGAATAGTAAGTGTAACTTCAACCACACCACCTTCCTCTGATGTAGTTGGTTCTTGTAATGCCTGTAGCCTACCTTGGCACTTCTGACCTCCTTGGTGTGTTGCCAGTATCTGATTATTCATCCGCAGACAATCAGAAATCTTATGGCTCTAGCTTCCACAGTGTAGGCATCTTCCCAGTGCCTTCCAGCAGTCCTCAGACCTATGATTAGCTTTGTCACAATGCTTGCATAACTCCCTATTGATGGGGGCTTATTGATAACCTCCATCCCGGAACTTCTTCACAGGTGGGTTCCCAGGTTGGCCAATCGGCCTCTATGTTCCGACCATAGCTTGTGGCCTTTTGGATATTATCCCCTGTTTCCTCTTCATCATACTGTTCTTGATGTTTTCAGCTATAGCTAGTGAGTCCTCGAGTAGTAGTGCCTTTCTCACCATCTCTAGATAAGTTTGCAGATCCATCGGTCCCAGTTGTGCAATGTACTGGGGCCTCAGACCGCTCATGAACCTCTTTGCCTTTAACCGATCGGTTTGGACCAAGTGTGGGGCATAACGGGCTAGCTTAGAGAACTGGGCCTCGTATTCAGCTACGGAAAGACTTTGTTGTTTCAGATTGGTGAACTTTGCCGCCTTCCTCCCTTGCACTCTATTTGAGAAGTACTTATTATTGAAGTACTTCTGGAATTGTGCCCAGGTGGCTTGGGCATCTCGTAGTGTAGCCTCAATCGACTCCCACCAGGCACGTGCTCCCCTATCTAGCTGATAAGTAGCCAGAGTAACTTTGTTCTTGTCCGTGCATCCCATTACGCGGAACGCACACTCCATTTCCTTCAGCCAATGCTCATGACAATAACGATAGATACTAACATGCAATACTCATGACAATACCAATAGGGACAATTCCAAGCTATAACATGTACGAGAACGGTTCAGTAAAAAATCCAGTGACATTTATTAGGTGAGAAGGAACGATTAACAATGAGACAGATGACAGTTGGGTCATTTATCATGTGGAAGAGATTCAATATTCAATAACATGTACAATGGATATCTCAAGTTGAAATCCTTAGAATTCCAGTGGACAATGGCATATTGGATTCAATAACGAGGACATGTACAATAGATTTGGCCATTTCACATATAACAGTTCAATCAATCATTCAATCATTCAATAACAGTATGGAAATTACCCAGATCAATCTTGCATTCAATAAGGTGATTCCTAGACACCTCAATGGATCATATACTCTCACAATTATAAATATTTACGGTGCTCCTCCCAGTACCAGACTAGGCCCTATTTGCACAGGCATGGTTGTGAACCGAAGTTCCAATAGTTTCTGGTAATTTCATTCATTCATTTATGGCCAATACGAATTTCAAACAATAGACAGTATGTATGGAAGATCATGTCAATGATTATAAGGAACAAGGCAAGTGGACATGATCCTGACTAAATTTCGGTAGCATAACTACTTCATTACTTTAGTCCAATCTTTATATTTAATTGCTTGGTTTCAATGTATCAAATAGCTCTCACGAGAAGTACATAAGAACAGAGGTGCTTCCTATCTTCTGGGAACTTCAATGGTACAACCAACTTGGTCTCCACGAGAGAATCCACAGAGGACGGAGAATTATGGAGGTCTTAGAGAAAAGGTCACTAGTCTGTCGATATGGAATGACCGGCTGAGAGTTTCCAAATCCCCAAGAGAGGGTTGCCTATATGTGCAATACGTCATGTAGAAAGTGTCTCAATCCACAATCCATCGGTTTAAAACAAGACGGAAAGCATTTAACATGGACGCATGACATGGTATTCAATTCAGTCTATCACATGATTCCTACACTTTTAACATGCAACAATTTCAGTTATAAACAAGCTAGAGTATGGACATAGCTCATATCAATCACATGATAGATGGAATCAAACAATCATTAGGAACACTTAGAATAGATATTCATATTCTTATAGCTTTCATGTAAGTTGATCACTTTTAGGCCATTGAATAACTACATGACATGACATAACAATAGAACATGCATATGGTTGACTGTACAACTTAATAAAACGGTCTCGGGTTGGTCTTTAAATCGTGACGATTTTAGACGTCACATTTAAGAAGAATGTACATGGTTCAGATACAAAGCAGTATGCAAAACATCAAATTGCGACGGTCTTGTTCGTCACTTTTATGTCGCGACAGAACGATATGTCACGATGGCTTTTAAAACACGACAGCCTTGTTAGTCGCATTCACAGCGCGACAGGCAACAGGTTGCTACAACCTGAACCGCGACGGTTTGACACGTCGCGTTCATGGGGTGTTTTCAAAATCTCGACATAAAAATTGTATAAAAATGTATGAGCGGGAAACTGGTCAAATCACGACGGTATGCTCCGTCGCGTTCAAGATCAGCACTGAAATCCACGTGACATATAGTTTTATATGTCAGAATGGTCAGGTCAACGTCAAAATCATGACAGAAGGTTCGAACACGTTTCATGTGAACACGACGGTCTTGTACATCGCATTCATGCAAGGAAGAACGTGACATTTGAAATGGTCACGTTTTAGGGTTTCATCCAAGAACAGTCGAAACTGGGAAGTCATGCATGCATTGCTTATAACTCAAGATCTAGGGCTCCTGGAACAAAAGTATGAGCATGAAAGATGTTGGGTATGATGAGTAGAAAAGAACTACGATTTTGGTTTGACCTGATTTGGCCTCGATTTGCGTGAAACATAGTAAGAACACATAAAGTCCTAGTCATGCGCGACTCTTGGAAAACGCTTAACACGACTCACATGGTTCATAAAAACTGGGGAAAACACAAGCATATGAAACTAGACTCGATGCTCTTTCCATTGGTATGTGCAAAGCTTAGATTAATCTCGAGAACACCTACCTTTGGATGGTTCAAAGATAGGTCTTCTGCACAAGTCGCGACAGTGAAAGGTTGGAGAAGACACTGGGTTCTTGGCCATCCTCCTCCTTTCCTAGTGCCCTAACTCGCCTCCTCTCGGCCCCAGCACGATGGCGACCCTTCCCAAATAGTCTTATGATGATTATTTATATGATTAGGGTTAATTTCAAGTCCTAATGAGACTAGGAACTATACAAATACTTACAAATGAAAATATACATACCTGCTACCCTAGGAGGAGAAGGCGCAAATGGACCCGAGCCTGTAAGAATTTTAATGGCATAAATAATACAAGTGAATCAATGCCCAAATAAACTACAACTTTAAATATACATACCTGTCGCAAGGGTAGGAAGCGTAGGAGGTGGAGGAGGACTCGATTCTATTAGAATGAGAAATAAATAACAAAATATATTAGCAATATACAATTACTTACAACTTCAAAACAAGGCTTACCTGTTGCGAGAGGAGGAGGCACAAAAGGACCCGAAGCAGTAACAATTTAAATGGCATAAATAATATGTATAAATAATGCACAAAGAAAAATACAATTTTAAATATACATACCTGAGGCCGTAGAAGGATCCCTCTCACTACTCAACCTCCTCCCAGAACTAAAGCCCGATCATGCTCCACGCACCATATGTTCATAGGTAACATCAAAATTCATGTTCATTAGTCAATTGTTTTTATTGAAAGTGGGGACAAATTTAAATATATTGAACAAATGTGAAAAAATTATACCCATTTTTAAATGATATCCATTTCCTCCTCAGATGATGACGATATATCTAATTCAGCCTCATCTTTATCATCATCTTCACATTCATCACTGGCATGTTCCTCCTCCTCATCAGAATCTTCACCAGACACCTGACCTGCATCAGTATCTGTTCACCTTCCACTACTCCCTTTTATCTCATGTGGATCGACTTCTTCTACCCCATTTTCTTTAGACAAGTAAATTGGCTCTTCAGATTTGTTTGCTTCAGTATGAGCTGTCAACTCTACATCATCAACCAAGTCTGCTTGAAAGAATTCGGCGTTGACCTCTTCAGGTGTCTAATCAATCATGTCCAATTCATAGTCAGAGAATAGTCTTGATCTAACTCTACAAACTGACAACCAATCATTTCATTTTTTGTTCGTAGATGATGGATAGCTTATATAGTACACTTGCTGGGCTTGTGTGGCTAAAATGAACGGCTCATAAGTATTCAATTTGGACTTATGTTTAAGCTCGACAATTCCATATGTTGTGTCATTTTGAATGGTATTTGGATCAAACCAATGACACTTGAACAAGAATATATGATTGTCTTGTCCTAGATAATGCAACTGTAAGATCTTCTTTACAATACCATAGTAGTCATATTCATTTTCATTGTACATACTTCCTTTAACACATACGCCGCTGTTCGTGGTAGATCTGCCCATAGTCTCGTGTGAAATCTATACCCATTCACAATAAATCCAGGGTAGTTCTATGCGATTTTCGATTGGCCATAGGCTATCTGAGGAACTCTTTCATCAGTAATTAAAAAGTGAACATAACTTATCTTTCGTACTCTTTGAGCATGTACACTTACACGTTTTCTTAGACATAAGGCCAATGACTTCTCTCGTTCTTTCTCAACCTCATAATCACTAAGATGTGGATTTCTTTGAATTATTTCTCAATCAAATTGTCTGCAATATGAATGAAAGACCACCTTCAATAGCTAGAAGAAGGGCAAAGAAGTTATATACACAATAAATTGTGTGTGACGCCTCGAGTTCTAGACATTGCAAGTGAATTTTTAAGGAACATGAGACATGCCAAAACATGTAAGAGTTAATCCATGAATACTTTATAAATCCCTTTCAGAAGAGTAAATAACTTAATAATTATTTCAAGTAAATCTGGAATTTATATACCATAATTCATGTAAGGGTTGCTTCAAGAAAGAATCATGGTTAACAAGGTGTGTCGGCCTGAAACAAGTGTGTCGACTTGAGTTACTGGGTGTGTCGACCTGAGTCACTAGAAACAAGTGTGTCGGCCTGAAACAAGTGTGTCGACCTGAGTCACTAGAAATAAGTGTGTCGACCTGATTGCAAGGTGTGTCGACCTGACTAAAGGGTTAGGTTGACCTGAGTGCAAGGTGTGGTTACCTGGGTGTAGGGTGTGTCGACCTGACTGAAGGTTTAGGTTGACCTGAGTGCAAGGTGTATTGACCTGGGTGCAGAGTGTGTCGACTTGATTGAAGGATTAGGTCAACCTAAGACAACATAGTTTGACCTGGAAATAAAGGTAGGTCAACCTGAGTACAGAGTGTGTCAACCTAATGAAGGGTGTGTCGACACACTCTTCAATGTGTCGACCTATAGGGGAATTGCCTTACTGGATCCCAACCTGTGTCGACATCCTGATCAAGGTGTGTCGACCTGCTCTGGATTTTCAGAACCTACTAATCAAAGAGATTCATCTTAACATGATTTAACTTTATGTCCTCTACTAAAAGAACATGCTACAAATATCAATATCAGGGTTTGAAATAATAATGATGAACTTTAATTTTTTTATAAAAAATTACAAAGGTCTTCGATGGTGCCAAGAGAAATTACATAAGTATACATGAATGGCCCAGAAATCACGTGATGAGCTTTTAAAGTGAAACTTTAGATGAAATATTTGTACACATGTCCAGAAGTGGTACCGATGTGGAACAATATTCATTATACATAAATCTTTGAATGATTTCTTGGTGCAGATATGCTAAACTTATAGTTTCAAACTTAATATTAATTTGAGGTATCACATTGTGAGTTTAGGACTTACTCAACGTAACACTCAAGCTCAACAAAATTTAAAAGAATATATATCTTTGCAGTGCATAACTCTCTGTCATCGAGCATGCGAGTTGAAGAACGTCTGAACGCACGTCCAAGATGATTAAATATGAAGAGTCGATCTGAACACACAGATTCCCCCACATCATCATTACGTAGAGGTTGAGTACGATGATTTTGTATATCTGCTTTAAAGTACATCGAACAAACGCTTGAGATTTCTTCCATAATGTATGCCTCAGTAATAGAACCCTCTATTTTTGCTTTATTTTGGACTTTCATTTTGAGGTCATGCATACACCTACATCAACAATGTACAAGACAAATGAAAAACATATCATACATAGGGTGCAATTCTAAGAAGAATAAAGTTAATATTCACATATACATCTCAAATGGATACATCCATCTATATTGTAATGGCCCTCCGACTTTAGCTTCATATGGTAGATGTATGAGCAAATGCTCCATCGAATCGAAGAATGAAGGCGAAATATCTTGTCCAACTTGCATACGATGGTGGCCACATTCTGTTTGATGGTTTGCACATCCTCAAGCTTGAGTTCTGATGCATACAGAATTGTGAAAAATTGATTCAACTCAGACAATGCTCCCCATAGAGGTTTCAACAACATGTCACAAAATGAAATGGGTAGCAACCTTTGCATGAACACATGGCAGTCATGACTCTTCATTCCATATATTTTTCCCTCACTAATGTTGACACAACGAGCAATATTTGACACATAACCGTCAAGCAATCTCAACCGTTTCAGCCACTAGCACACTTCCTTTACTTGTCCACCTCTAAGCACATAAAGTGCTTTCGGTTTAATTGATTTCCCATTTAATTCAATAATTTCTAACTCTGGACGTTTACAAATCATGGACAAGTCCAAACGTGTATTCCCATTGTCCTTTGTTTTACCTTTTATGACATTATTAAAGACATTCTTCTCGATATGCATCACGTCTAGATTATGCCATGCAAGAAGAGTTGACTAATCAGGTAGCTCCCAGAAAATGCTTCTCTTCACCCAATTGTTCTCCTTTCTAAAACATGAAAGGTGCCGTGTACTGTCCATTAGTTGTGTGATATCTGGCAAAGTTTCTACACATGCTGCCATATGATGACCGGACAACCTCTCGAATATAACTTCACTCGTTCCATTCTGTTCTTTAGGAATGCGTCTTTTTGTCTTTTGAAATGGTGAGCAACTGCTAAAAACTGCCAATGGCAATCAAACCAGCATGACTTCCCACCATGTTTAAGTACAAATGATTTGGTATTATCCATACAGTAAGGACATGCTAGCCTCCCATGTGTGCTCCAACCAGATAGCATTCCATGTGCAAGAAAATAATTTATCGTCCACATTAATGCTGCCCCTCATGGTGAAAATTTGCTTTCCAGATGCATCATAAGTGTTTACCCCCTCAGTCCATAATAATTTCAATTCATCAATCAATGGTCTCGGATAGATGTCTATATTTTTTGTAGGACTTTTAGGACCAGGAATCAATAAAGTTAAGAACAAATTCTCCTGCTTCATGCACATGATCGGAGGAAGGTTGTATGGTGTCACGAACACTGGCCAACTAGAGTAGGAAGCCACTGAACCTCTAAATGGATTGAACCTGCCAGTCCATAAACCAAGCCTCACATTACGCAACTCCCTTGAGAAGATAGGATGAGCATGGTTGAAATGAGTCCAAGCTTCGCCATCTTCAGGATGACTTATAATATTCTCGTCACGACGTACTCTTTCTGCATGCCACCTTATATGTCGAGCTGTCTTTGAGGACATATACATCCGCTGCAGTCTAGGTGTGAGGGGAAAATACCACAATGACACATAAGGTATATCCTTTCCCTTAGAATTGGCCCCTCTTTTAGGTTTAAACCTATCATGATGACACATAGAACATAATACCTTATCTGCATCCTCTTTGTGATACAACATATAATGATAAGGACATGCATCAATTTTCACATATCCAAGTCCTAACTCATTGACCATCTTCTTGGCACAATAAAAATTTGGAGGCAGCTTCTCATCTCGATGCAACATACTCTTGATGATGAGGAGGAGACGATAAAAAAACTCTCACTCATGTGAAATTCAAAAAGTTCAGCAACTGTGACACCGTTGACAACCGAGTGTGTTTTTGACAATTATCCCACAATGGCTCATCAACATTCTTAAGTAACTGATAAAATCTTTTGGCTCCCTTGTTCGACATGTTAAGTCCTGAGAATTATGCAGTGGATAATAATTCGAATAATTTGAGTCGATATTCCGAGACGTGAACATTCGGCAAATAAGCCTCTAGCGAGCAATCACTAAATGCGTATCAACACAACATCATAATAGGGCCCAGATAATGAACTCAATTAAACTTGTATTCAAATCTCATTTCATTGTTTCAAATAGAACTAACACAACTCTTAAATGTTGGGTAACAGGACTAAGACTCAATAAAAGGAAAAGTACATGTAACCTCACTTCCTACTACATCAATCTAACACTCATCCTAACTAGAGATAAACTCATGTGTTGGAACGCTCATCACTCGGATGCATTCCCATCCTCAACTGATTCCTCCTCGGGCACTTCATCATCACCTAGAGTGGTAAAAGTAGAGAATGAGCAGACTAGCCCAGTAGGATTTATATCTCAATGTGCGGATAATGATATAAGTGATTAGTAATTTAGAACTAGGTAAGCACGATTATCAAGATATGCATGTGCGAATAAAACTCATTAAACATGATACATGAACAAGCTAGATGGAATGATCATGATAGAGCAAGATCTAGAGTTGATATAACGAGCAAGAGTTTTCAATAGAATGTCATGTAACAAGCATGCAAGATATCATTTAAATTGCAATAATTGAAGGATGGCCATATCACGCAAGCAAGCAAGCATGAGCACGATCATGTAACACTAATCAAGCACGAAGACACTAATGTACACCAAGGAAAGATTCACCTTGAAATGCACACTAGGACACATGTATGTGGTTATTGTATCTAGCATTCAACATGCAAATACTCCCAGCGCAGATGCAACGCCAGTAATCATTATACTCCATGGTTAATAGTATATTTATGACTCTCCATCATTGGGTCTAGACTGGAGCCCTTGGACACTCTCCGTGCCCGATCAGCATCTCACTTAATTTCAAACGTAGATACCCACAGTTATTAATGGCCAATGAGAGTTTCAAGATATAAACAATTGCAATGTCATGTTCATGATGATGATGTGAAGAAGTAGTAAGTAATGTGAACATTATTGCATGATAACAATAGTCAAGAGATAATTTCGACAGCATAACGACACAATTTAAGTTTTAGTTATCTCTTTACATTAATGGCTAAAGTTCAATCTTTCAAATCACGCTCACGAGAACAAGATGAGAAAGGAAGTGCACGCTATCTCCAGAGAACTTCAATGGTACACCCCACTCAGTCTCCATGAGGGAATCCACGGAGTACGGAGAATTACGGAGGTCTTAAGAGAAAGGTCACTAGACTGCCGATACGGAATGACCGGCCGTGAGTTTCCAATCCCCCAAGAAAGGGCTGCCTAAAAGGGCAAGTGTGTAGTGAAGTATGTGTCTCAATCCACATTCCACCGGTTTAAAGCAACGTGGAAAACAAGTAACATGAATGACATAAGCTTGAAACATGCTTTTAACTAGACATGGTTTGCAGTATTTTAAGATAACAATTACACTTTAACAAGATAGAACAATAAGATGATTCAATCAATAGTTGCAAAAGTAAATCATAGCATTAAAGAACAAATAGAATAATCTTCAAGTTGTTATGTCTTTCCCATGGGTTACTAGCTTTTAAGTCATTGGACAGACTGTACAATACATATTAAGAACATAACATGCAAGACTAACACTAAACACTGTAGAAACAGGTCTTGGGTAGGCCTTTAAATCCGCGACGGACACAGTCATCGCATTTAAGAAGACAGTGTACAGTTGAAACATGAGTAATCTGTAAAGACTCAAATCGTGACGGTCTTGACCGTCACCTTCATATTCAAATCACGACGGACCCCTCTGTCACGTTCATATCGCGACAGGAAGCATGTCGCCAACATCCTTGAATCACAACGGTTTGATACGTCGCGTTCAAGAGATGGTTTCAAAATAATAATATAAAAATAACACAAAATTCATGAGCGGGAAATAGGTCTGAATCGCGACTTGGGTCTACGTCGCGTTCATGCAGGACACTAAAAACCATGCAGCGCACATTTTGAGGTGTTAGAACGGTCAATCAGAGTCGAAATCACGACGTAGGGCATGGTCGCATTTTAGATGAATGCGATGGACTATTACGTCGCATTCATGCAACAAGGAACACGACGTCTGCTGTCGTCGCGTTTCATGTTCTTGCCCGAGAACGCAGAAAAGCTACACACGATGCATGCAACACTTATATCTCCTAATCTAGGGCTCTTGAGACAAAAGTGTAAACATGAAACTTGTTGGGAATAGGGAGTAGAAGAGAAATATGGCTTTGATTGTATGAGATTTGGCCTCGGGATGCATGAGAAATTGACATGAATGTAAAAAGCCCTAAACATGCACGACTTTGGCAAAACGCTTAATACTTGATTTATGCTAAATGAAAATTGGGGAAAATGCATGCACATTAAAGTAGACTTGATGAAATACACATTGGTATATGATTGGTTTAGGTTTGGCCCGAGATCACCTACCTTTTGAGTTGAATAAGACTTGTCCTTCAGAAAGCCCACGTTTTGACCGCTTGGAGGAAAACGCTTAATACTCCCGATTCACTAGATAAGAATTGGGCAAACCAGTGCCATTAGAAACTAGACTCAACCCTCTTTTCAGGGGTATAAGCCTTGCATGGTTTGGTTGAAGTTTGACTCACTTTTGGTCGAATCTAAGAAGGGTTCTCTGCACAGCTAATGCAAAACGTAGCAAGGAAGAAGAGCTCCGTTTTAGGGCATTTTCCTCCACCTATGGTGCTTCAAGAGCTGCTACCCATGACCCCAACAATTGGTAAACTCGTCCCCAAGGTTTTGGGAAGAGAATTTAAGCTTCTAGGGTTTTTAGGAGTCCCATTGGGTGTAGGAAAGAAGGGTTGCAGTTTTGGGTTTCCACCTTCCAAGTTTTGATGATTCACCTCCCTTGTAGAGTGTGTATGGCTTTAGGAACCTTCATACCATGGCTAGGCACGAAATTGGGTTGCTAAGTGTTGGTAATTGCCTCAAGTTTTACCCTAATTGCCTCTTTCTAATTTCAGCTCAATTAGGGCTATGAATTTCCATATATTTTCTTGCTTCATTTTATTCTTGGGCCAAAAGTTGTCCATTGGCCCAATTTTGATAATGGGTTATCAATACATGATGTTTGGATCCTCTCCAACATTTTTATTTAATTTATGATCACGTTATATTTCCATGGTAATGGTTTTCTGACTTTGTTTCCTAATTAGGATAATTAGTCACAATGTGTTGTAAACTTGGCCAATCAGATTTTTCATTGTACGAAATTCTTCATGGAACATTTAGGAATATTATTTAGTGTTGAACAACTATTTTTACGGAATTTTCCGATGGATTCTTGTACATACGATAATGGTACGTATGTTTCTAATATTTCAATATTATGGAAATTATTTATTCCCATTTATTTCAAAATTTTTAAATACTGAATTTTCTAGGGTGCTACACCCTCCCCCACTTAAGAGAATTAGGTCCCCAAATTCATAGATAGAATTTATTGTACAAGTGAGGTGTACTTACTTGTGAACAACTCCGGATATCTTTTGCGCATTGCTTCCTCGGTTTCCCTCGTATCATCTTCTTCCAGACGTTGATTCCATCTAACCCTTACCAGTGGGACAACCTTATTCCTTAGTTGGCGTAGTTCCCGGTCCACGATCTCAATTGGCCTCTCTTGATATGTTCCGTCTTTGTTGAACTCCAGAAGTTCATAGTCTATGACATGATAAGGATCTCGTACATACTTCTTCAACATGGATATGTGGAACACATTGTGTATTCCATCAAGTTGTGGTGGTAATGCCAGATGGTATGCAACTTCACCAATTCTTTTGAGGATTTCGAAAGGCTTGACAAATCTTGGTGACAGCTTGCCTTTAATTCCGAACCTTATAATTCCACGGCCTGGTGACACCTTTAAGAACACATGATCACCAACCTGAAACTCCAGGTCTCTCCTTCTATTATCTGCATATGCCTTTTTCCTTTGTTGTGCCACAGCCATCCTTTCTCGGATAAGTTTTACCTTCTCTGTAGTTTCCCTTATCATCTCTGGTTCTAGCATTTGCCTTTCGCCAACTTCATACTAGCATATTGGAGATCGGCAACTCCTACCATAGAGTGCTTCGAATGGTGCCATTTGTATACTAGCTTGGTAGCTATTATTGTAGGCGAACTCCACAAGAGGTAAGTGATCATGCCAACTACCTTCAAAGTCTAGAACACAGGCTCTAAGCATATCTTCGATCACCTGATTTGTTCTCTCCGTTTGACCATTAGTTTGTGGATGAAAAGCCGTGCTAAAGTTCAGTTTAGATCCCAGGGAATAGTGTAGTCCTTTCAAGAAATGGGATGTAAACCTAGGGTCTCTATCAGACACGATAGACATCGGTACTCCATGTAGTCTGACTATTTCCTTCACATACAGAGCAGCTAGAATATCAACTGACCACTTGTTCTTGACTGGCAAAAAGTGAGCGGACTTAGTTAAGCGATTGACGATCACCCATATGCCGTCAAATCCACCTCTAGATTTAGGTAGTCCGAAAATGAAATCCATCCCTATACCTTCCCATTTCCATGCCGGGATCTCTAGGTGTTTAAGTTTACCTGCAGGTCGCAAGTGTTCTGCTTTGATCTTCTGATAGGTTAAGCATCTGGCGACATATTCCTCCACCTCCCTCTTCATATTTGGCCACCAAAAACTCCTTTTCAAGTCCTGATACATTTTAGTAGTTCCAGGAAGAATGGTATACCTGGTCTTATGAGCTTCATCCATAATCATCTTCTTTGTCTCCGCATGGTCGGGTACACAGACTCGATCCCAGAACAACAATCTTCCATCTTTAGTTAAAGAGAAGTCCGACCTCTGGTCCAGATTAGCCTTAATCTCTACGAGCACAGGGTCATTGTCTTGAAGTTCTATAATATCCTCCAATAGTGTAGGTTGTGCTCTAATACTAGCAATAAGACATCCCTTCTTCTTGGTGTCAGCATCAATATCTAACTTGGCAAAGTCTTCCAGCAATCTCCATTCACCCACCATGAGACTTGACAAGGTAGCCATTGGCTTCCTGCTAAGAGCATCTGCCACGGCATTTGCTTTTCCTAGATGATATTGAATAATGAAGTCGAAGTCTTTAAGATACTCCAACAACCTCTGTTGTCTCATATTCAATTCCTGCTGAAAAAATAGATATTTCAAGCTTTTATGGTCAGAAAACACAATGAACTTCTCACCATAAATATAGTGACGCCATATCTTCAAAATGAAGACTACAGCGGCTAGCTCCAGATCGTGCACTGGATAGTTGTCGTCATGCTTCTTTAATTTCCTAGAGGCGTAGCATATCACCTTCCCATTTTGCATTAACACACAACCGAGGCCGATCCCGGATGCATCTTTATATACTTTGAAACTTCCCCCAGTCACTGGCAGTGTCAGTACAGGTGTTGAGGTGAGGTGCTCTTTCAATGCCCTGAAACTCTCTTCACATTCGATAGTCCATGTAAATGGATTCTCCTTCCTGGTAAGCCTGGTCAGTGGTACAGCTATCTTGGAAAAATCTTTAATGAAACGGCGATAGTAACCAGCTAAACCCAGAAAGCTTCTAATCTCTGACACCGTTGTCGACCTTGCCCAGTTCTTCACAGTTTCCACCTTAGATGGATCTACAAAGAGTCCCTCCTTGGATATGATGTGGCCAAGGAAAGACACTTCCTCCATCCAGAATTCACACTTACTAAGTTTTGCATAGAGTTGATTATCTCTAAGCACTTGCAGAACAACCTTTAAGTGTTCTTCATGCTCTTCTTTAGACTTGGAGTAAATGAGGATGTCATCAATGAACACCACCACAAACTGGTCTATGTATGGCCTATAAATATGGTTCATAAGTTGCATGAAAGCCGCTGGAGCATTTGTTAAGCCGAACGACATAACCACAAATTCATAGTGACCATATCTACTCAGGAAAGTTGACTTGTGAATATCCTCTTCCTTGATCCTCAGTTGATGGTAGTTTGATTTTAGGTCTATCTTGGAGAAGTATTGTGCACCGGAGATCTGATCAAACAACTCATCGATGTGGGGCATTGGATACTTGTTCTTTATTGTCAACTGATTTAACTGACGGTAATCAATGCAGAGTCTCATTGTCCCGTCCTTCTTCCTGACAAATAGTACCGGTGCTCCCCACGGGGAAGTGCTGGGCCTGATAAATCCTTGGTCTAACAATTCTTGGATCTGCCTTTTTAGCTCCTGCAATTCAACAGGGGACATGTGATATGGAGCTTTGGATACAGGGGCTGCCCCAGGGAGTAACTCGATGGTGAAGTTTACCTCCTGTTCAGGTGGTATGCCAGGTAAGTCTTCTGGAAATACATCGGGATAGTCTGTGGCTATGGGAATGTCTTCTAGAGTTGGTTTCTTCTTTTCAGTCGCCATGACTGAAACTAGGAAAGCATCACAACCCTGGTTGATCAGCTTGGAGGCCTTTATAGAAGATATCAAGATAGGGTGTTTATGGTAGCGGGTGCCAAGTAGTGATAGAGTTGGAAGGTTTGGTCATTTAAAGGTGACCCTTCTATGGCGACAGTTTACATCGGCATCATACTCGATTAACCAATCGACACCCAGTATGGCATCATAGCCTTTCATGTCTAAATAGATGAGATCGACAGGGAGATTGTGTCCTCCGATTATGGTTTCACATTTGGGCAAGTAGTGTGTGAGCTTTGACTCGGAGCCAAGTGGAGAACCCACAGTGATCTTGGACTTCATGAGGACAGGTTTAACAGGCAGAGTTGCAGCAAATGTGGTAGAAATAAATGAATATGTAGCTCCAGTATCAATAAGCACAAAAGTAGGTTGAGAGTGTATGAGAATGGTACCTTCCACCATACCCCCTTCCTCGGGTAGGTCAGCTTCTGCAACAGCATTAAGGCATCCCTGACATCGTGGTATAGTCTGAGCTTTGCCTGGCTGGTCCTTCAGCATAGGACAGTCAGGAATACGGTGGTTTCACCCACCACATCTCAAGCATGCCCGAGCTTCTTCCAGCATTCTTCAGCCGGTGCCCTAGCTTATCACAAAACTTGCAGTTCTCAGCTAACAGCCTTCCTTCCACCTTGACTTTCTTGTCCATAGCAAAATCTCTTCCCGCATTCGGCCTCTTGTTGTTGTTGTTAAAAGTGTTGTTGTTGTGGTTGTTGTTACGGAAAGTTGGTGCCGTATTAGCAGCTCCCTTTTTGACAAAGACCGGCTTTGAAACATCCTTCCCTCTCATGCCTTCTACTTTGGCCATGGTATCTTCCACTAGTTGAGCTCTTTGGACCATCTCAGTGTATGTTTGTATGTCGTGAGGTCTGAGCTTTTCAATGAACATGGGCCTAAGCCCATCCAGGAATCTATTGGCCTTCAATCTTTCCGCGCCCACCAGATGTGGGGCATACACTACTAGACAAGCAAACAGAGCTTCATACTTAGCCACAGACATGCTCTTTTGCTTCAGTGCGGCAAACTCCGCCGCCTTCTTTTCCTTGACTCTCATAGAGAAGTACTTTCCCCGGAATATTTCCAGGAATCCAGCTCACTCCAATTCAGCTACATTGGGCAGATGAGCCGATGTGGCCTTCCACCATGCCCGGGCATCCTTGGAAAATTAGAAAGTGGAAAGTACCACCTTCTCCCTGTTGGTGCATTGCATGACTTAGAAAATTCTTTCCATCTCTTCTTTCCAGTTCTCCACCTCGTCAGGATCAGGGGATCTAGAGAAACGAGGAGGGTTCAAACTCCTGAAATTACGGTGTAGATCACCAGCTCCGTTCCTCACAGCTGTAGCCTTATTTCTAGCCTGAACTACGTTCTGTAAAGCCTGAGTTAATCTGGCTACGGTTTCTTGCATAGCTTGCCACTGATTGCGAGCCATTGCGGTTGAGTGAGAGAGTTATGAGGTTCCTGAGAAAAGGATAGAAACCAATTAATGTCTCTAGATACATCATGAGGGCTAATGGGTATGAGTGTTTTGTTCATTCTAACATATTCCCAGTCTCTACCCATTCTTACTTGGTACTATATGTAATTTCCATGACGTAAGTTCTAATGTCACTTAAACCTAGGACTTAAATATTCCTATTGTTTCCTAGGCTCTGATAACCTAGGAATTAAATATTCCTATAGTTTCCTAGGCTCTGATACCACTAAACTGTCACGTCCTGAGAATTACATAGCGGATAATAATTTAGATAATTCAAGTCGATATTCCGAGACGTGAACAGTCAGAAAATACGCCTCTAGCTAGCAAGCACTAAATGCTTATCAACACAACATCATAATAGGGCCCAGATAATGAACTCAATTATACTTGTATTCAAATCTCATTTCATTGTTTCAAATGGAACTAACACAACTCTTAAATGTTGGGTAACATGACTAAGACTCAATAAAAGGAAAAGTACATGTAACCTCACTTCCTACTACATCAATCTAACACTCATCCTAACTAGAGATAAACTCATGTGTTGGAACGCTCATCACTCAGACGCATTCCCATCCTCGACTGGTTCCTCCTCGGGCACTTCATAGTCACCTAGAGTGGTAAAAGTAGGGAATGAGCAAGCTAGCCCAGTAGGATTTATATCTCAATGTGCGGGCAATGATATAAGTGATTAGCAATTTAGAACTAGGTAAGCACGATTATCAAGATATGCATGTGCGAATAAAACTCATTAAACATGATACATGAACAAGCTAGATGGAATGATCATGATAGAGCAAGATCTAGAGTTGATATAATGAGCGAGAGTTTTCAATAGAATGTCATGTAACAAGCACGCAAGATATCATTTAAATTGCAATAATTGCAGGATGGCCATATCACGTGATACGGGGTGGTCCTTAGAGAACGGACCGTAGTGCATGTCAGCATACGCTGAGCCAATGATCTGATCGAAGACCCGGTCCGAGTTGTAGCTCGGTGATTGGTATTACCGCTCGGACCTCGGAAGATCGGCTAAATTGAATGATGTCCGCCGAGCTGACTCTACGTCCAAGGGATGGCCGTGCGGAGCCACGCATTCAGCTGAGGCAAGTTCCTTCATCACCTTCGATGAGCATGGGAAGACCCAATATCAGTAAGGCCCGAGGATCGCGCAGGCAGTCTGCGCACGATCACCAGCCCTGAACATCCGGGGCCAGTCCGATCGCACCTGCCGCCCATAACTCTGGCCTACGAAGATTAAGGCAAGATCATGGGCACATCCTGGGAGGGCTTCCGTTAATCCAAACCAAGGGATCCCTATAAAAGGAGAGGCATCCCTCATAGAAAGGTACGTGATTACTGATCCACAAATCCTCCCACTTCGACCTCCCAAACTGACTAGATTGTCGGAGTGTCTTACCACTGAGGAATCTCGGTGGCCATGCAGGTTTGAACCCTCGGTGCTTCCAGTCTTCCTTTGGGCATCCCTGGCTCGAGCCGACCTCGACCCGTCGCCGGGACCTTGGCTCGCGTTGACCTCATTGCTCAAGCAGTAACATTTTGGCACTGTCTATGGGAAACTAAACAAAAAAGCTCATCGTAATGGAACCCAAAGGAAAGACAGTGGCACGCTCCTCAGGTGATGAGATCGCCCCAACTACCACCATCGAAGAAGTTGTCGGAGGAGAGTCCGGCCATGGAGAGCAAGATTCAAACACCTCCTCCCACCTCGATCATGTAGAACAGATGATCGCAGGGCTCCACCAAATGCTGGCTCGGATGGAGCAGCAACAGCAACAACATCAGCAGGCGGCGGCGGCGCTGGGTGAAGTGACAGACAGTCCGGCCACGCATGCAGCGGCCGTTCCCAATGACGTCGAAACTACAAAAGGCCGAGCGCCGCTCCCGGCTATGTCAGCCAGCCACCTTGGGGTCCAGGCTTCAGCGCCCATGCCCTCAGTGCCAGCTTTGTAACAGGCCCCAGAGGCGCCTGTGGCCCCTATCGCGGCGGCAGAACAGGGCGCACCAAGGACAACCGAGGTCGGTCATTTCTCAGCCGAGTCGACGCCTGCCCCGACAAACCTTCTGATGGCAGAACCTCACTGGAGAAGTGACCTCCAAGAGATGAACAGAAATATAGAGGCCCTGCAGCGGGGATCTCGTGTCCCTTCGGTGGCGACGCTACTCTCCACCTCACCATTTGTCGAGGAGATAACCTCGGCTCCGGTTCCCACAAAGCTACAGCTCCCAAAGTTCCGTCGATACAATGGTACGACTAACCCTGTTCATCATCTTGATAATTTCAAGGGGCAGGTCGAGATGGTGAACCTTTCTGACGCATTGAAGTGTCGAGCCTTCATGTCCACGCTCGACGATGCAGCGCTGCAATGGTTCAAAGCATTACAGGCATGGTCGGTGGCGAGCTTCCCAGACCTAGCGCAGCGCTTCCTCGACCACTTCTACAATACGGTGCAGCACTCCTTATGCACAGACGACCTGTGGCTCGTCGCACAAAGGGGGGTGAACTATTCCGTGACTACGCCAAAAGGATCCAGCTCGAGGTGATGAAGGTGGTGGATCTCGACCTGAGGACGGCTGTTAACATTCTGACGAGGATCTGTGTAACATCTCGGGCTTTCTGGCTACGTGTGGGATGGCTGGCCACTAACGCGTCTGGCGTTAGCGATGTGTTAGTGTCGCGATCGTGCTGCTCATCGCGACAGCCATCCGGGTCACGACCGGTGGTTGCGTCGCGCTCTTGTCGCGCCCGGTCAACAGGTCGCAATAAGGGTTTCACTTTTTGGTCTTCTGACAGGCGTCTGCTGCCTATCAGAGTGGCAGGCATGGCAGGGGGACCTATCAAGCTGTCACGGCACCCGAGTCGGGTATGTTCTGGTCTCGGTCTGGGCAACCGTCGCGTTACGTTGGTAACGCGACGCCCCGCCCCATCGCGTCTTGAGGGTCGGAGGCTAAAAGCCTTGGCCAGCTCTCCCTTTCCCTTTTTGGCTCTTTTCCCTTCCCTTCTTCTCTCCGAGGAGGAGAAGGCTCCCCTCGCTTCTCCCTCCAGCGTTTGGTGCTCGGTGGCGGCCGGTGGCTCGTGCGGAGCATGGCGCGGCGTCGTGGAGGCGAGGAGGTGGCGGCCGAGCTCGTCGTGAAGGCTTCGTTGTGGGTTGGTTCTTCGTTCTCAATAGGGATCCTTTTACCCTTGCTTGTTTGGGTGGATCGGGGGTTCAAATTGTGGAATGCATGCTTTTACTGCTTTCTCCATGATCCCCTCCCCATGTTTGTGTGTTTGTAGTTGTGTGGGGGACCCCGGGATGTGGCATCCCAGTGGTCGGCCTTCCTGCTAGTGTCGCGACCACCGAGTGCGTTGCGACACCAGAGGAGGCGTCTCCTCAGTCGGGCATGACCTTATCGCGGCCCAGGAGGCCGCCGCGATAAGGGTGTCGCGACCTTGCTGCCCGTCGCGACAAGGTTCTTGTCGCGACGTGCGGCCTTGTCGTGACAGGGTCATCGCGACCTGGTTTGCTATCGCGACAAGAGCTTTGTCGCAGCCTGCTTCCCCGACGTGACTGGCTTGTCGCGGTTGCCCTACCCGTCGCGATGAGATCGCGACGGACTAGGAGGGCGCGATAAGGTCTGGGTTGCCTCGGGTGTTTTCCATGGCCGTGGTTGGTGTGTCGGTTTGTGCCCCAAGGTAGGCAGGTTGGCTTGCTGCGTTCAGTGACCGAAGGTGACACCTTCGTGGTCGTGTCCTAGCGGCTGTGCTAGGAGGCTTGCACCTGTCTAATAATCGATTGTCTGTCTGTCAATCGATTGTTAGAAGAGCGGTGGTTTCTATTTTGCTGTTAGTGTTCCAGTTTCTTGAGCCGTGCATTGTGTGCCAGCGTTGGCCGACGGCCCTTCTGGGGGTTTCCAGAAGGGGTGCCATGCGTGCTTGTGCCTGCTGGGCTTGTCTTGGTTATGAGCCAGCGGTGCTATTTCTGTGGTGGTTGCCACGCCAATTCTCTTTCTCCCGGTGCTCGGCACTTGAGGGCTTGTCCGCGAGACAGGTTGCTACCATTACCTGGGACCCCCATCCCCGCGCGCCTGTGTCAGAGGGGGCTTCTCTGGGCGGTGGGCGTGCTCGGGTTACGGACTCGGAGCGGAGGGGGAAATGGTGGGGACAACGGCTTCTATCATTTGTAGAGCTCTCTTAGCTGGGTCTGGGACGCCAAGGTTGTTGTGGTGCTCGTTCGGTGCAGACCAGCTAGTCCGTCTCACTGCCTTGCTCTGCGTTGGTTCCGGAGCCACGTAGGGAGGTCATGCGTGGGGCCGCAGTTCGGTCGGACTGCGGTGTTGTGGTTGTGTTCGTGGCTGTGACTCGCTAGCCTCACTCTACCGAGGAGGTTGTAGGCGGGAGTCGGCGACTGGTGTGCTTGAGGTGTGGACGGTGTGTCCTCCTCTTAGCTGCTTGTGGCGGTGGCTTGGTTGCTCTTGCTGTGACGGTGTTTCACGCTGTTTTCGAGATTGTGTTCTCGTTGCCCTAGTTTACACGGTGGTTGTAGCCTAGCCGTGTCTCGCTTCCTTGGGTTTTGTCGTTTGGCCTCGTGGGCTGTGTTTAGTGGTTTTCGCTCTGCAGGTTCTCTCGGGGTGCCTTGTGCAGGCACCCAGCTGCTGTTTTGGTAACCCATTCCATGGTGCCGTCTGTGGTGGCACCAGAGTGTGTAGTTCCCTGACCTCGTGGAGTGCCCGAGGTGCAGGGTGGTTCTGTTGTGGGCCCTCGACCTTGTGGAGGTCTGAAGTGGTCATGCCTGTGGTGAGACGTTCGTTCTCACTTGGTTGCTTGGTGTCTCTCGGGGTGACACCTGGTTGTTCCTTCCCGACCTCATGGAGGTCTGGGATGTTAGGTGCTTGTGTCGTGAGACTTTGGTTTCACATGTTCGCTCCGGTGTTCCATGAACTCCGTTGTCTCGGCAGGTGTGTGCCGAGGGTTTGCTTCTGCGTTGTGTTGCTCTGGCCCGACCCTAGTTACGGGTCGTGGCGTTGCTCTAGTTGCTTCCGCATGTGTTTGACTCCGCTGGTTCTACGAGAGTCGTGCTTGGCCTGACCCGAGTTGTGGTCGAGGCGTTTCTCTATTTCCGTTTCTTTGTGGTACTCTATGGTAGGCGTTTCTTACTTTACTGCTTTGTAGAGTAGTTTTGCTTCCGCTTTGTTGGAGTTTCTGCTGCTCTGGCTGGTAAGGGACTGGTAATCCTTACTGAGCCTTGTTCGCGAGGCTCACCCCCCTACTCTCTTCAGGTTGGGACTCGCTATCGCAGGAGTTCATTGCCCGACGGTCGTGGTGGCATCTTGTTTGCCGTGCGTTGCCAGTAGTGTGAGTTGTGAGCGTGAGTTGAGAGTGGCCTTTTTGCAAGTCCTCGGGGTATGCCCCTTCAGGACTGCACCTTTCTTTCTATACCTGTACTTTTATTTGGGACATGTTGTACATAATTTCTTTATTAATGTACAGTCTTCCTTGTTATAGTTATTTGAATTCATTGCTTATCTCAATGGACTAAATTCTAACCCTTCCGGGTCTTCGGATCCGTGGGTGGCGGCGCGACCTTCGGGGGTCCCTGGTGCGACCTTCGGAAGGTACTCGCCTTTTTGGGCCACAACACATAGACCAATTCAAACCGCTAGTTAGGAATATTGGTCACTTCCCCTTCTTACCAAAGGCTTTACTAAGGTAGGACGTGCATTTAGGGGTGATGTGCCATAGGCGGCTACTCTTAGTTGATAGTGCAGCTACTTAGGCCATACCTAAGAGATGACCCGATCTTATAGAGGGAAATGGAAGACTATTTAAGGAAAGTTTAATGTAGGTTTAAGGACGCTGGGTCCGGCTTCTTACCGCAGCATACCCTTCAAAGATTAGGTCTGTTGTGTAGAGACTTTGTGGTCTTTCTTATATGTTTGCACTATCTGGGGCATGCATACGATCGGGCTCATGAGCGTCCCGCGGGGACTTTGCCACTCTTTGCCATGCCCCTATTCTATCATGTATTTTTCTATCCTTTCTTTTACTTTTTTGTTCCTTTGCTTTTGTTATTTGACCGTCCCTGTTTGAGACTTCCTCTCATCAGGGTGTGCCTAAGGTTGACAACCTCACCCTTACGACCCTTGCCCCTACACTTTGACCGATTTAGGAAAGAATGACCATCGCATCACTAGAGTAGGGCCCACCTAGCTACGGTACCTACTAGGTGCAGTCGCCCGGGCTTGTCGTGTGTGTGTGGGTCCTAACTTAGGGCAACCCTTGGTGATTTGGGAAAGGACTTCAAACTCTTAACATGGGGTTATGCCTAATCTAAGTGTTGTGGCCTCACACCTATAGACCTAGGGATAGAACCTTTTGAGGTACAACCCATTCCATGGATGTGACAATTCTACACCCTCAGCATTGGTTAGACAATAGGCGTTTCTCGAATACACTTCCTTCACAACATTCGTTCCTTCCTAATTTGGTTGCAATTTAGACCTTGGACTTCCAGGTTTGATAAAGATGCGTTTCAAGACCATATCACCCTCTTGGAATTTTCGCTCAATTACTTCTTTTCAAAAGACCTTGAGATTCGCCTTTGATATGAGAGTACATGATCAGCCGCCATAAGTTGCCTTTCATCTAAGAGTTCCAATTGGACTAGCAACGCCTCTCGACGTTCGTCAAGATTAAGCTCCTTATCAAGTTGGACTCTTAGTGAAGGGATCAAGATCTCATATAGAACTACCGCCTCCATCCCATAGGTGAGAGCATACGGGGTTTGTCCCATGGGAGTACGGACAGAAGTATGATAGGCCCATAGAGCCTCTATTAGCTTTTCTGGCCAATCGACGAATTTATGCGATTCACAAGTTTTCTTCATGATTTTAAGAAGGGTTTTATTAGTTGCTTCAGCTTGGCCATTGGGGTAATATGAAGATGAATGATGCAGAGTGATGTTGTATTTCTTACAGAGGTCCTGAAGTTCTTGTGAGATGAATTGCGGCCCGTTGTCTGTGACGATGCTGCTTGGCACTCGAACCGCGAGATGATATTCTTCATGATAAAGCGGCATACTGTGGATGCTTTGACTTCTGCATACGCTTCCGCTTCTTCCCACTTGGACTCTTGAAGGTATCTCCGGGGAATAGCCCTGCCTCGTTGCTTCCTAGGGTGACGTTTGGCGGACGTTGGGTCGACCTGACTCTCTACCCTAGACTCTCCTAAACTAAGACTAGACTATTTTAACCTAGACAATCCTAACTGGCTAGACGACTCTACAGGACTAGGGGTAGACATGGTGTCCTCAAAGAGAATGACTCCTAATGAAGGAGCAGGAGGGGAAGCCCCAGTTGAGGGGTGCCCCTGATCAGGAGGGTTAAGAAGGTATGTCGGCTCCTCGACCTCAATATGCATTTGAAAGTTGGTGTTTCTTGGAGATCAGTGGAGAGCATATAACACGAGAGGGTGATCTCATGGTCATTTGGATCAGATTGTAGAGCGGAGCGGACTGAAGATGGGAGGTCAGGAGTGAGGATGTTGTGGGCAGCTGCCAAGAGTTTGGGAGACAGTTGAATGACTAAGGGAGGGGATGAAGGGACCAGGCTTGGGAGGAGAGAACACAGGAGTGATGGATGGATGGCCAAGCACGTACCCTTCCAGTGCTCGTCTACAGTCTTCCCTTCCTCGTAGGGGATGTCTGGCTCTCCCACGTCAGTGGCATCGCTCATCATCTCCCCTTGGATGTGATGGATGTGGGGGATCTACCAGTTCGGCTGCAGCTGGCGGCCATGTTCTTTCTTCGTCCCAGAACAGACGGCTGAAGGCTATAGTGATGTCTTCTATATCAAACCAGCGGTACCATTCAGCCTCTGGGTCCCCTGTCTTCCTTCTCTTTCTGGGGCGGAGTGCTTCCAGCACCTTATATGTAAGCATGGGGGCCATGTGCCTAGAGAAGTTCCTGCCATGTATATCATATTGTGACAGTTCTGCCTCAACCACCACAGTGTTATACCCAGGTTGGGTAGGGCCTCTGACAAAGTGACACCAGAGTGTCCATGTGAGTGGTTGGCGATCGGCCTTGAGAGTGGATGTGCTAGTTGACCATGGCTTGGACTTCTCCCCGTAACCAAGTCCCCATCGGCTTTTCATCACGATGTCTGGGATAGGCTTGGTAATTCCTTGTAGTTCTGCCCCTAGGCCTTTTCCTTCTTCATAGCCCAGCTTCATCATGATCTGCCACCCCTTAGTGTTTAGTGGCTCCTTCCTCTTGACTGCATTGACCTATGCAGGACCGGCCTCTTGTTTGGAATGGAATGAATAAGCCCAAGGGTAGTTGATGTCCAGCACCGAGACAACGGGCTTGTTGGCGGGCCACATAGCTGGGAGATGGGTGTCGTTGATGGCATCGACCGTGTGAGTAGTGGCTATGCTTTTGACCTTGATGATCCGTCCTTGGAAGGGGAACTTTAGACATTGATGTGCAGTGGACGGAATGGCTCCCAATGCTTCTAACCATGGGCGCCCCAGGATGGCCTTGAACATGGGGTTGATATCAAGTACATAAAAATCGACAATGACGGCTAACGGCTCCAGTTCGGCTTGTACAGTCACCATGCCGTGGCAAGATCTTCTAGAATTGTCATAGGCGGCTATGGTGGTTGGCGTCGGTCTCAGCAGCCCTTCTGACACATCACAAGCTCTCAAAGTGCTCAATGGGCAAACATTTATTGACGCCCCAGTGTCGACCAGTGCTGCCCCTACTGCCACATGATTGATGACTAGGGCAACACAAAGCGGGAGCCTCCTGGCTTCTGGGGGTGCTAGTTCATTCTTGGAAAATGTGATAGCCGGCCCACGAGTCACCATGGCTAGTGCACTCGGCAGTTTGTCGGAGAGCATGTCCTCATTCACCACTACCCTTTGTAAGAAATTTCTCTATGCTTCTTGATGTTCTTTGGATCTCTTTATCAATTCCAGTATGGAGATTTTAACTGGCACATGATCAAGATGCTTGAGGATATCATAATGTGTACCGGGTAGCGGCTCAATCACTCCCTCGTCCTGTGGTTGCTGTTGAGGCTGTTGCTAAGGTGGTTGCAGGACTTGTTGGGGATTGCTTTGGCTGGTGGTGGTCGTAGAGATGGGTGGATACAGGCGATGGAAGACTCGTCCGCTCCGTAGGGTTGTTGGTTGGGTGGTGCCTTGCCTGGTGAAGGATAACGTGGCGGCGGAGGGTTGATTCAGCCCAGGTGGTGGCAAGATGATGGATGTGGGAGTGGTTATGACAGGTGGTGGTAGCGTGGAGACAGGTGGAGCGAGGGATGTGGTAGGTGGTAGGATAATGGAGGGCATAGCGACTGGCGTGAGTGTTGAGCCGATGGGCAGTATGATGGCGTTGGCTTGGGAAACTAAAGGAGGGACAGATTGGGGAGCCATGTTGGCTGGTTGTATTGTTTGGGGTTGTTGAGGGTATTGGCGGTTAATGTCCATCATCTGCTGAACATCGGGTTCACCATCATACGTCCAGTTCACTTGAGGAGGGGGGTGATGGACGATAGGATTCATCTGGGCTGGTGGTTGTGGTGGATTTGGAGCTAGCGGGTGGTATGGGAGTGGGTTATGGACAATCCCTAGGTCCTGCAATGGCTGTTGTTGTTGCTGTTGTTGAGGGGGTGGTTGGCGTTGCTGCCTTTGCTGCCTCTACCTTTCTTTAATGTCTCCGATCACTATCTGAAGGGCTGTCCAATCTAACCGGTTCTGCTCATGAAGGTCATACACCAGATCCTTGAATGTTAAGCAGTGCTCAATGGTATGACCTGGCTGGCGATGGAACATGCAATATCTTGTCTGATCCACACTCGGGTTCAATGGCCTTTCCGGAAGGAGCTTGATGGCATCCGTGGAGACCAAGGCCAAGAAGATGTCGGAGAGTGTTTTAGGGAGTGGTGGGTACTGAGTTCTCCTTGGGCCTAGGGGACGCCTTTGCTGGGAGCCTTCAGGAGGTGGTACTTGGTTGTATTGGGGCTGCTGGCCTTGTGGGGGATTGGTGCGGTTTTGACCCTGGGCAGTGTAAGGTTGACGATTGTTATTCTGGCCAGTAGGGTTGAATGCACTCACTTGCTCGTTGACTTGGACACCCTCAGTCACTGGCCCCTGAGGTTTTCTTTGAAAGCGGGACTTTTGGGGTTCGAACATGGAGTGTATGGGGAGTCCTTGAGCTGGGTCTGGATGAACCGGGTCCGACTGTAGAGCTGATGCATGGTGGTGATATCATTCATTGCTAGGATGTTTTTATAGGCGGGGGTTGCATTGGCAATGATGATCTTGACCTTTTCTCCCTTCGAAAGGTACCTAGGGACTCGTGTGGCCATCTGTCTCCACCTGTCGGCATATGTGGCAAAATCTTCATCCGACTTCATCTTTTATGCCATGAGGTCCGTAAGAGAATACTCTGGCCCAACCCTATCTTGGAACTGTTCAAGGAATTTCCCCTTCACCGTGGTGAAGTCCTCTGCATCCATAGGTAGCAAGGAATAGAACCAATCTAGTGCAGGCCCGTCCAGTGACCGACGGAATAGAAACGCCATCAAGCGGCGGTCATGTTGATAGGGTGCGGACTCATAGATGAAATCCTTGATGTGAATGTATGGGTTTCCAGAGCCATTATACTTGCGGTACTTAGGAAGTTCGGATGGAGATGGAACCCACAGGCCATTGAAGTTAGGCATGTAAACATCATTGTGCTGCCTAGGGTCGACTTGCCTTCGCAGCTCTTGGAGTTCCTTCTTAATAGACGCCCACTCAGACATCATGTCAGGAGCGACGGAGAGTTGAGCATACAAGGAGGAGGCACGAGATGTCAGCCTGGCGCGTGGCCTCAAGCTGTGGTGGATGGCAAGGGAGATATGGTGAAGACCGGGGCCTCGACTCACGTGTATGGTAATGCTCAGACTCGAAGGGAGTGAATCGAATGGCCCGAGGCCAGATGGGAGTGTTGTCGGATGGTCCCGTGATGATGCGGGGGCCGGAGGTAGATGCCATGGGGTGAGAAGTCCCCGCTCTGGGTGAGGGCGATGAGGCGGCCTTTCCTTTTAGGGCCGTCATGAGATCTTGGATTTGAGATTGATCAAGCTGAGGAATTAGGCGCATGAGTTGAGCAGCTTGATCATCCGCGTGAGGAGAACGCACATTTAGTGACGGACCGTCGTCGTCGGGATGATGTCTATCACTAGCATGAACTGTAGTGACCCAGGGCCGGGTCGACTCCTTAAGGAGGTCATGAGGAAGAGATTCCTCATAATCATGGGAGGTGTAGAAAGCAGTGTCCTGATTCTCATTACCATAGATTGGGTTCAAGTAAGACTCCATATATGGAAAGTGGGAGTTTTTTTGATGTACCAAAATAAGGAAAGCCTGACCAGACTTAAGAGACAACCTAACCTAAACAAACACCTGATTTCCTAAATAAATAATCCTATGCAAACAAAAGAAAGAGAAAAATGTCTCACCCAAAGCAAGCAGTTAGCAATGATGATGATTTCTTTTATTTGGTTCAAGTTTGCCTTTTAATGAACTGATCTTTTAGCAAGTTCCCTCAAAGGAAGGGTTTCCTAAAGGGAGAGGGCTTCCAACTTCGGGTTTGACTAGGATTTCTCACAGACTCACCAATGCATGAATCCTAAATCTAGGTGGCAACAGGTACAACCAGCCCGGCGGCCGTTGGGAATCCACAGTCAGCGGGGACTTATAGAGGCCCTCAAGTGAGTGCTCTAGTCGGACACAAGGAATATGTGGCCGAGAGAGCGGGCGTCACCGAGGAGGACAACCTAAACTAAAATATGGAAATATGTATGCACGCCCTATGTGCACCGGAGTGCATGCGAAATCCAGCCTAACACGAACAAAACAAAAATCAAGCCGACCTGCTCTCAGAAGCAGAAGGTGACAAACCAACTGTCGCGATCAAGATCGCGATAAGAAGATTGTCGCATTCCTCTTCGCAGTGGACAGAGATCCGATGGGACCTGATTTTGCACGAAAATTTAGACAACCCTATAGCATGGAGGACTGACAGACTCTCATAAGCATGGAACATGCATGAAACAACTTAAAGCATGGATGGGGTACTTGAAATAAACCCAAAACACAGAAGAGATGGAATCAGCAACACTAACCTTATCGCGACGATCTCCCTGTCGTCTTCCAGATCGCGACGGTTTCGACGTCGCCTTCGCACCCAGAATAGTAGAACTCAAAACAGCAGTAAAATAAATGGGAAAACACAGAATCTAAAGAAAGACCACACACATGAAAGGCTAAAAATGACAGGGAAAGACAGCAACAAGCACGATAGGCACTAGTTTTCCCACCGTGATTGCCAAAAGGTGTAATCACAAGATTTGCTCCCCAAAGATGATGATTAAAATAACGAAAAAGGACAGTGATCGCCACCAAAGTAGTTGCAAGAGATTTATAGATGAAGGGACTACTAACTACCTAGGAAAAGGAAGAAAGGTGCAGAAGAATAACCTAGTCTTGTGAATGCGACAGGCCTGCCGTCGCCTTATCTTGAACGCGACGATGGAGGTGCCGCCTTCCGGTTCTCTGAACGCGACGTGCGGACTGTCGCCTTCTAATGATCGTGACCAGATGAACGCTGCCTTCTGCTTCAGAAGATGAAGACCGTGGATTCTCTTCTTCCTGCTCCTCAGTAGGCCAAGGGGCAAGACCCTCGTGCTGCTACTGTCTTTTACAACCCTGCAAAGAACATCAAATGAACATAAAACCCATTAGACAAAAGTTTGGTGTAGAATCTATCCAAAACAATAAGTAAACATGAAAAAATTAGGAGGAACTCACGTGGGGTGGGGTTTTGTAACGTCTCGGGTTTTTACCGGATCCTTATCGGGTCTTCTTCCGGGTTTGTGCCTGTTGGCGTCCAGAGGTGCTGACGTCGACGGTGGGTTGACGTCCAGGTGGCTGGTGTCGGCTTTGTGTTGGCGGCAAGGGTGTTGCCGTCGGCAGGTCTTTGGCGTCCATCGATCTTGCCGTTAGCTATTAGTTCCTGAGTTTTGCGGAGCTAGAACTTGGCGGCATGCGATGTGGACGTCAAGTGTTGGCGGTTCAGTTGGCGGCAATAGGGGTTGACGTCAACTGATCCGGCCTGTGTTTTTAGGGGCAACCCGAGGGCTGTTCTCCCTCATCCTCTCCTCTCTTTTTCCCTCCTCTTTCACCTATGTTCTTCTCCAGCACTTCCGGTTGCTGACGGGAGTACGTGGGAAGGTCGTGATGTGCGTGGCAGTGGCGGATCGGGCGGGAAATGACGGATCGGACGGTGATTCTTGCGAGAAGCTCCTGAGGGTTCGGTGCGAATCGAGGTTTATGTGGAGTTTTTAAGCGTTTCTGAGGTAGGGACGTAAACCCTTAGCTTCCTTGTGTGCTATTCCATGCTTGTGTGCGTGCGATTTGCGTGGAATCGAGCTTTGGGGAGGGTTTTTCTCCATGCCGGGTTTTAGGGTGTTTTGGCTGATCCATGTGTTGGATTGTGTTTTACCGACATTGTGGTAGTGTAGTGTGATGTAGGGGAGTGTTTCCCTACATCATATTGTGGTTTGTGGGGCGGATTTGCCCTGTGTGGGAATCAGCTGGAGGCTGGTTCAGCTGCTGGAGGCTGAAGAAGTCAACGTCAAGGGATGTTGACGTTGATCTCTTCAGGGAAGAGGTAAACGGCGTGATCCTTTGCCGTTAAGCTCTTCAGGGGAGAACTTGACGGCGAGATCTGTACCGTCAGGTTCTTCAGGTAGGATATAAACGGCATGATCCTTTGCCGCCGAGTTTGGGTAAACGACCAACCTGTGACCGTCTACTTTTTCTAGACGTCTGGAGTGTTGCCGTCTACCTTTTGTTAGCGGCAGTCGATGTTGCCGTCTACTGTTTGCTTGGCGACATGTGATGCTGTCGTTTACTTCCTGGTTGACGGCGGTCAATGCTGCTGTCTACCTGTAGTTGTGTTCCCAGCATGCTGTGTGTTTCCCTTTCCGTGGTTTGAGGTGTTGACATGCGGTGTCCGCTTGTTAGCATAGTCTGCCAGGTGTAGAGAGTGTCTCTGCCTGTGCTTGCGTTGTGTTTGGCTGTGTTGTGACGTTGACACGTGGTGTCTGTCCGTTGCGCGGTACTTCAGACGTTGAGTGTGTTTCCGTCTGTACTTGTGTTGGGGGTTACCACGTGCCCGTTTCTATTGTGTTTCCTAGGCATGGGTGCGACTCCGTCTAGATGACTAGCGTGTGGTTGTCCTCCGCTAGTGAGCCAGGACGCCGAGTGCGACTCTGTCCTGTGCGTACTCCTTGTGGTGGTTTCGAGCCGGTCTCCGTGGAGCCCCTTCTCTTCCGCTAGGGTCAGGCGTAGAGGGAAAAACCGGTCGTGGACCAGACGCGAGAGAGAGCGTCTGTAGTGTGCACACATGGTTAGGGTTGAGAGACTCTGTGGTGCCGGGACGCCGAGCACACAGACCCTACTAGTCCTACTTTGTGAGAGTGTGTGTGAGCTCTTGCTTGTGAGCTTGTTGTGTTTGCTGTGCTTGTAGTGCTGTCGAGCCTGCGAGGTTCCAATTTTCTCAGTGCGCTCCTGAGGGAGTTGCGTACTACGCCACCGGTTCCTATGTGTTGTACAGGCTGTGAGTGTTTACTTACTGAGCTTTCTTTCCTTCTTAGTAGTGTTGTTATCGGTGGGGGTTAGTTGCCCTACTGGGTCTCTTTCCGGAGACTCACTCCCTTTTCCCCAGGTGTTCGTGTGCGGCTTTCGAGGCTGTGGAGCCTTGTCTCTCCGGTGCTGGTCTTGCTTGGCTGCTGTGAGTGGTACTTTTCTTTGTACCCACTGTACTTTTGCGTTTAGCTTTGACTCTGAGTTGTTCTTGTGTTAATTATTTTAATTTGTAGCGTGTACATTTACTTATATGTTCTCCTCAGACACTCTTTTCTTGCCCTTTCGAGTTTCGGCTCGTGGGTTAGCGGGTCAGGATTCGGATTACTGGTTGGTTACTGGTAATGCGGATCTTGGGTCGTTACAGTTGGTATCAGAGCCTGGTCTGTCGAGACATATAAGGAAATGTTCCAAATAACTCAGAGTGTGAAGAGTACAGTAGCAGCAAGCGAACCGGAGTCGTTTTGCGTTTTGTGCGTGTGCTTGTCCTGTGTGGATTCATTTCCTTTGTTCCTTGGCAATGTCGTGTTTGGGAGGTGATTGCGTGGGTATCTTAGCAGGAGGCTAGAGATGCCCTGCCACCACAGCAGACTCGGCCTGAACCACAGGACGTACACTGTAGTTTTCGTGTTCCCCTTGGGCAGTGTAGAATTTCGACTGGACCATGTTTTTCTTGTGTCGATAGCTCAGTAAGGTGCTCTGCGCTGTGGCGTTCTGGCACCTCGAAGAGGTTCTGGGAGGGTGTAGAGTTGTTGAGCTGTCGTTGTCGGTTGGACTGTGTGTGTTACAGTCTGCCGCGGTGTTTCCGGTCAATGTGCGTGCCCTTGGTGGTGCATCTGGCTGTTGCGTGGCCAGGTTGCTTTGCGGTTGTTTTCGAGTGTCTCGGTTGCGCCGGTGGGACTTTATGTGTCCCCGTGGCTCGGATGGATTGTGTTGTTTCCTGTGCCCGACGTTTTTCTCCCAGATGGTGGTCTGGTGAGTGTTGTGATTGTGTTCTTGGCTGTGCTTCTTGTGGAAGCGACAGTCTTGCGTCGTGATTTTCCGTCTTGTGTTTGGAAGAGACTCGTTGCGTTACGTGTCTCCTTCCTCCGCTTTCGGTGGTTGCTCAGGGTTGTGATGCTCCACGTGGTGTTATGTTGCTAGGGTGCGCGTTGTGGCGACCCTTGGTGGAGTTATCTTCCCTTGAGTTGTTTTGAGGTTGAGCTAGTTGCTCTCCTCGTGTCATTGTTTTCTGTGCCACCCTTGGGTCGGCTAACCTGTTCGTGCTGTGTGTCGTTGTGATAGTTCTAGGCGGCCAGTGGCGGCGGCTTAGTGGATGTTGTTGTTGTGACAACGCCCTTACGCGACGCTTTTAAGTCGGCTCGATGCCCGAGCTGACACGGCGATTGTGTCCTTGCTGTGTTTAGTCTCTGTGGATATTGTTGGTCTGGCTTGGTGTGGACCCAAGTTTTTGGTGGTCTCCGCTACGGTATTTTCTTGGTTCCGTAGTTTTGTGCTTGGGTGCCAGTTTGTGGTGGCACTGGCATGTGTGGGTTCCCAACCTCGTGGTGTGTCTGGGGTTCGGAACGATTTGTGTTGTCGGCTCTCGACCTTGTGGAGGTCTGAGGTGGCCATGTTTGTGGTGGGATGTTGTTCTCGCCTGATTGCGTGCGATCTCGGCGGGTGTGCCGAGGGTTGCCGCCGTGTTGTGGCCGACTCCGTTGGTTTTGTGGGAGTCGTGCGTGTGTGTGTCACGACCTTGGTGGGAGGTTGTGGCGTTGCGGTGTTTGGTTTCGTCGTGTGTTTCTTGCTGGGTGTGCCAAGCAAGGATTATTTGGTGTGCGCCTCGGCTTGTGCCTTGAAGGTCTTTTGCATGCCATTTCTTCCGGTGTTGACCTCTTTTATCGTTTGCGATGCAGATGGTTTATCCTACTCTTGTGCGCCATGGAGTTGTTGTGGTTTTCGCTCCCCGTGCGGCAGAGTTGGTATTTCATGTTTTTGCGTGCCTTTCTAGAGCCGACATGGTGGTCGTTGTGCTCTAAATGTCGTCGATTTTCCGTACGCTTTTGTTGTGGGTCTCTGGTGAAGAGTCCCCTTCTGTGGGCACTGTGTTGTGTTGGCCCTGGGTGCAGTTGTGTGTGCTGCACTTTGAGCATCTTTGGATGCTCTGTGTTTCGTGCCTTAAGGGTTGGAGCCGGTGTGGCCTGTTATGCCCTTTTAGCTTGTGGTTCTTTTGTGTGTGGCGTGGTGAGTCTTGCAGCCTGTGGCGGAGTCTCCTGTCGTTCGTTTGGTGACAGTGAGGTCAATTGGCTTGCTAGTACTTGGCCACATGTTGTTGACGTTGTGAGGTGCCAAGTGCTGGCTTGACTCCAAACGTCTTATGTGTTTTGTCGCGGCTTGTTGTGCCGTGGAGTGAGTGGTTCTGGAGTTGTGTGGCTCCACGTGCGTTGGTGTCCCTGTTGGACCACGAGGATAGTCTGGTGAGACCTAGTGGTGATAGTGGATACCGTTTTGCGTATTGAGATTTTCTCCGCGTTTGTCTGTTGTCCTTGTCGGACCGCAAGGAAGGTCTGTGTGAGACCTAGTGGCGACAATGGACATTGCTCCGTGTGTTGCAGACTATCCGCGAGTGCGATGTGACTTGGGTTCTCGTCGCCGCGTGACTTTTTGATTTTGCTAATGACCGGTGCTAGCGGTGGCTAGTAGCGTGAGGCTATCCCCCTGAGTGTGGTGGTTGACCCTCAGGTGTTTTTCCGAGTTGTTGTCAGGCAACTGTGCGCTCTGTTGGGTTTTGATGGAGACGAGTGAGTTGCTGACCGGCGTTTCTCACATTGTTATCGGCATTTGCGCCCTCTGTCGGGTTGTGTTTTACGACAGAGTGGGTTGCTAATCTGTGGGTTCCAACGACGAGGTCGGTTGGTGACCACAGTGTGTGACTTTTGGCTAGCGTGTTTTTGCCTTCTATGTGGTTGGTGCAATGTGAGCAGAGCTTCGTAGAGTTGAAGTGACTGCTTACGTCAGCGCCAGTCCTGGTGTTGCGATCAGGTTCGGAGAGTTCCGAAATTCTGTGCCGATGCTTTCGATATTTGTCTTGGGAGCTGTTCTGATGCAGCGCGGCAGAGTGGTGCCTTGTGTGTCGCGTCAGTTGAAGCCCCACAGGGAGAGTTACCCGACCTATGGCTTGGAGTGTACAGCTGCGTGTGTTAGCAGTCGTTAGTAGCTCCTGCTTGCTTGTGTCAGGTGATTGGGCCCTTTGTAGACGACCGTGTCGTTTCCCTCTCGTTGGTTTTGAGGTGGATGAGCGAGTCGTCACTGGACCAGGGTAGTCCAGTAAGTTGTTGGGTATTTTGGCTCCCAAGTTCGAGGCTTTAGTTTCCGCCAGTGTAGGCTGTCGACCGTGGTGCGTTCCATGCGTTGCCGTTTTGGGAAGTATCTTTCTTGTTGCTGCATCGCGTGTTCTCCCGGGTGTGGTGTGTCAGTGATGACACTGGGTTGATTGTACCAGAGTTCTGCCGTTTCTCGTGGATTTCTAAGTTCCGAGGTTGTGGAACAAGGTAATCCGGCTGGTTAGCGTTGTCCAGCAGCGGTACTCGGGTGGTGTGTCGACCTGGTAATGGGAGATTGTGATGCGCGTGTAGTTTTTGTACCTCTATGTTGCTTTTGGCTTCCCCTTGCGTTGCGTGAATTTCGAGGGCGAAATTCCTTAAGGGGGGAGGGCCGTAACGTCTCGGGTTTTTATCGGATCCTTATCGGGTCTTCTTCCGGGTTTGTGCCTGTTGGCGTCCAGAGGTGCTGACGTCGATAGTGGGTTGACGTCCAGGTGGCTGGCGTCGGCTTTGTGTTGGCGGCAAGGGTGTTGCCGTCGGCAGGTCTTTGGCGTCCATCAATCTTGCCGTTAGCTGTTAGTTCCTGAGTTTTGCGGAGCTAGAACTTGGCGGCATGCGATGTGGACGTCAAGTGTTGGCGGTTCAGTTGGCGGCAATAGGGGTTGACGTCAACTGATCCGGCCTGTGTTTTTAGGGGCAACCCGAGGGCTGTTCTCCCTCATCCTCTCCTCTCTTTTTCCCTTCTATTTCACCTATGTTCTTCTCCAGCACTTCCGGTTGCTGACGGGAGAACGTGGGAAGGTCGTGATGCGCGTGGCAGTGGCGGATTGGGTAGGAAATGACGGATCGGACGGCGATTCTTGTGAGAAGCTCCTGGGGGTTCGGCGCGAATCGAGGTTTATGTGGAGTTTTTAAGCGTTTCTGAGGTAGGGACGTAACCCTTAGCTTCCTTGTGTGCTATTCCATGCTTGTGTGCGTGTGATTTGCGTGGAATCGAGCTTTGGGGATGGTTTTTCTCCATGCCGGGTTTTAGGGCATTTTGCCGATCCATGTGTTGGATGTGTTTTACCGACATTGTGGTAGTGTAGTGTGATGTAGGGGAGTGTTTCCCTACATCAGATTGTGGTTTGTGGGGCGGATTTGCCCTGTGTGGGAATCAGCTGGAGGCTGGTTCAGCTGCTGGAGGCTGAAGAAGTCAACGTCAAGGGATGTTGACGTTGATCTCTTCAGGGAAGAGGTAAACGGCGTGATCCTTTGCCATTAAGCTCTTCAGGGGAGAACTAGACGGCGAGATCTGTACCGTCAGGTTCTTCAGGTAGGATATAAACGGCATGATCCTTTGCCGCCGAGTTTGGGTAAACGACCAACCTGTGACCGTCTACTTTTTCTAGACGTCTGGAGTGTTGCCGTCTACCTTTTGTTAGAGGCAGTCGATGCTGCCGTCTACTGTTTGCTTGGCGACATGTGATGCTGTCGTTTACTTCCTGATTGTCGGCGGTCAATGCTGCTGTCTACCTGTAGTTGTGTTCCCAGCATGCTGTGTGTTTCCCTTTCCGTGGTTTGAGGTGTTGACATGCGGTGTCCGCCTGTTAGCACATTCTGCCAGGTGTAGAGAGTGTCTCTGCCTGTGCTCGCGTTGTGTTTGGCTGTGTTGTGACGTTGACACGTGGTGTCTGTCTGTTGCACGGTACTTCAGACGTTGAGAGTGTTTCCGTCTGTACTTGTGTTGGGGGTTACCGCGTGCCCGTTTCTGTTGTGTTTCATAGGCGTGGGTGCGACTCCGTCTAGATGACTAGCGTGTGGTTGTCCTCCGCTAGTGAGCCAGACGCCGAGTGCGACTCTGTCCTGTGCGTACTCCTTGTGGTGGTTTCAAGCCGGTCTCCGTGGAGCCCCTTCTCTACCGCTAGGGTCAGCGTAGAGGGAAAAACCGGTCGTGGACCAGACGCGAGAGAGAGCGTCTGTAGTGTGCACACGTGGTTAGGGTTGAGAGACTCTGTGGTGCCGGGACACCGAGCACACAGACCCTACTAGTCCTACTTTGTGAGAGTGTGTGTGAGCTCTTGCTTGTGTTGTGTTTGCTGTGCTTGTAGTGCTGTCGAGCCTGCGAGGTTCCAGTTTTCTCAGTGCGCTCCTGAGGGAGTTGCGTACTACGCCACCGGTTCCTGTGTGTTGTACAGGCTGTGAGTGTTTACTTACTGAGCTTTCTTTCCTTCTTAGTAGTGTTGTTACCGGTGGGGGTTAGTTTCCCTACTGGGTCTCTTTCCGGAGACTCACTCCCTTTTCCCCAGGTGTTCGTGTGCGGCTTTCGAGGCTGTGGAGCCTTGTCTCTCCGGTGCTGGTCTTGCTTGGCTGCTGTGAGTGGTACTTTTCTTTGTACCCACTGTACTTTTGCGTTTAGCTTTGACTCTGAGTTGTTCTTGTGTTAATTATTTTAATTTGTAGCGTGTACATTTACTTATATGTTCTCCTCAGACACTCTTTTCTTACCCTTTCGAGTTTCGGCTCGTGGGTTAGCGGGTCAGGATTCGGATTACTGGTTGGTTACTGGTAATGCGGATCTTGGGTCGTTACAGGTTTTATCCCTTTTGGGTGATTAAAATAGGTGTGTGTGATGTGTTCTAATGCAAATCTTCAAAAATAAATGAAGCTAAACGTGCATGTATGAAGAAAAAGGATGAAGAATTAGAGAGAGAAAGCGTAGATGAGGAGAAATCACCTTGGGGGGCACTTCCTAGTCGTCTGGAAGCTGAGAGGTCTTCTGAGAACTCGTAGCTCTCTGGGAGAGGAAGAAACAGACAACCAGCCTTGCCTAAACCGTGCTCTATGAAGAGTTTTATACCCCTTATTCATGAATGGATGAGAGGAGATAATAGGCAAGAGTCTGAATTTGGGTAAGTAAGCTCGGGCAAGGGGAATCAGAACTCAGAAAGGACCTTCTAAAGAGGGTCTCCTCCGAATTTGGAAGAATTTGGACGCCTCTAGACCAACTAAAAGTCAGACTATTCATCAATAGCAAGGGTCCAAGTCGGATTAGGAAAGGGTACGTTGTATGTAAACTAGAACGCGACGAGCGCCTTGTCGCTACCAAGTCGCGACGCCTCGATACGTTGCCTTCCATAGGAGGAAAGCTTTTAAGCATTTTCTGGCAATTTTTCAGGTAATTAAAATGCCAAATGAGAACGCGACGTATCGAGGTGTCACCTTCTGAAGATGATCGATTCAGGCTTGAAGGTGAATTGGTATGGGTATGAACGCGACATAAAGGGCGTCGTCTTCTAAAGTAGAACGCGACAGGGGCATTGTCGCCGTCATGAACTTTCCGGCATATAGCCCAATTAAACTGTCTGATCTCCTTGCATGGGCATCGAATTGACTTGCGGTTTGAAGCGTTGAACTCCTAACTCAGAGATCTACGGGATACTGATCAAGATTGATTGATGTGGCCAGGAAGAACCCACCAAGGCGATGAACTAATGAAAATACCATGATCGGATAAAGCTAGCTAGGCGATGATGAGCCAACGTGGGGCGTCAATGATATAACAAGGAATTTGACTCGACTTATGGGCCAGAAATGGTTGTCTACAGATTGCCCCTCCTTGATGCCTGCTTTGCAAGGGAGTGGAGATGGCATGAAATGATGATGTAGCGGAATGAAACGAAATGAGATGAAAAGCGGGCATCAAGGTAAAGAGACACCCATTCTGAACGAATAAGTAGCAAGAATTATCCGGCCATCTTCGAACATGGCTGGAACAGAATGCAGGGATGGTTCAAATTTGGGACGAAAAAGATCAAAAGAAAAGAAATGATCAACCTCTTGATGAAGAGGTACCCTGGCCATCTTGGCTTGCAGGTTTCGTTCATTAGGGGATAGGTGCTGCCCGACGGGTTGATTCGACTCTGGCCTTCGAGCGATTCACGACTAATGAACGGATCAATGGGAAAGGGATGATTGATATAATGAGAAAATTCCCATTTTTAAGCAATAAATACCCAGATAAAGAACAAAAATCATTAATCTCGTGGGTCAGAGACCAAAGGAGGTTTCAAAGAGTCCTCTATCCCCTAGATGTGTTCAGGTGGATTGGGAGGTTGCAGAGGATTAAGATAAAGGCCATGAGAGGATAATGTGGAGGTGGTTGTGGAGGCTGTTGCCACGGCTGAAGTCGCGACGCATCGTAGGGACGCGACAACAATGAACGTGACGGCCTTAGTCGTTGCGACTATGAAGCCATGTGCATGGATATGCATGG
>CM024754.1:84496188-84529262 GCA_014218235.1 Colocasia esculenta | reverse complement strand
AGGCAGGAAAGAGAGGAATGCTACTGTCAAGAGGACTCATCTACTTCCTCCATCAATCCAAAAAGCTCCAAGGCAAATTCCAAATTCACATCATGCCAAGAGCTACAAAAAGGTACCTCCTTCTCCTCATGGTAAGCCTCCTCACATGAAAAGGAGATTTCAGCAAATGCATACATGCCAAGGTAAGTACCAGTAAAAAATGCTCTCATTTGCTTTAATTGTAATAAACCTGGTCATCTTGCCAAACATTGCTGGAATAGAAATCAAAATTTCAATAAACAAGCCAAATCAGTCTAATGCTTTCATTGTCATAAAATTGGTCATATTTCTAGGGACTGTTGGTACAGAAATGACTTGTTGTGCATGCTCAGAAATTCCAGTCTAATGCACATGCTCATACACATAGGAATAAACATCATGTTCATACTGAAAATGTTCAGAAATTCCATGTGTATAGGCATAGAAATGTTGCACAAAATCATTTTGTTTCTGCTCATATTAAAAATCCAAAAAATAGAAAACTTCATGAAAACATAGATGCATTGATCAAGGCAAAAAGAAAATCTGGAACTAATTCTGCTCATAGTTCTATCAATGAAAGAAATGCATCTATACAAAAATTAAAAGCATTTTGGATTCAGAAATCTTTGTTGCAATCTAACATTGATTTCATTGGAGGACCCAAACAAGTGTGGGTCCCAAAACCAGCTTGATCAATAAGCTGAGAAGTCTTGCAGACATACGTTGTAAATGGATTCAAGATATTGGATGTGCAAGACTAGAAATGATTGGAGAACACAGGTAAAATCTTTGAGAAAGAAATGAAGACTGTTCAGGTAAAATTTCTTTATCATTTCAAACTTGAATTGCTTGAATTGAAATGAATATTTAATTTTTATCTGATCAATGAGAATGTGTTTCAATGCTACTCCCAACAATGAACTTTATGTCATAACAATTGGAATCATGCTTGTGTTATCATGCTTGCTTAACTATGACCATGATTCTGTGTGCATGCCAACTGATTTGACTTTTTAGTATATCAAATGATGACATGTGGGAAAAAAAGTTATGCTTGTTTGGAAACTATCATTATGCGTGAGTAAAATACTCCGCCAAGTACCAAAAGTCATGTTATGCTTAAAGCTAATGGTGTGCATAATCATGTGTGAATTGTTTGCTAGCTTTTTCATTCCATGCACATATTAAGGGGGAGTAAATTTGAAAAAGTGCAAAAATGTTTTCAATAAATGCAATGAATTTCATGCTAAAAATAAAGTGTAAATGACCCTTTTTGCAGTGACTATGTGGTATATCAAATGGTGAAATGTGAAAGGACAAGTTAGGCTTGTCTGGAAACTATATCATGCGTGAGAAAAATTCTCCGCCAAGTATCAATAGTCTTTTCTGCATAAAGGTCATCAAGCAAAATGAAAATCTCAAAAACTTTATTTTGAGTCTTTGCAAAATTCTTCTCCTTCAATAAATTGCCTGTTGAAATATGCTTGATCATGTTCATACTCTTTCTGTGCAAATTGCTTGAAATGAACATATCTGAATTGCTTAAATGATCATTTCATATCATGCATATCTTATGGGGGAGTGAATTCGAGAGAATCTTTGAGTGAAATGCTGGAGAAATCTGCTGGAAAAATATTCTGTCATATCTGATTCATCATCAACTCCCATTCAGTTTGTTGACAAATATTCTTGCTCATAAATTCCTCACTCTCACATTGCATTGGTATTCTTGGTATATCAAATAGTGATTTGAAGAAAGACAAGTTAAGCTTGTCTGGACACTTTCAGTATGCGTGAGTATATGTCTCCGCCAAGTATCAAGATTCCTTTATGCAATTGTTGAGGGGGAGTATTTGTTGAGGGGGAGTTATTGTCTATTCTTCACTAATTTCTCTTGACAATTGTTGTCTATCTTGAACCCCAAAATCATCAGAATTTTTGAGTCCTTGTGCTATTTTCTATGAGAGAATTAAGACATTGAACTAAACTCATTGTGCATTTAGTTTAATTTCAAAAATTCAGTATCATTTCAAGGTTAAGCAATCATAATACTGAATGTTTTTAAAATGATTTACAAAACACTATTATAGGCACATGAGTGGATTTAATATATTCACATGTGTATGTTTAAGCTTTATTTTTACACATGTTAAGAATAATCTTTCTAAATTCATAGTCATGACTTCTCTGGTCAAAGCAAACATATTCCTGCAAAATATCAAAAGAAAAATGATCAATCTGAAAAGATACAAACAGAGCAATGCAAATGCTTGAACCACTGAGTAACCAGGCCATTTCACCTAACAAGTGATTTGTTTCACGTCAAAAAGTGGAAATCAAATTTTCAACTCTGTATAAGATAATGAAAGTTAAACAACTGAGTAATCAGGAGGTCTTGCATCTAATCAATGTGATCTCTTGCATTAAAAAGTGAGATTTAACTAATTTATTCTTGTATTCTTTCCCAGTTAAAATTGAAAGAAAATCAAAAAGACCAAATAGAAAAGCTTAAGACCTTAATTAAGTTCATGTCTACTGAGTTTAGACCTATTATTTTACATTATGTTAAATATTTCTGCTCATTCATATAGGTCACTTTTCTTCACATTTGCATCATTATTTTAACTACATTCAGCTCATTATAATTTGCTATTCTTTGTGTTGAGTGTGTCTTTGTGATTAAACTTTGTTGCACAATAACAAAAAATATTATCTTTTCTCTCATTTGACAATATCACTTTGCCTCACTTATTTTGATCATTTCTGAACCTTCATTTCCCACTTTTTATCTTTTGGTCTCCGACCATCATTGTGTTTCTCTCTTGTCTATCTTTTTTATGCTGTCAAAAAGGGGGAGAAAGTTCCTTGAAAGGGGGAGAAAAGTAAAAGTTTCTAAGGGGAGAATGTTCTTTATGGGGAGAAAGTTCAAAGGATGCATATGGTCAAGGGAAGTTATTGCAGTCAAGGGAGATGTGTTTTGTCATCATCAAAAAGGGGGAGATTGTTGGGTTGAGTGTGTTTTGGAACCTCCTAAAGTTGTATTTTAATGATATCCAATGAACATCACTCATACCTTGATTTTGATGATGACATACTGTGATCTTAATGATGACATTCTGTAACATTGATGATGACATATCATGATTTTAATGATGAGATATTATGATTTTAATGATGACACGTTGTGATTTTAATAATGACATATTGTGATTTTGATGGTGACATGTTGTGATTTTGATGATGATATGTTGAACATGTTATACACTTTATACATATCACAATAATACTTAAACAACATATTTTTGATGTTTATTATCTCATATTTTAATGATAATATCTTGTACTAATGGTTTATGTGTTAAATTTTTAGGTTCACACATTTTTGTCTTGGTAGTGTCGACACTAGATCAAAACAGGTCGACACTAGTCCCAGATTCCAGAAGACCCAGTTGCCAAACTGGGACAGCAGGTTGACACTAGATCAAAGTAGGTCGACACTAGTCCCAGATTCCAGAAGGGCAGGTCGACACTAGATCAGGGCAGGTCGACACTAGATCCAGTTTCCAGCAGAACAATTTTGCAGAAATGGGACAGCAGGTCGACACTAGATCAGGGCAGGTCGACACACTCCGGCTGAAAGTCAAAATCGTTAATTTCTCTGTACACGTGGCTGCTTGGGATTTAGGGGATTTGACCTAGGGTTCCGTGCCCATGTACCCCAAGGCACTTTATGGACATATGGGGCTATAAATACCCATGTTCCTTGTACCCCAAAGGCAAGAGAACCCATACACTTCCAGAAGAAGCCTTTTGGCGGCCAAAGGGGGTTTTCCAGATCTGTCTCCATCTCCAGAAGCTACAAGCCATCCTTTCAAGAGGAAGGACAAGGGAATCAAGGGGAATCCCTGGAGAGAAGCTTGCTATGCAAGGCAAGGGAGCAGATCCAACTGAAGAGGCACAGGAGAAGAAGGATTTCTGGCATTTCAGATGCCATCAAAGCAGAGCATCGCCAATTGAGGAGAATCTCCATCGATTTCCATCAAGGCTCCTCAATTGAAGCGTCTCCAAGGCCTCTTCATCGAAGAACACTTTTTCTACATATATTTGCCTTATTACTGAGTTTGTTCTTCCTTATTTCGTCAATGAGATTTGTGCATGAATTTCTGTACAAATTTCTATGTACGAAACTGTTTTGAATCAGATCATTGCTAGAGGATCTGATCTCTTTTGTGTTTGATCTTGTAAGGCCCTCTAATTTCCGTCGTATTATTTGTATCTATGTGTGAATATTTGTGCTTGTGTGTGTATGTACATATTTACGTACGTATTAATTAGTATAATTACGTATGCATGTGTTTATATTAAGCATAAATAATGTATGTATTGCATGATGATAGTATGGATACAATACCATATACATATTGCATGTATATATGCTTGGTATGCATGGTTTTCTGCATAAATTAGGGTTCTGGCCGAAGGCCACCTTGGCGTCAACCCTAGGCCGTTTAGAAGGTGTCAGCGTCCAGACCTGGACGCCAACACTCATCCCGGCGTCCAGCGATATGGACGCCAACTTCTCTGGCCTGCATGCGCAGCAGAGCTGCAAGCTTCTGAAACAAGGCATGGCCACCATTGGGGGATGTCCCCCAATGGCTCTAAGGCTGTCTAATCGGTATGGTGAGTGGGTGAGGGGCTCTCATTAGGTCTGAACCCGAATTTGGTCTCTCCCACTTCTCACTTCACCTTGCAAGAGGAGAAATAGAGGAGAGAAAAACCCTAGGTGAGCTGTGAGAAAAACCCATTTTAGAACCCTCAAATCCGACCCCTTGGACCTGGATCCGGCGTCCCCCTGCTGCAAGGAGGTTGCTGGACCAACGAGGAAGGCTTCCCCGACATCCCCTCGGCGTGGAGATCATCCAGGAGCCCGGAGGAGAGATCGTTTGGAGGCACTTCTGCAACTTCTTGGGACTGCCCAAGGAGGTCTTCACCGAGCCTTTAAATCCCTTAGAAGAATTTTTGAAAGGCAAGTGACCTATCCTTGATGTCCCCTTATGAGTCTAGGATGGTTTTATGAATTTTATGGATTTTTCCTCGAGTCCTAGACCCTCCAATTCACCCAAGATTCAGAGCTCGGGTCTGTGTTTCTGCACAGGCCTGGTTAGACGGCAAGGTCCCTGGACGCCTGTGATGAGCTTGGCGTCCATCGACCATGCCGCTGACCCTGGGTCAGCGGCCAGAGACCGCCGTCGAGTTCTTCTGGACAGAACAGTGAGATGTTCTGTCCTTCTTATACATTAATTTCGGTATGTTTTACGTGATGAGGATATATGGTAAATCTTATACCCTATGTATATTGTGCATTGTGGTGTGTGAATGAATGTGGTGTGATGGTGAATGTGGGTTAATAGTATCTTTAATTGTGAGCATGACTTGTAGATAATTTTTCAAATCCATGTTCCTGATTTGGATTAGTGGAATGTCTTGGTTGCAGTCTATTCATGAAGAATTGTGGGGCATGTATGTATGTTCTGAAATTTTGGTAATTCATGCATGCTTGCGAAATTGCTAATAAGTTCGGTAGAATAAAATGAAAGCGTGCAAGAATGATTTGTAGTATTCAATCCATAGATGTATGAATTAGGGAAATTTTGTGTTCTCAGTTCATGCATATGTGAATAGCTTATGTTTAAACAGCAAGTGGCTAATTTACAAAATGTGTTAGACCCATGTTAACTTAAGTTGTTAATAACATGCTAATTAGGCGTTTTATTTTCTGTAAATCCTATTTAGCTCAGAAAAATCTGAAAAATTGAGGGTATAACCTTGAACCCGAAAACAGCATGTGGTTAAAATTTCAGATCAGTAAATAAAAAGTTATGTGTTTTCATGTGAAATGTGATAATTCGTGCATATGATCTTAATGTGATTAGATTTTGTTTAAACCCAGCATGATTAGTGTGTTTACTGTATGTTAAACCTTGAAACTCTGTAGTACCATGTTAGGAAAAACAGAGGTGTTCATGTGAGTAAGAAAGTGAGTGAGATGAAGTGTTATGTGCAAAACCAAGTGTAAAACGGTAAATATGTAAATGTGTAACTGTGCCAATGTGACACTGCTTCCGTAGAGGGCAGTGGAGCTGTATCAGGGAAAAGTCCCCCTGAGAAAGTTCATTGTGTTAAGTGACCCTAAGGGCATTAGGGGGAAATCCTGGAGGTGGACAAGTACCACTGGTTAGGGTGGAGACTTGTTCTCCCGGTCTGCGCAGTCCAAGAGTCGCCATTGGAATGCCTAGATGGCGTCTATGTGTAATGTGATGTGTATATGTCCTTCTTTGGTGGTTTGGACTATGTGTCACGGCACCTAAAAATGTGTAAAGTGTAATGTGAAATGTGTATGTGACCATGTGTAAATGTGTAAGTGACATGTGATGTGTATGTGTAAAGTGTAACCATGTGAAAAGAGGAAACTAGTGTAAAGAAAAATGTGAAATTCTAGATGTGTAAACGCGTTATTGAAACCCATGTGAGACTAAATCTGAAACCATGTGAATTCAGAAAATGCATGTTGTTATTCTTATGTTTATGTGTGCAAAAATGTTTAGAGTCCATGTTAGGGACAACTAATGAATATGTGTGCAAATAGCATGATAGATTGTTCATATGATATGTTTTATGCGTTATTGTAGCTCTCATGTATAGGTTTTCAGCGATGAAACTATATGAAATCAGTAACCTAAAGCATGTGAAAAGGTTCATGTATGTGTTTAAAAATGTGTAAAACCCATGCTAGTTGCGTTACCTTTCATGCATGTAAATTGTTCATGTTGATAGCTCTTATGTTTGATTCTTTAAAAGGTTAAAGTTCATGAGTAAATTGAATAGAGACCATGTGATAGGTGAATTTCATTTTAAAAATCTGAAAGCATGAGTTATGTATAAAATTGTAGAACTTTCATGATAGGTTGAAAACTTGAGTGACCAGCATGCTATGTGTTGCTAATTGTAATGTGCGTGTAGAAACCATTAGGACTTATAAGTGTACATCATGAGTAGTGTTGCTTGCTGAGTCCTTGGACTCACTCCTTGCTTCGGCGTACAGGTATAGTTGGTGACACAGTACCTTTGGAGGAGGCAGCAGAGACGGACTCCGAGCGCGGAGAGTAGCTAGTCTTGGAGCTTCCTTGTGATTTGTGTACTTTATAGTACGTATTTGGAACATTGTATTAGAATTATCATGAAAGGAATATATTATGTGGACATTTTTTAATTCTATTTCAGCAATTTAAATTATGTGAGCTCTTAGTTCCTCATTGTAAATTGTGAAAATTCATGTATGGTTAATGTGGATGATGAATGAATGGAGATAGTTCTCTTTTACTTCCGCTACTCTGTTGTATATTCGCGTGTATCTCAGCTGTATGTATCGTTTGGGTAAATGTCCCACTGTGGCAGCACTTGTTATACCGACGTGGGTTGGTATAACCGTACCGGTATAATGAGGGCCGTCGAGCTCTGGTTTGTGAGTCGTCGCACTCACTGTGTGGTTTGAGTCGTCGTGCTCAATTTGGAGTCGTCGTACTCCAGTTGTTGTTTTGAGCCGTCGTGCTCAGTTTGGAGTCGTCGTGCTCCAGGGGTTTCTTGAGTCGTCGTGCTCCTGTGTGAGTTGTACTCAAGGTTTTGAGTAGTGTGGCCTCACTGTGTGAGGGGTGGACGTAGGAGTCACTGGAGGTGATTTCCGAACCACCTAAAATCCTCTGTGCAATGGTTTGAATTGTGGTTTGACTTTGTTTTATGCTAGATGCATGCATAGGGATTTCGCTCACACTACTAATTGATTTGCTCACACACACTAATCACACTTCAGATCAGTAAATTGTTTGGGTGATTTGATCTCTGATTCGAAGTAATTTTAAATTGCTTAAGCTTCTGCGTTAATTAGTGTTAGATCTATTCAACCCCCCCCCTTCTAGATCTGATCCATCCACCCATTCGATCCCTAATAGGCGCTTCCAGTCTTCCTTTGGGCATCCCCGGCTCGAGCCGACCTCGACCCGTCGCCGGGACCTCGGCTCGCGTTAACCTCATTGCTTAAGCAGGAACATCACACTAGCAAGCAAGCACGAGCATGATCATGTAATACTAATCAAGCACGAAGACACTAATGTACACCAAGGAAAGATCCACCTTGAAATGCACACTAGGACACGTGTATGTGGTTATTGTATGTAGCATTCAACATGCAAGTACTCCCAGCGTAGATGCAACGCCAGTAATAATTATACCCCATGGTTAACATTATATTTATAACTCTCCGTCATTGGGGCTAGGCTGGAGCCCTTGGACACTCTCCGTGCCCGATCAGCATCTCACTTAATTTCAAATGTAGATACCCACAGTCATTAATGGCCAATGAGAGTTTCAAGGTATAAAAAATTGCAATGTCATGTTCATGATGATGATGTGAAGAAGTAGTAAGTAATGTGAACATGATTGCATGATAACAATAACCAAGAGATAATTTCGGCAGCATAACAGTGTAATTTAAGCTTTAGTTATCTTTTTACATTAATGACTTAAGTTCAATCTTTCAAATCACACTCACGAGAACAAGATGAGAAAGGAAGTGCACGTTATTTTCAGAGAACTTCAATGGTAAAACCAATTCAGTCTCCATGAGGGAATCCACAGAGTACGGAGAATTACTGTAAGGCACTCAAATTTTATTCATGTTATGTTTATCTATATGCATATGATATCTGTTGTAAATAGCATGTTTATATATTTACTTATGTGTATATATATGTATATATGTGTTTATATCTGTGCATACTATATTTATTTAATTCTGTACATATTGTAATGTTGTGTATATTGTATATATTTACATGGTGTATGTATGAGAATAGATATTTCTGTTATCTGCCCGAAATCCCAGTTAACGTCCACATCCCTTGACGTTAAGGGCAGGTTGACGGAAACTAGTGTGTCGTTGACTTCATGTTGACGTCCAGATCGATGGACGCTGACTTCCTGTAAACGGCAACAATGTGGCCGTTTACTTCTTCGTTTATGTTGCGATTTCATATCTGAAAATGGCTGCGTTTGTTGCGTTCTTGATTACGAAACCCACCTCCAATGGTAGGATACCTAATCTACGCATACCCCAAACCTATTAGCCCTATAAAACACCTAGCTTTTGCTCAGAATAGGTCTTTTCGCTCAAAGGAAAACCTTGGGTTTTGGGTGAGAAAAACCAGTTTTTGTGCAAGCTTAATCCGGCGATTTTGTGTCTCTTCCGGTGATCTTCTTCGACTGGGAGGTGCACCTTGGATTGAGGAATCATCCCCGACTCCGGTGATCGTTCTACATCAGCAGGAAGACCGAATCTGGGAGGAGAAACCTCACCTTCTTGGCTTGGCCGATGTAAGGCCCTCGAATTTTGTTCTTTTATTAGACTTTGTCATATGGTGATTAGTTGCTTTGTGTATAAAATCATGTGTATAAGTATATATAAATATATATTTTATTCTGCACATATTGTATTCAAATGATGTTGTACATATATATATGTGTTTACTTATGTACATATTACTTTATCTACATTGTACAAATTGTATTTAAATAGCACAACATGTATTGTGTAAATATGTATATAGTGTGTACATGATATTTGACATTTTTGTGTTCTGGCTGAGAGACCAATTAACGTCAACATGCATGGATGTTTATGGGAGAGTCGACGTCCAAATCGATGGACGTTGACTCCCAGTAAACGACAGCAATGTGGCTGTCTATTTCCCCCGAAATTGTGCGGTTTCAGATCTGGAAACGGTAGCGTTTCCTTCGGTCCCGGTTTTGGAAACCCACCTCCAATGGTAGGATTCCAACCCTAAAGCGTATCCCGACCCCGTTAGCTTATAAAAACACCGTTTTCGGCCAGATTAGGTTCCTTTGGCTCTTGTGAAAACCCCTAGAACCCTGTGAGAAAACCCAACTTTTGGAAGCTTTGATCTGGCATTTGTGTGCATCTTCCGGTGATCTACAATGACTGGAAGATACTTTGGTCGTTTGTGAAGCTTCTCCGACTCCGGTGTGCGACCTACATTGACCTCAAAGACCGGATCTGGGAGGTTTTGAGTGCCTTCTTGGCATGGCCGAGGAGGGCATCTTCGACGAATTAAATTTGTAGCACCCCGAAAATTTTAATTACATAAAAATTCAAATAAATGGAAATAAATAATTTCCATAATATCAGAGTATTTAAAACATACGTACCATTATCGTATGTGCTAAAACACATCGGAAAATTTCATAAAAATTATAAATCAACCCTAAATATTATTACTAAATGTTTCACAAAGAAATTTGTGCCAAGAAAAATCTGATCATCCAAGTTTAAAGTGTTTCGCGACTTATTATCGTAATTCATGAATAAGTCGTAACATCATTATCACACGTACGTGGATGAGTCAGAAAATTAAATAAAAATCATATATGGACTTCAAATAATATCCTCTAATGACCCATCAAGAAATTTGGTTCAATAAAAATCATTTGGGCTAGGTTTAAGAGTTATTGCGACTGATTATCTAAATAAGGAAACAAGTCGGAAAACCGTTAACACGGAAATACGACACAATCAAAAATTAATAAAAGTGTTGGGGAGACTTCCAACATTATATATTGATGACCCATTATCATAATTGGGCCAATGGGCAATTTGGCCCAAAAATCAAATAAAGCTAGAAAATACATAGAAATTCGTAACCATAAATAAGCTGAAATTAAAAAGAGGCAATTAGAGTTGAATTGGGATGCAATCATGCATTCATGGCAACCCAAATTCGTGCCTAACTATGAGGGGAGGTTTCCTAATCCTCACACACTCAAAGGGAGGAGGAAATCATCAAAAATAGGAAACCAAACAGCCAATCCTGAAATCCTCTTTTCCTAGTTATAATAGGACTCCTAAACACCATGGTTACTTAAATACTCTTCACCCAAACCCTAGGAACGAATTTAGAACTTGCTAGGGTCGTGTGGAGGAGCTCTTGGTGGCTGAGGAGCTGTGGCGACCACAAGAAGCCGTTCTTCTTCCCCTTCTCATCTGCTGCGACCTGCACAAACCACTCTCTTGAAGTCGACCAAAGGTAGGTTTTCTCGGGCCAAATCTTAACATATCCTATACCAATGTGTAGAGCATCAAGTTAATTTCATTTCCCACTAGTTTCATCGAATTTCAAATAGTAGATTTTGAATTATAAGCGTTTTGCCAAAGTCGCGCACTGTTAGAGCTTTTCCCGTTCTTCTTATTATTCACACGATTTGAGACCGAATTAGACTGAATCATATAAACATCAAAGTTCTTCTACTTGTAGTCACGATCATCTTTCATGTTCAACGTTTTGTCTAAAACTCTTTAGTTAGAGAGTTATGAACCCCGTAAGAGAGTCATGCATAATACTGTGTTTTCGGGTTTGCAGTTAGCCTTAGGTTCTTCCAGTTTTTCTCGAGATTTAAGACCGAAGTAGGTCAAGCCTCCAACATGAAAGTTCTTGTATTAGTCGATATGGTCATCTTTCATGTTAAATGTTTTGCTTAAATATCATTATTTAGAGTGTTATAAACTTCGTAATAGATTCGTGCATGATACTGCGTTTTCTGGTTGCATTTAACTTTCACTTATTCATGTTTTTCACAAGGTTCAAGACCGAATTAGGTTAAAACCCCAACAACAAAGTTCTTATACTAGTTGTCCTTGTCATCTTTTATCTTAGACATTTTGTCCAAATGTCAGTAGATCTCATGTTACAAGTCTAACATGTAAGTCGCCATGAAGTCATGCATGGTTAGGGCTTTCCCACTTTCTTCCTGTATTTCATGCAATTAGAGACCGATTCAGACCCAGCCCACAACACAAAAGTTCTTCCAATAGATGTCCTCGACATTTTCTATGTTGTAAGTTTTGTCTAAAGGTCAGCATATAGAGAGATATAGGCGTTTCATGAATATCACCCTGTGTCAAATCATGATAGTCTGAACCAAGAGCATGTCAGATCTCTGTCGGACTCAGGCGCAGACCCTGTGAACGCGACGGCCCGATATGTCGCATTCTGAGGTCGGGTCGCGACAGTACCTCTGTCGCGTTCTGGTTGCGACAGTACCCATGTCGCCTTCTGCCTGCCTGATCTGACGACCCCGTCGCCTTCCTTATAGGGATATGTCGCGCATCTCAGAACTTTACCTGAAACCATGTGTTTTCATGCATAGTTTTCCGCATATACCCAAGATCTGTTTAAATATGATATTTACTGTGTAGGTTGCATGTCTTGGGTCTGAGCATTACATGATTGTTATTTATGGCTTAAAAATTGATTAACCAATTAAAAGCTTTAATTACATGAATGCTATTCTAAGTGCTCCTTAAATGTTATGATCCATTCATGTTTCTTGTGATTTAATCTTCCTACTGTTCTACCATGTTTAAATGATAAGTTATCATAAAATCGTGCAAACCATGATGAGTTAAAGTGCATAGTTTTATTCCATGTTATATTGTCAAGTGCTTCCTGCGAGTTTGAGACCGATGGTTTGAGAATTGAGACATGCGTACCGCACACACACTAGCACTGTTAGGTAGCCTTTTCTTGGGAAATTGGAAACTCTCTACCGGTCATTCCGAATCGGTAGACTAGCGACCTTTTCACCAAGGCCTCCGTAAATCTCCTCTGACCATGGATTCCCACATGGCCGACGAGTTGGTTGTACCATTGAAGTTCCCTGGAGATAGCGTGCACTTCCTTTCTCTTCTTGATCTCGTGAGTGTGACTTACAAACTAGACTAAAGCCATTAATGTAAAGATTGAACAAAAGTATAAATTGTACCGTTATGCTGCCGAATTTATCTCTTGACCATTGTTCTCATGAATCATGTTCAATTTAATTATTACTTCTTCTCATCATCATCATGAACATGACATTACACATGCTACATTTTGAAACTCTCATTGGCCATTATTAATGACTGTGGGTATCTACATTTAAAAATTTACATGAGATGCTGACAGGGCACGGCGTGTGTCCAAGGGCTCCAATCTAGCCCCAATGACGGCGAGTCATAGATATACTGTTAACCATGGGGTATAATGATTACTGGCGTACATCTGCGCTGGGAGTACTTTCTTGCTTGTTGAATGTTAGATACATAACCACATACACGTGTCCTGGTGTACATTCTTGATGGATCTTTTCTTGGTGTACATTGGTGTCTACGTGCCTGATTAGTGTTACTTGATCGTGCTTGTGAAATCTTGCTTGCTTGCTTGCGTGATATGGCCATCCTGCATTTAATGCAATAATGATATCTTGCGTTTCTTGACATCAATTGAATCTTGCGTGCTTGTGCAAAGTGATCTATTGCTAGTTCTATCTCGTTCACCAATCTTGTTCTATCATAATCACTCTCTCTAGCTTGTTTTATATATATCATGTTTTAACGAGTTTTATTCGTACTTGCATATCATTCATCGTACTTGCATAGTTCTAAAATGTTAATCACTTATATCATTGCCCGCACATTGAGATATAAATCCTACTGGGCTAGTTTGCTCATTCCCTACTTTTACCCAATCTAGGTGACTATGAAGTTCAAGAGGAAGAGCAAGTCGAGGATGGGAATGCGTCGAGTGATGAGCGTTCCAACTATGAGTCTAGTTATAGTAATTTGCTTTGAGAGTTAGAACATGTAGTAGGAAGTGAGAAGTATTATGTACTTTCCTTTCATTGAATCTTAGTCCTGTAATAGTTTCTATTTGAAATACAATGAGCTGAGATTTGATTACAATTTATATTGCGTTCAACATATGGGCCCTATTGTGATGTTGTGTTGATATACATTTAGTGCGTGCTAGCTAGAGGCTTATTTGCCGACTGTCCACGTCTCGGAATATCGACTTTAATTAATAATATCTGCTGCGTAATTCTCGAGACGTGACAGTTTAGTGGTATCAGAGCCTAGGAATACCAAATAGGATATGTCTCAGGAATAGGAGATATCTATGGAACCTAGGTCATGAGAAATTAAATACAGTTCCTGGTGAGAATGGGTAGAGACTGGGAATATGTTAGAAAGAATTAAACACTCCTACCCATTAACTCTTATAATGTATCTGGAGACATTAATTGGTTTCCATCCTTTTTCTCAAGAATCCTCATAACACTCTCACACAACTGCAATGGCTCGCAACCAGTGGCAAGCTATGCAAGACACTGTGGCTGGACTTACGCAGGCCCTGCAAAATGTAGTTCAGGCTGGAAATCAGGCTGCAGCTGCAAGGAACGGAGCCGGTGATATGCACCAGAATTTTTGGAGTTGAACCCTCCTCGTTTCTCTAGATCCCCTGACCCAGATGAGGCAGAAAATTGGCAAGAGGAGATAGAAAGGATTTTCCAAGTAATGCAATGCACCAACAGAGAAAGTGGCACTGGCCACTTTCCAATTTACTAAAGATGCTCGAGCATGGTGGAAGGCCACCTCGGCCCACCTGCCAACGTAGCTGAACTGGAGTGGGCCGGATTCCTGGAGATATTCCGAGGAAAGTTTTCTCTGAGAGAGTCAAGGAGAAGAAGGCAGCAGAGTTTGCCACACTAAAACAGAAAGGGATGTCCGTGGCTGAGTATGAGGCTCAGTTCGCACGACTTGCTGTGTATGCCCCACATTTGGTGGGAACAGAAAGATTAAAGGCTAACCGTTTCATGGACGGGCTCAGGCCTATGTTCATTGAAAGGCTCGGACCACACAACATTCAAACCTACATTGAGATGGTCCAAAGAGCTCAACTGGTAGAAGATACTATGGCTAAGGTGGAAGGCATGAGGGGAAAGGACATCTCAAAGCCGACCTTTACAAAAAGGGGAGCAGTCGATACAACTGGAACTTTCCGCAATAACAATAATAACAACAACAAAAGGCCAACCACTGGGAAGGACTATAGCATGGAGAAAAAGATCAAAGTAGAAGAAACAACGATTTTTGAATGTTGTAACTTTTGCAACAAGCCTGGACACAGAGCAGAAGAGTGGTGGAAGAAGGCAGGAGCTTGCCTGCGATGCGGGAGTCGTGACCACCGCCTTCCCAACTGTCCTATGTTAAAAGACCAAGTTGGAAGGAACCAAGAAGTGGTAAAGATCAGGGACGCGTGAATGCAATAACGCAAGCGGAGCTCCCGGAAGGAGGTATGATTGTTAAATGCCTAGACTGATCTTATGATGTTTTCTTATCGGTACATTTCTAAGTGGGGGAGATCATTAAGGAGAAATTGGAAAGGGATAATCTAGTAATTATACCATAGTTCTTTGGTGGAGTAAGATGGAGAGTTATAACAACCGTGGAAGGAAAACAGGAGTGGAAGGAACCAAATGAATAGTACGGGTGGCTATAGGTGTAGATGTTGGACTAACCTCCACGATGTTGAAACAAGTTAGAAGAATTAAATCCGAAACGACCTCAAGGATCATAACTTTCAAAATCCAATTAATGATCAATGAATTTGGGGACCAAATTCTCTTAAGTGGGGGAGGGTGTAGCACCCCGAAAATTTTAATTACATAAAAATTCAAATAAATGGAAATAAATAATTTCCATAATATCGGAGTATTAAAAACATACGTACCATTATCGTATGTGCTAAAACACATCGGAAAATTTCATAAAAATTATAAATCAACCCTAAATATTATTACTAAATGTTTCACAAAGAAATTTGTGCCAAGAAAAATCAGATCATCCAAGTTTAAAGTGTTTCGCGACTTATTATCGTAATTCATGAATAAGTCGTAACATCATTATCACACGTACGTGGATGAGTCAGAAAATTAATAAAAATCATATATGGACTTCAAATATATCCTCTAATGACCCATCAAGAAATTTGGTTCAATAAAAATCATTTGGGCTAGGTTTAAGAGTTATTGCGACTGATTATCTAAATAAGGAAACAAGTCGAAAAACCGTTAACACGGAAATACGACGCAATCAAAAATTAAATAAAAGTGTTGGGGAGACTTCCAACATTATATATTGATGACCCATTATCATAATTGGGCCAATGGGCAACATTTGACCCAAAAATCAAATAAAGCTAGAAAATACATAGAAATTCGTAACCATAAATAAGCTGAAATTAAAAAGAGGCAATTAGAGTTGAATTGGGATGCAATCATGCATTCATGGCAACCCAAATTCGTGCCTAACTATGAGGGGAGGTTTCCTAATGCCTCACACACTCAAGGGAGGAGGAAATCATCAAAAATAGGAAACCAAACAGGCCAATCCCGAAATCCTCTTTTCCTAGTTATAATAGGACTCCTAAACACCATGGTTACTTAAATACTCTTCACCCAAACCCTAGGAACGAATTTAGAACTTGCTAGGGTCGTGTGGAGGAGCTCTTGGTGGCTGAGGAGCTGTGGAGCGACCACAAGAAGCCGTTCTTCTTCCCCTTCTCATCTGCTGCGACCTGCACAAACCACTCTCTTGAAGTCGACCAAAGGTAGGTTTTCTCGGGCCAAATCTTAACATATCCTATACCAATGTGTAGAGCATCAAGTTAACTTTCATTTCCCATGGTTTCATCGAATTTCATTTAGTAGATTTTGAATTATAAGCGTTTTACCAAAGTTGCGCACTGTTAGAGCTTTTCCCGTTTCTTATTATTCACCATTTGAGACCGAATTAGACTGAATCATCAACATAAAAGTTCGTCTACTTGTAGTCACGATCATCTTTCATGTTCAACGTTTTGTCTAAAACTCTTTAGTTAGAGAGTTATGAACCCCGTAAGAGAGTCATGCATAATACTGTGTTTTCGGGTTTGCAGTTAGCCTTAGGTTCTTCCTATTTTTCGAGATTTAAGACCAAAGTAGGTCAAGCCTCCAACATGAAAGTTCTTGTATTAGTCGATATGGTCATCTTTCATGTTAAATGTTTTGCTTAAATATCATTATTAGAGTGTTATAAACTTCGTAATAGATCTGTGCATGATACTGCGTTTTCTGGTTGCATTTAACTTTCACTTATTCATGTTTTTCACAAGTTCAAGACCGAATTAGGTTAAAAACCCAACAACAAAGTTCTTATACTAGTTGTCCTTGTCATCTTTTATCTTAGACGTTTTGTCCAAATGTCAGTAGATCTCATGTTACAAGTCTAACATGTAAGTCGCCATGAAGTCATGCATGGTTAGGGCTTTCCCACTTTCTCCTGTATTTCATGCAATTAGAGACCGATTCAGACCCAGCCCACAACACAAAAGTTTTCCAATAGATGTCCTCGACATTTTCTATGTTATAAGTTTTGTCTAAAGGTCAGCATATAGAGAGATATAGGCGTTTCATGAATATCACCCTGTGTCAAATCATGGTAGTCTGAACCAAGAGCATGTCAGATCCCTGTCGGACTCAGGCGCAGACCCTGTGAACGCGACGGCCCAATATGTCACATTCTGAGGTCGGGTCGCGACAGTACCTCTGTCGCATTCTGGTTGCGACAGTACCCATGTCGCCTTCTGCCTGCCTGATCTGACAACCCCGTCGCCTTCCTTATAGGGATATGTCGCGATCTCAGAACTTTACCTGAACCATGTGTTTTCATGCATAGTTTTCCGCATATACCCAAGATCTATTTAAATATGATATTTACTGTGTAGGTTGCATGTCTTGGGTCTGAGCATTACATGATTGTTATTTAATGGCTTAAAAATTGATTAACCCATTTAAAAGCTTTAATTACATGAATGCTATTCTAAGTGCTCCTTAAATGTTATGATCCATTCATGTTTCTTGTGATTTAATCTTCCTACTGTTCTACCATGTTTAAATGATAAGAGTTATCATAAAATCGTGCAAACCATGATGAGTTAAAGTGCATAGTTTTATTCCATGTTATATTGTCAAGTGCTTCCTGCGAGTTTGAGACCGATGGTTTGAGAATTGAGACACGCGTACCGCACTACACACTAGCACTGTTAGGTAGCCTTTCTGGGAAATTGGAAACTCTCTACGGTCATTCCGAATCGGTAGACTAGCGACCTTTTCACCAAGGCCTCCGTAAATCTCCTCTGACCATGGATTCCCACATGGCCGACGAGTTGGTTGTACCATTGAAGTTCCCTGGAGATAGCGTGCACTTCCTTTCTCTTCTTGATCTCGTGAGTGTGACTTACAAACTAGACTAAAGCCATTAATGTAAAGATTGAACAAAAGTATAAATTGTACCGTTATGCTGCCGAATTTATCTCTTGACCATTGTTCTCATGAATTCATGTTCAATTTATTACTTCTTCTCATCATCATCATGAACATGACATTACACATGCTACGTTTTGAAACTCTCATTGGCCATTATTAATGACTGTGGGTATCTACATTTAAAAATTTACATGAGATGCTGACAGGGCACGGCATATGTCCAAGGGCTCCAATCTAGCCCCAATGACGGCGAGTCATAGATATACTGTTAACCATGGGGTATAATGATTACTGGCGTTGCATCTGCGCTGTGAGTACTTTCTTACTTGTTGAATGTTAGATACATAACCACATACACGTGTCCTGGTGTACATTCTTGATGGATCTTTTCTTGGTGTACATTGGTGTCTACGTGCCTGATTAGTGTTACTTGATCGTGCTTGTGAAATCTTGCTTGCTTGCTTGTGTGATATGGCCATCCTGCATTTAATGCAATTAATGATATCTTGCGTTTCTTGACATCAATTGAAATCTTGCGTGCTTGTGCAAAGTGATCTATTGCTAGTTCTATCTGTTCACAATCTGTTCTATCGTAATCACTCTCTAGCTTGTTTTATATATCATGTTTTAACGAGTTTTATTCGTACTTGCATATCATTCATCGTACTTGCATAGTTCTAAAATGTTAATCACTTATATCATTGCCCGCACATTGAGATATAAATCCTACTGGGCTAGTTTGCTCATTCCCTACTTTTACCCAATCTAGGTGACTATGAAGTTCAAGAGGAAGAGCAAGTCGAGGATGGGAATGAGTCCGAGTGATGAGCGTTCCAACTATGAGTCACTACAAGAAAAAATGCTTATAGAGACCGATTAGAGAACCGAAATATTCGGTCCTATTCGGTCTCTAATAGTGACCGAATGGGACCGAATTCAGTCGGTCCCAAAATAAATATTTTAGAGACCGATTCAAATTCGGTCCCTATTCGGTCCCTATTCAAATTTAATCGGTCCCAAATTTAGAGACCGAAATATGTCGGTCCCTATTCGGTCCCTAAATAGTGACCGAATAGGGACCGAAATTAAACGTCCAAAATTTAAGTCCGAAATGTTTCAATCCTATTCGGTCCTAAATTTGGGACGATTAAATCGGCCCTATTCGGTCCCTATTTTGTGACTGAAATAAATGAGTCTCTATTTAGGGACAGAATGATGATGATTTTATTTCAGTCACAAATTTCTCAATGATGAGAGAAAAATTTGTGATCGTTTTGTGTCATCTCAAAATAATACAAAATATGAAGCTATAAGGCTAGCATACTTGCACAAGAAAATTATTTAAAGATTTGCATTGTTTCATGTCGGTACCATTTCTGGACATATGTACACTGACAAGGTGTCACTGGATTTTGGTAACGATATTTAGTTTGAAATTACCATAATTATCAGAAAAATATGTTCATACCAAAAATGTGGATATTGAGAATTTTTGATGCACAGTTAATTAGGTAAATATGATTTATCTAGTTTTAGGACAATTTGTAATTGATAAATATTTATTTAGGAAAATTTTAATAAAAATTACCATAAATTTACCACGTTGTAATTAGACAGTGGTTGAAATTTTATTTTATTTAGATGTCATTTACATATTAAATTAAGGTTCCAAAGAGACCTAAATGAATAGTAATCTAGTTACGTAAGTTGTTTACGTAAGATTTAACCTGCATCTAAATATGAATGTGTAGGTAGTGGTAGGTATGTGTAAAAGTGTATATATTTATTAGTATAAAAAATAAATAAATATAATATATATATATATATATATGTGTGTGTGTGTGTGTGTGTATTAAAAGAAATGATAAAAATATGTCAAAGAAAGGAATAAACTCCCTGCATGCACATATATACGTGAAGTAAGGTGTGCTTGTTAGTGTCACATGGAGTGTGTGAGGTGTTAGAAGGAAGTGGAGGTAATGATGAGATAGTTACGTGGGAGAGTGTGGAAGGCTTATATGCATGTGCAAACATATATATATATATATATATATATAAAGTACATAGAAAGGGGTTGGCGGTGGAAGCATTGGGAGAGAAAGAAATGCCAGGAAGGAAGGAGTTTTGCAAAAGGAAAAAGGCTAACTTGGTTTTCTGGAAATAAAGAAGAAGGAAATAAGGTGTAAGGTAGGTACCTTCACATTACCTTTAAGATAATAATTTTTTTTCTTGATCTTTAATCTAGTTTATAAGTCAATAACTTCAGTTAATATAAATCCAAAACAAATGTTCCATCTGAAGTTTTATTTTTAAAGGCTACTATATGATTTCTAGAATTGTGTGATCATCATGTAGGATTTCTGTATCTCCTTTCCTTCATGTCTCCATCTTTGGTTAGGATCTTGAATATGAGTATCTATCATATTTACCCTTTGATTTGCGTGCCATAAAGATCATTAGGTATACTTTTTGGTCTCTTGTGTACGTGTTTTAGCTAATACTCATGTCTTAGGCAAGTGTTCTTGTGAAGGATTATTATTCTTCTTCTTTTCTTCTGATTGTGTTATGGAAATAGTGGCAGTGTCAACACTATGTGTCCACTAGTGTTGACCTATCTATCTAGTAGTGTCAACACTATCTATCAAGTAGTATTGACCTATCTGTCCGTAGTGTCAACAATATCTATCCAGTAGTGTCAACACTATCTATCCAGTAGTGTTGACCTATTTATCCCTTATAGTGTCGACCTATCCCTTCATAGTATCGACCTATACCTTGCTCAGAGTTGACACAATCCTTCAGAGTGTCGACACTCTCTTCTATTCAGGTTGACACACCCTGTATTCAAGTCAACCTAACTCCTGTTTCTAGTGACTTAGGTCGACACACTCATGTTCCAGGTCGACACACCCTGTTAATTAGAATTCTTTCTTGAAATAACTTTTACATGAACTATGATACTAATTAATTACAAATTTACTTGAAATAATTATTAAGCTACTCCTTCTAATAAAAGTGATATTAATGTATTCATGTATCAGTTCTTGCTCGATTTGCTTGTCTCATGTTCTTAAAATTTCACTTGTAATGTCTAGAACTTGAGATCTCTAGATCTCTCATGAATTAAAAATGCTAGAATGAGCTAATAAAAGGGCACTGACCTAGTCCTGAGAGGAGCACCCAAAAGTACTTGTGCCCATATGGGAGTGTGAATGGTCTGGTGTGGCATATTTACTTGACAATGCATGTCTAACATCCTCACAGGACATATTTGCTACACATGGTTCAAGATGTTCTATTTTTTGGCGATAAGAACCGACAAAGCGGCCTAGCTCTCCACTTGTGGTAGGAAGTTTTCGTTTTATGCGCACTGCGATGTCACCACTTTTCATGTAGTTTGATTATCTATCTAATCTAGATGCACCTCTGCTTCCCATCTCCAAAAGTTTATCTTCGATGTTGTCAGATGTTGGTAATATCATGATACCAAATCAATATTATCGGCACATGCACTTGCATGTGGCATATTTTTTATTTACTTTTAAACATGTTTATATTTAATTAATAATAATTTAAATACTATAGAAATAAAAAAACATTTATATTAGTATGTCTCAATCCGCGGACCTCCCCCTCACCGGCTCGCCAATCGCCGTCGCGACATCGACCTGACCTGGCCTCTACTGTTGCTCGGCAGAGCCAGAGGCGTAGTCACCCAACCCTCGCGCGGATGCCCTCGCCAATCGCCGCCCTCCTCACTCCTCCCAGAACGAGGTGAAGTGTGAAGATCCCATTCCCATCGCATTATCACACCCTCCTCCCCTTTGATAGCTCCGCCTACTATAATAGAAAATTAATATTTAACTAATGATAGATCTTAATTTTGTAAATGTTAATAATAAAAATATTTTGTTCTTTTTATTTGTTTTGAATTTTTGTTGATTTTAATTATTCTTTTTATTTGTTCTCTAGGTAGGTATATATGTATATGTATATATGTATGGCATATATCTATATGTAACTATTTATATCTACACCCAAATTCCCGGTTTCCCCTTCGCCGCGCCAAACCCCAAAATATTCCCACTTCCCCGGCATCCAATCCCCTAAATCCCCTGGTTCCCGCCTTCCTCCTGGTATCCACTCCTTCTCACGCACCCTCCTCCACCTCGCGTCCGCACTTCCTCCCTCTCCCTCTCTCCCTCCCTCTCCCTCTCCCTCCTTGCGGGGTCATCGTCTGGGAGGGCTGCGATGGCCCTGGGCAGCAAAGGCCCTGGGTGGGCTGCGAAGGCCCTGGGCCTTGAAATGCGGGTTTAATGGGGTCAGGTGCTGCTCAGAAGTTTCTCCCTCTCCTTATATTCTCTCCCTTCGTGCGTTACCTACCTTTCCCGTTTTGCCGCTCGCCGATGCTCATTGCCGCAGGCCCTGCCGCCCTGCCAGCCCCATTGGAGAAAGAGGTTTCTTCCAAGTGCAGCGGCTGATGGAGTCTGCGACGTTGAAGTCCGCTCTGGGTTTCTCTCCTGGGGCAACGAGAGCCGTCTGTACCACAGGAGAAACCCCTCAGTAAGAATGCCATCTAAAAGCCTTCGTCTTTGCGGATCGGCATGCGGCGTCAAACTGCGTTTCCAGAATGCAAAGGTGGGCTAGAAGGCGTTTGAGTACAAGTGCAGTGCCGCGGAGACCGAGGGTGGTAAGAAGTAGGCGACTTGCCGAGGAAAAAGCTGGCGGTTTTCGTCTCCGGCGGGGGTTCGAACTTCCGGTCGATGCACGAGGCGACGCTGCGGGGATCCGTTCACGGGGATGTCGTGGTTTGGTCACGGACAAGCTGGTAGGCGTTTTTCTTCCTTGTCGCAGATGGTGTTTTTCCCCATATATTCGGATGCTCTTAGACTTAGTGTGGTGGACTACTCGCTATGTAGGTTTCTATCTTTCATCTTTGCACTTGCTACTTATATTCACCGCTTGTCCAGATTGTTTCAAGTCTTGAGATGTCTACCTGTACTTATTAATTGCAGTGCTTTTTTTTCTAACTTAGTATCTTTAGCTGTTTTTAAGTAATAATGGTGCTTACTAGGAATTTATTTCAGGAGACCCATCATGAAGACTTAAAGAAAACACAGCACCAACCTAGAGTTGTTGTTGTGGACAGTTTTGGCATTTCCAAATGCTTCAAGAACTGGGTTGGACTGTAAATATATAACCAAAAGATAGCTCAGAGGGAAACGAAATTAAGGAAGTCTTATAAGATTTCATCTTCACCATCAAAATAAAACAGAATAATGTTTACTAATGATGAAATCAAACACCCATCAAGATCCAACATACTTTGAGAAGTTGTTGCTCAACAGTCCGTCCTTCTATTCCAGATCGGCCACCAATGTATGCAAGATATCTCATAAGCAATTTTGTTGTTTCAGTTTTGCCAGCACCACTTTCGCCACTGACCAAAATGCAGTTGCTTTTTCCCTCATTTATCATAGCCCTGCTAATATAAGAAATGTTACCATCCATGATATTCAAAAGAGGCAACTCTTGAGGAATGGATACTCAACTGTATGCAACATCTGCAACAGCAAAGACACGAGGGCTCAGTTCTCCAAATGCTGCTCCTTTATATTGCTCCATCATGTGGGTGTCATAAAGATGAGACACACCTTTGGAAAGGGTTCACAGCGATCAAAATATTACCTGTGTATGTCTAGAAATGCCAAGAAGAAAAGAATAAGAATCCACCCAAACCAGAATGCAACAAAAGAACGTGAACCTCTAATTCACTGTGACAAAACAGAATGGAAGAATAGCCTACATATATTTCATTGAGCTCATATCTAGTAGCCAGGTTTCGTAAGACACCGGGTTCATGAAGATATGACAGTTTAGTCATGTCATCCCACTCCTGGTGGAGCTTCTGTATCCTTGGGGAAAACCTTTGATAGATTAGCAATGACCTATACAAGAAAGCAGGTAGAGAATTTGAGGAAACAGCCAGTAGACAATAAACATTCATGTAAATGGGGAAAGATTTGTAAGTTCATGAGAAAGGCTCTAATCTGCAGGACAAGATACATCATTAAAACTCAAAACTCCAAAAAAAAAATTCCAAGGTGAAATTACCTCATATTAGTGGGGTCCTGTGTATTTCATGTTATGTAATGCTTTTGCATCTTATGTGTATTGTGTCGTGTGAACTCTGTTTTGATATATTGTGCTTTTCTTCACTTGAGTGCTTTGTAATAAAAAGTGCCATTGATCTAGTACCTTTCAGCTTTACTTCCCAGCCATTTTGTCATCCATTACTATGGTGTGAGAACTTCTGATTATATTTTTTCTTGCAACTATGTTTTTAAATGAATGTTTCACTTATGCTTATAAATGCTGAGGGAAATTTCTCGCCATGCTTCTGTTGAAGTCATTGATATATGTGAAATAGATAAGTTGGTCATTGATGTGAGTTAGATTTTGTAATTTCTCTGTTTGTATTTTATCCTTCCAATTGCAGATTTGAGTGTAATTGGTTTTACCGCAGGTTGTAATGTTTTTTTCTCAAACCTATATGTTAGGTTCGGAGATCCTCGTGTTCGGCTTCATGTGGTGATGGTATGTTAAATTGTTGGTGTTGTTCATTTTGTTTATGATGCTTGTTTTAATTTCACTAATGATATGTTGTTTTTATTCTTGTTATTGAAAATTCTGAATGGTGAAAACAATGACTATTGCCTATTATGGCGTCCTTTTGGATCTTTGTATTAATTGTGTACAGTTTCTTCACTACAAAAAAATGACCTATAACTTCGTGTAATAACTGTAGGTATATACCAAAATCCGAAGGTAAAACTCTTTACCTACGGAAAATGCTATGGTTTGAATCCGACACGCATGCGCCCGTGACTAAAACCTATACCACAAAAAAATAATCATAGTTATATATCGGACTATTCATACGAATATTAACCGTAGGTAAAAAATCATATAAATCATAGGTAAAATTCCAAAAAAAGCTTAGGTATTGCCATCTATAATGATGGTTTGTACCCGTAGTAATATATTTTTGAGATGATGATAAAATAAATGTAAGTGTAGATGCCATATATACTGATGGTTTTATAACCGTAGTAATACAATTTTTTGAGATGATGATAAATAAGTGTAGGAATAAATATTGCAATATACTATGGTTCTAAAACATTGTCTGTATCATGTTTAGTCATAAATATTAAAAATCGTAGGTGTAGATTTTTTTTAAAAAAAATATAAACTAAATATCTGTCCATATCTGATATAAACATGTAGAATGTATTCTACAAGCATGCATTCTATACCCATGCACATATAAAATACATATACATCCACATAACTAAAATAAAATTCAAATCCATATCCACTCATCTACATCACATAAGCAAACAACATTCAAATCTATAATATTCACATTCACATCCAAACATTCACATGTCCACTCAAATATTCACATAAATATCCACTCTTATATTTGTTGCCTGTTGACAAGCCCAGGAGGGGGGTGAATGGGTTTTAAATTCAATCTAGGAGATACCTGTAACCAAAAACAATCACACAAACAACCTTCGAACTACGTTAGTTACTTGTTAGTTTAAATAACAATTACACAATGAAGACAATCACACAACACAAGGATATCCTGGTTCGGACTCCTTTCTTAGGAGTCCTACGTCCAGTCCCTGAGCAACTACTCAGGATTGCACTAAACTAGGGTACAGCCCCCTAAGGACGCTACAACACCCAGCTCAGTGGTCTTCCTTCACACACGAAGGGAACAACACCCTGGATGCCACCAGGTCTTCCTTTACAACCAAAGGAGCAACACCCTAGATACCACCAGGTCTTCCTTCACACCCGAGGGAACAACACAGAGAGGAATGAAAAAGACTTTCACGCCCCTAGATCCAGCTTTTGATAAGAGAGGATCTGAAGCAACTAGAACTGAGAGCGAAGAGATTAGAAAACTATTCACACTCTCAGAACTGAACAGGCTCTCTCAAGATTTTCACAAGAACTAGCGGAGAGCAAGAGAGCAAAAGAGCAAAAACGGAGTGAAGGATCTTGGCTCTAATTTTCTTCAGAAGAATTGAAAAAATAGTCTCTCGATTGATTATTTTCTTCTATTCTTCTGTCTTGAGTATATTATTCAATTTGAAATCTAGTCGTTGAAGAGATCGTTGTCTCTCTCTTGAGTAGCCGTTAGACTGAATGACATCTGGAGTCTTGGAAGCTTCCTGTCTCAGTCTTTTGATCACTGAGCACGCAAAGAGATGAAATCTTCACAGAGATCCGTTGGCTTTTTGTCTAACGTTGTACAATGAAGCTACATCAAAGGTCTGCACAGATGTCAAGCTCAAACAGCAGACAGATAGGCTGTCTCTGATGTCAGTCAACGTCAGTAGCATAGACAAGAAAATAGTAATACCAACTGGCTTAAGTCTAAAGGACGTTATCAGAATAAGCACGATAAAGGAAGATATAGTCTACATGCATGCAGAGATACGTTCAGATCTCATAAATGCAAAAGCGTCAGAGAGATGTCTACGTGGATTTTTGACTAGTCAATGCTTTTCGATGAATAAGATATCAAAATATTAGGTTGAAGACTATATAACTTATGAAATCATTATGAGTTATAGCAAATCGTTCTATGACAGAGGATATAAGAAATCGTTATGAATTATGGCAAGTCATTTTGATTTTAAAGAAGTCGATGTGAAACACTTAACAAATCGTTACACAAAGCAAGTCGTTATGAATCCTAAAGAAATCGTTGTGAGTCATGAACACTTATCAAGTCGTTATGAACTCTAAAGAAATCGATGCGGCTAGCAAGTCGTTACGAGTATCAAAGAAATCGTTACGAGAACTAAAGAAATCGTTGCGGCTAGCAAGTCGTTACGAGTATCAAAGAAATCGTTACGAGAACTAAAGAAATCGTTGCGGCTATCAAGTCGTTACGAGTATCAAAGAATCGTTACGAGAACTAAAGAAAGTCGTTGCGGCTATCAAGTCGTTACGAGTATCAAAGAAATCGTTGTGATAACTTATGAAGTCGTTACAACAAGCAAGTCGTTGCGAGTTCTAAAGAAACGTTATGATAACTATGAAGTCGTTACAACAAGCAAGTCGTTGCGAGTTCAAGAATCGTTATGATAACTTATGAAGTCGTTACAACAAGCAAGTCGTTGCGAGTTCTAAAGAAATCGTTATGATAACTTATGAAGTCGTTACAACAAGCAAGTCGTTGCGAGTTCTAAAGAAATCGTTGTGATAACTTATGAAGTCGTTACAACAAGCAAGTCGTTGTGACATCGACTTGATTGAAACAACATGACTTTTTAGTCTTATAAGAGAATCGTTATGAACTTTAACAGAAATCGATATGGACTTAGAGAAATCTCATATTGAAAAGATTAAAGCTTCAGAGTAGTAATGCATACCTTTATTGACTTGTTGACTTCGGTAATTTTTCCTGTACTTAAAAATTATGAGATATTCAGCAGATATAATGATAAGTTCTTGTTTGGTTTTGTTAATCATCAAAATATGTATATATATACAATTAATTAAAATTGCATGGGGACAGACTGATCATCAATCTCCCCCTTTTTGGTGATGACAAAACTGAACAATAAGCATAAAAAAAATATCTGAATTTTTTTACTTTTCTCCCCCTTTTTCATTAAGCAAAAAGAAACACACTTTGACAAAGAAGAAGAGAGAAAGAGAAAGAGAGAATACACATAGAGTCATGGCATTCATTGCGGAGGTACAGGCAAATAGAAGGCGGGAGACAAACAGAGAGGCAAAATGGGAGATGGTTTCCCATGCCTGAACTTCCTGCACTTCAAAAAGAGACTTAAAAACGCCAAAAGACACAGAGTAAGATGGTCCCATGTGGAAGCCATCCGTTTGATATGAAGATCTAAATGCCTATAGAGAAGATCAGCATAGGCATCTTTGTCCATGTTGAACTTGAGAACCGAGAAGTGCCAAAGCTGGCACAGGAGAGGAACTGGTCCATGGTGACCGGATAGTGATTGTGGTTAGCTCTGAGAGCTTGGTGCAAAGCCACATACACTTTGTATCTTCTTCCCAGACCCTGAGGGGTCATCAACAAGATTGATGGAGTCATGTCTAAAAAAGTGGCTGGAGAAATAGCTGGTTTGCCTTCCCTGGCCTGAGCTTCAATGAGTGCAGACAGTTGCTGAGCTGACAGAGGGTAGAATGTGGACCAATCAGAAGATGTGAGCCTTCACATTCAGACAAGATAGGGGAGAGAACTTCAGCCTTGACATGGCCCAGGTGATATTCCTGAAGAGGATCTAGTAAAGGAAACCATGCATCCTTTCTGTACTTTAATTCTGCCCAAAACCCTGGCATAACGCTCAAAGATGATGGATCCTACAGAGGATTCCATAACTAGAAAGTGAATTTGAGGCAGGGCTATCTCCTCAGGTATTTGAAGAGTAGCAAAGTCTACCTTAATATCTGAAGAGTGAGCTGGAACTGGAGACAAGGCTGAAATGGCCTTCTTGAACTGACAGAGCTGAACTTCTGGAAGTTTATTAATGTATCTGAAGTTGTTGAAGAGCATGAAATGCCTGATCATCTTGATTTCTAATTGAGTGAAGGGTGCCCAGAGTTCTTTGTGATACATCCTGAACCATTCAGAGAGAGTCAAGGAGTGGTCCCTTGGAGGAAATCTGGCAGATCTGGCAAGAGTGAACTTCTTGAGAAGATCCTTGTGACCTTTGCCCCACTGCTCTTCAGATTTGGAGTGAGCAAGAGAGAAAATTTTGGATTTTTCGGTTTTTGAAGAGAAGTATAAGGAAAAATAGTGTGCAGATAATCTGTATGGTTTTGAAAAGGAAGGTTGATAATGGTGGCATAAGCAACTTTAGAAAGGTATTCCCTATACAGTAAGTTATGGTGGTTGGCCACTGTGAGAGAAAACCACAAAGGAGGGTATTTGGGTTCAGAGGAAGAGGAAGAGGTAGAAGTAAGTTTCCTCTTCTGGAGGCAGGAACAGAAGGATCTGTCCTGTGAATATGGTCTCCCACTTTCTGATTTGGGCCAACTCTTTGTTAGCCAAGCTTGACTCATAAAATAGAGTTGACATCTGACTGGAGAGAACATAGAAGTTCACCTTGAACATTTAACCTCTCAATTACTGGCTTCAAATGTATGACAATTTTCTTCTTAGCCTTCCTCTGAAATGGAGAATCAGCCAGGAGGGGAGCTCCAGAGGCAACCGCTTTTCCTTTCTTCTTACTTGATTTTCTGGGGGAGGGACATCATCATCTGAGCTCGAGAGCTTGCAGTCACTCCTTCTCTGTCATCCAGATTGGAAAAATCTCTTTGCTCTTCAACCTTCTCAACATTTGGAGATGCACCTTCATGACCTTCTTTTGATAGCTCCCCCTCAATAGGAGCATTTTCTTCATCTGATACTTGCTCCCCCTGACTGGGAGCAGGTTCCACTTGTGAGACACCTTGGGCAGCTTGGTGCTACCTCGACTGGAACATCTTCCATCTGCTCATCAATGTGGCCTGGTGCCACAGTCTCTTGTGCAACATTGCTACTTGCTTCCGGAGCACTGGAAATAAAAGGAATGGAATCTAAGATGTCTGCCAGAATTGATGCAACTACAATTGAGGGATGTGGGTCCTCAATAGGAATAATGTCCTCTGGGAGGAGATCCTCAATGCGCCTTTCTGCAAAGGTTTGAACTGGTTCTTCTGGAAATCCTGAAGCTCTGCAATCACCCTTCTTCTTCTACTACAATTCATACTGAACTTCTGCAATGGAGGGCCTGAAGATTCTGTTGCTTCAACTGCTGGAGCTAAAGTTGACTCCACTGGCGTTCTGGATCCATATTTGCTGATTCCATCTCCGGATGAACAACTGTAGTGTCGATAATGATGGCCTCGCCCTCGGCCACTAAAGCCTTGAACCAAATACCATTCTCCACAGAGAAACCACTCTTCTTCAAATTCCTGGACCTGATTGCTTGGCCCATTTTCTCTACAACTGCCCCAGAGAAATCAACACCGAAGTGTTTGAAAATTTGGTGAGTAGATGGCATAAGGCAGGGACACATTTAACTTACTCTTGGTGCCCAAATCTGATCTCTTGCAAACTTCATTCTTTCCATTATCACTGCGGCCATATTTATTTCCTTATTCTGAATGGCCCAGTACATCATGTCCGAATCAGCCTTTGTGCAAGATGAAAAGTTGCACTTCTAGGAACTAGGATTGACAAACAATAAAATGGAGAGAGATGATTGAAGGCTGATAGTTGATTTATGTCGATCTTGCCGTCTCTCAGCTTGAATCTTGCCCTATAATTCCCAGACCTTTCACTTGAGCATCCTCAGAGTGAATCCACTAAATCCGGAAGTCTTTACATTGAACAACACTTTCAGCAACTCAGGGTCTATTCTAATCAAAGTTCCCTTTACTGACGAAACCAGAGACCCTCTTCCTCTGTTCGCATACACACAAAAAGGCTTTTACCAAGTCCGGATAACTGACCTCTGAAAAGGTGGAAATTTCTGTCCACTGCATCTGATTGATCAACTCTACTAAGCTGCTCATTCCACTTTTCCGCAGATTAGCTACATCTACTGCTTGTTGCCACAGAGCTTCGTTCACAAATGTGAACCTCTCCTACTCCTCAGGAGTGAGGAACTCGGCGCTGTAGCCACCCAAACTGCCGGCGATGATAGGAGCGGCCATCGACAGGTGGGAAAGGTAACAGAGGGTGGAGACGGAAGGTGAGGAGAAAGAATCCTCAAGAAATTTTGCGGGAAGTAGGAGGAGATCGAATTGCAGAGGATTGAGATGGAGTTGTTAGGGCATCGGCTCGAGCGGCAGGCTAAAAGAGGGGAAAGGGGTAGACGATGAGGCATGAATCGTTCTGACATCGATTTTATGAATAAATTAATGCTACGTGGAAAGTGAGGCGCCAAGCGGCGGAGAAAACGACAAAAGATTTTGACGTTCAACTGGACTTCAATGAGAGAGAATTTATTGCAATAAAATTTGAATTTTTTTTTCTTGCTTATCGCCAAGGAGGGAAAAAAATGCTTTATTCTGAACTTAATATGCCACTTGTAAGCAAACTTTTATCACAAATTACACATGCCTAATTCCCTTCTAAGAGATGTAAATCTCTCTTCAGGTAAGGCTTTTTGGAAAATGTCTGCTAATTGGCCATTTGTATCAATAAAGATATTTCAATATTTCCATTTGCAACATGATCACGAATAAAATGATATCTAACCTCAGTATGTTGGGTCCTTGAGTGCTGGACTGGATTCTTGGTGAGATTAATGGCACTGGTGTTGTCACATAGCAACGGGATCGACTTGATATTTAATCCAAAGTCCTCAAGCTGTTGCTTTATCCATAAGAGTTGTGTGCAGCAGCTTCCAGCAGCCACGTACTCAGCTTCAGCTGTAGAGAGTGCTACTGAATTTTGTTTCTTTGAGGACCAAGATATCAACACCCTGCAAGGAACTGGCAACAACCACCCGGTGCTCTTTCTATCTAATTTACATCCAGCATAGTCAGCATCAGAGTAACCTACTAGGCTAATTTCACATTGTTTTGGATACCATAGACCTAAGTCATGAGATCTTGCTAGATATCTAAATATTTTTTTCACAGAAATTAAATGCGATTCTTAGGATCTGCCTGATATCGAGCACACATGCATACACTAAATAAAATGTCAGGTCTACTAGCTGTTAAATAAAGAAGTGAACCTATCATACCTCTGTAGATTTTTTGATCTACTTTCTTACCATCTTTGTCACTGTCCATTCTTGTTATGTACTCATTGGTGTTGACAGTGGCTTGGTATTTTCGAATCCGAATTTCTTCAATAGTTCTTTTGTGTACTTAGCTTGACTGATGTGAGTTCCTTCCTTTCCTTGTTTGATTTGTAGTCCAAGGAAATAGTTGAGTTCTCCCATCATACTCATTTCAAATTCTCCCTGCATTAGCTTTTCAAAGTACTTGCAAAGAGACTCATCAGTAGAACCAAAAATGATATCATCTACATAGATTTGAACCAGTAGGATTTGTTTGACTTTTGACTTTATAAAAAGTGTACTATCTACCTGACCTCTGCTGAAACCATTGTTAGAAGGAAAGAGCTAAGCCTTTCATACCAGCTCTAGGAGCTTGCTTTAAACCATATAATGTCTTGTGAAGTTTGAAAACATGATTAGGAAAATTCTATGTCATCAAAGCCCGGAGGTTGTTCCACATAAACTTCCTCTTTTATGAAACATTTAAGAAAGCGGATTTAACGTCCATTTGAAATAGTGTCAAGTTCAAAGCAGATGCATATGCAAGTAATATTCTAATGGCCTCAGTCTAGCTACAGGTGCATAGGTTTCATCGAAATCTATGCCTTCCTCTTGAGAATAGCCTTGACTACCAACCACCTGGCCTTGTTTCTTAAGATTGCACCAGTTTCATCCAGTTTATTTCTGAACACCCATTTGGTGCCAATGACTGGATGGTCTAGGAACAAGAGACCATACTTGGTTTCTCTTGAATTGATTTAATTCATCTGCATGGCTACTATCAAGATTCATCAGAGAGAGCTTCATTGACTGTCCTAGGCTCTATCTGAGAGACAAAAGCTAAATAATCACAAGGAATAACATACCTCTTGTTCTTATACCCAATGGATGGATCACCAATGATATTTTCAAGTGGGTGATCTTTCTTGTATCTCCACTCCTTTGGAAGGTTTTCATGAG
>CM024754.1:84453011-84496088 GCA_014218235.1 Colocasia esculenta | reverse complement strand
TAATTTAAATGAGTGTATCCAACTTACAGAATTTATTTCATTTGATACTTGTTGACAAACTTCAGACAAATATATTAGTCAAGTATTTTCCAAGATTTTGTTTATCACCAAAATATATAAGTGGAGATAAATTGTTCATCAATTTTTAGTTACCAATTGATGTTCTTTCTTCAGCAATCGATATCTTTAGTCAGCAATTGATGACTTTAGTCACCAATCAATGTTCTTTCTTCAATAATCGATGTCTCTAGTCAGCAATCGATGACTTTAGTCACCAATCAATATCTCTAGTCAGCAATCGATGACTTTAGTCACCAATCAATGTTCTTTCTTCAATAATCGAAACTCATTTCAACAATCGATAGGAACTTCTTTTGTTCCCCAATCGATACGACCATTGTTCAGTAATCGATTGGCTCTATAGTCAAACAAATTCTTTAGTAATCGATTGGCCTCCAGTCAAAGTTTCTTTATTCTCCAATCGATATTTCTCTTGTTCCCTAATCGAATTGGAGTTGAGTATAATCTCTTAAGTGCTTGTATTTTGTCAGATTATTATCAATTGTCGTCATCATCTGACCCTTTTGTCTTGTCATCTTTCTGACTTAGACCACTATGCCTGTCAGAATAACTCATACTTTTCCCACAGATTGTGTTGTTTGCCTCTGAAAAAACCTTCCACTCATAGTCCCTTTAGTCATCTCCACTAGATTAGTATCTTCCTTTGGCCTGTATGTTGGCCTGGTGTCTGGATCCTCTTGTTAGTATCAACCCACTTTGAACTTTAACTCATTTTATAACCTTTGTAATCATCCTTCCAGCCAACCTTTTTGTCTTTTGTTGCTGGAAAACCTGAAGGTTATAGCTTGGAGCCATTGCAGCTTCCTGACAGAGTTGGTCTCTCAGTTTTCTAATTGGAGCTTTGATTGGATTTTCCTCACACTAAGTTAGGTATAACCAATCCCTTCATTGACCCTTTGGAAGCCTTTTTTTATCTCCTCAGTGCAGTGTCACTTGTGAACTTGCATGTTTGATCAAGAAGCTTGATTTGAACCCTTTCTATGTTACCTTTGAGACCCTATATCTGGTTGTCTTGGAAAGATACTTTGATCTCTCTCTTTTGGGTGGTTAGGACTCCTTATGATTGGCATCATGTATGAGGGGTCAGCCGTGACGACGGTTTTATCTCACAAATCAAACGTGGGTGGTTATGCTCAATTTGCTGGACATTTTTAGTATGTATGTATATGTAAATATCCTGTTTCGACAAGTTGTTAGCTATATGTTATTCATCCCCATGAGAGCTTTGTTGATGTCATATGTTTGAATTTGAATCCTTTCCAAGCAACTACGTTTTGAAATATGCTATTTGTACTTCTATAAGCATGCAACCTGTTAAGTCTTCCTTGTGACGTACTCTTTCTGTAACTTTTGTACTTCTGTAACTCTATAAATTGTGCCATGTTCCATGCTCATATGTTCTATTTCTCATATTGGTTTGTCTATTGAGTTCCTTTAGAACTCATGCCTTTGTTTGAACCCATTTCAGATTCTTCGTCTTGATGAGGTCCCCTCACCAAGTCAACCTCTATTGCTATGTAATACTTCAGGTTGGATGATCTTATGTATAAAACTGTGTTTAAGTCATGGTTGTGCCACCTTTTGTACTCAGCTATGTCTGGCATGTAACTATGAACAGACTATGATATTGTATCTATTATATGTGATTGCACTGGTGTATGGTGTAGAAAGCTGAACTTAGTATGATTACCATGTATAATTGGTCTGCTAAAGTATTTCATGCAGCACAAAAGACCTTCCCATAACAATGTGTGCAAGATGCTTCTATTTTTTGGGTGTGATTGTCACCTCTTAACCGACCGAGAGGGGTGCCACAACACTACAATGATGTACTTAAGATATGGTTTAATGTTAAGGCCTTTAAAGCATCATCATTTCAGGATGTTGAGCTAAGTCTAATGCAAGCTAGAACTTGTTATTGTATATGTGTTTATGTTTATTTCATTTCTACCATTGTGCCACTCCGATCATTTAGATCTCATTTTTATTTTTCAGATCGTGACAATAACAATTCTAACAAGCAGTTATCCTAGTAGGGGCTTAGTGATGGAGTAGCCTATCTACCTTATTAATAAATAATTTGAACAAAATATATCAAACTAGAAATAGAGTAACTCCGATTAAGTAACTTTGGATTGCTTAGCTGAGGTGTTGCATGCTAAGTTATCGAACCGAACATGGGGTCTCTTTGATAACCTGGTAAACTCTAATAGCTCTTATCATATCACTTTAACTCAGAAGGTGATTTGATAAGATTATATCTTATCAGGACTTTATCTCTAATAAGTGTTGATAAGTAGTGATAAACTATCTTTTTTAGATCTGGTAAAGTTGTCAATCTTAATAATTTTATCTATCAACTATTGTAATTAAACATATCTATCCATGATCACTTATTCTTTACTAAACAATCTGGTTATCAAATATGCTTATTGCTTTACTATTTGTTGGACATGAATTAGATACCTATATGATCAGTTCAAGTCATCTAATTACTTTGTTAAAAAAAGTCATCTAATTAAATTGGTCCAAACATGCTCTAATAGATGATATACATAATTTTGACAGTTTGATATTTGAATAACACAGTCTGATATTCAAAGAAAATAGCCTGATATCCAGACATCATAGGTTGACATTTGAATATCATAACCTGATAGTTAGATAAAACAATTTGATATTAAGATAAAGTAGTTTGATATTTGAGTACCACAGTCTAATTTTGGATGCACAATCTAATAAAAACAACCCGACATTCAGATTAAATAATTTGATTTCGGATGACATAGATTAATATGATCATAGTTTGATATTCAAATAACACAGTCTGATATTCGAATAAAATAATTTGATATTCGGATAAAGCAATCTGATATTCAGATATCACAAAGTTAATATTTGAACATCTAGTCTGATAATCATATACATAGATGAATAATCAAGTATCATAGTGTGGAGGCTATTTCTAGCCTCCTGAGCTCACGGGCCCACCAAGGCCCTGTACGGCCCAATTTCGACCCATCCAGACGCCAGGGTTCTGGCCTTTAAAGCCACGTGTCTTCGGACAGCTTCCGAACACGATTATGGCAACCTAAGGCGTCCCAGGGTCCTCCAAGGATTGTCTCCGGGCACCCCCCAGCCTGTTCGGTCCAGACTTGCCTCCGGGTGCTGAGCATACAGCACAGCTGTCGAACAGGTCCCCTATTCGGCACCTCCTGACCAGGGAGAGCAAGGAACCTCCTCGCCTCCCAATGGCGGTTATTGGTGCAGCGCTGCGCACGTCCCACGTTCAAGGGAGCATTAACTGCAAGGGCCCCCAATGGGCATCTCAACGTGTAACCTCCCCGCTAAGGACGCTAACCGGTGCGCCCTTTTAGGCATCATCAAACAGGCAAGCACACCCAACCGTTTTGGAACCTTCGCCTATAAAAGGCACAAGTATACCCCATGCAAAGGTAACGCAACTCTGGCCATACACACCTCCACGCGAGGCACACACTAGAGAACTCTCCTTCCTCAAGCCTTCCTACAGTCTACTGACTTAGGCATCAGAGGGTTCCCCCCGGTTCTTCAACCGAGCCCCCCCCCCCCCCCCCCGATCCTATTCTGGTTCTTGCAGGCTACTGTCAGCACCGGCGAGCGTTTCCCTTCATCTCTCAGTGGAGGCTCGTTTGGCTCCGGCCCAAACAAGAAAACACCACCACACTTTTGGCACCGTCTGTGGGAACGACATCAGCCATGGCTCACGGATGTTCCTCTCACCAGAACCCAGGCAGCAGGGCGACAAGGTCTCGGCAGTTGCACGTGGACTCACGCGATAGAGTCCCCCTTGTTGAACCACTCTCTATTTGTTCTTGTATTTTAGTGATAATAAAATTATGATGTAACTTAAATTGAATATTTTGTTTCATCTGTGTCGCACCAATCCCATAGCAAAATGCTAAGTCTTTCATTGATGCAATATTTGGCGCACTAAAATGATAAAATCGATGTTTAATCAATATACATCGATTTCTGTTTAAAGTGCCAAAGTATTAAGCGCAACGATTTGTTAAGAAGTCGATGCCATAACGATTTGATAAGTGACCATAACGATTTTTGTTTGAGCGCATTTGATTTGATAAGAAATCGTTCCCATAACGATTTCATAAGCATTCGCAACGATTTCTTCTGTAAGCGCAACGATTTGTTAAGAAGTCGATGCCATAACGATTTCTTCTTTGAGCGCAGTGATTTGGTAAGAAATCGTTCCCATAACGATTTGTTAAGAAGTCGATGCCATAACGATTTCATAAGTGTTCGCAACGATTTGTTAAGAAGTCGATGCCATAACGATTTCCTCTTTAAGCGCATTGATTTAGTAAGAAATCGATCTCATAACGATTCTATAAGTGAGCGCAACGACTTGCTCTCACAACGATTTGTTCACATCGATTTGTTTATAAATGAGCAACGACTCTTCACATAACAATTTCATAAGTCATGCTCATAACGATTTCTTCATGGATTCTGTTCAAACACAGATTGCCTTTATATTTCAAATATGCTTGGCGCTTAAATGAAAAGTCAAATATCTTCTGACAAAAAGCTGCATGCATATTTCAGAGTCTTGTCAAAAAAGATATGACCTCTATTTTCAGTATGTTAGCAGAAGCACAGTACCATGCATCGTTATCATAAACACTCGTTTATGCTAAACACTCTCTTCTATGCTGACAGATCTCGAAGACCACCAGAGTCTGATTAAGACAAATGAAGAGAAAGATCAGCAACGACTAGAAGAGCTCCAACGGATCTCTTCAACGGATCTATTCTAAAGCTGCTCAATATAAAAGATGGAGCACTGCTGAAGAACACAGAGCCTTTTCTTGAATATCTTTGAAGGAGTGTACATCTGTGAGAAGCACCTCAACTCCACACACACTCAAGAAAGAGAGAAAGAGCCTGAGCCAAGAAGAAGCATTCAAAGCATTTCAAGCTCTCAAGCTTCCAAGCTTTCAAGCATTCGAGCCTTCTTTTCTCTCTTCTGTTTTCTCTCCGAGCTCATTGTATATCTGGGGAGAGTTTGGGACTGTGAGCTTTACATGAGTGTTCATCTTGTAAGGTCTCTCAGTCTGATCTTTCTAAGAAAGATCTGTGTCCAGCTGTAGGACTGTATACAGTTGTTAACCCAGCTAGGGGTTGGTGTCTAGCAGAACCTAACTGGGGTTTGTATCAGTTGTCAACCCAGCTAGGGGTTTGTGTCTAGCAGAACCTAACTGGGGTTTGTACCAGTTGTCAACCCAGCTAGGGGTTTGTGTCTAGCAGAACCGCACTGGGGTTTGTTCCAGGAGGTTGGCTCCTTTACCTGTAAGAGAAGTGGGCTGCCTTCTTGCCCGGGAAAGAGAAGAAGACCTGGTGGGGGATCCAGGGTGTTGTAAGGTCCATAAGGGGGACTGTACCCTTGGTTAGTGAAATCCCAAGAGTTTGCTTGGGGACTGGACGTAGGACTTCCATGTGGGAAGGGCCGAACCAGGATAAATCTCCTGTGTCCTTGTGTGATTGTTTATTTGCTTCCGCACTGCACTCTCTATCACACTGAACTAACCAAGCTTTCAAGTGTTATTTTCTGTGTTTAAGATTCTATTTCAGATTTCAGAAAAACCTATTCACCCCCCTCTAGGTTGGCTTGCTGCCGTACCAAAAGGGCCAACACCCCTATCGACGTCGCCGTCACCCCCACCGGTGCAACCGGTGATGTCCCTGCTGCTGTTGTGCCAGCAACCGCCCTGGAGATAGCAGAGCTCCGGAGGCAGATGCATCATCTGGTAGGGATCTACCAGGGCCTTTAGGCCCAGTTGGCCGCACAGCCGCCCCTGACAGTTCCACCACCAGAGCAGCACGCGGAATCATCCCATTGACGATCCTGCGTCCCTCCAGTGCCGCAGGAACAGCATGCAGAATCGCTCCGAAGATCGTGTCGGGCCCAATCGGCGCGTCGGACACCGGAGCGGCAGGACAACTCACCCCGCCGCTCCGTGGTGGTTCCGCCTCCCCCGCGTTCCGCCGTGGGCGCCAACTCCCACAGGTCCAGACGCGAGGGCTCCGTGTACTCCGACCAGGAGTTAGCAAGACGCCTCCATCGCGTCGTTGATCTGGAGCGCCACGTGGACGCGATGGTCCAAAGGGCAGAGGGCAAAACCGCGATAGATGAAGACCTAGACTTCCGCTCCCCGTTTACCGTGGAGATCCTGGAGGCCCGGGTCTCACCGAAGCTACCACTACCTACCATCGCTCCCTGCAACGGCACTTCTGACCCTGCTGATTGATAACTACAGAAATTTTCGTGTTAAATTTCATACATTTAGTTAATTTTAGACATCATTTGTCTATAAATAATGTGCATTTTGATTTTAATTTTCATTCTATTCATGAATAGTTTTTTTTAGCATATTAGTTAAATTTTTGGAAGAACACATAATTAGATTTTCATTTAATAAAGGCAATACCTTTTGAATAGTTTTACTAATAAAAATTGTTTTCTCTTTTCACAGGTACATTTTGAGAAATAAAAGATATTTGTAAATAAATAATTTTTGTTATAATAGTATTTTTGTAAAATAGTAAATAGATATGAATATATAAATAAATAAGATTTTAATACCAATCCCATCGTACCATTTCTCTCATCTCACTAGAACTGGCCACCGAAACCCTGCTTAAAACCTTTTATTTCCACCATATTGTTGGAGGTGGCATGTGAAGGCGGTGGAGCTTGGGGCGGGCCGCGATGGGTGTGTGCTGCTGGAGCTCTGCGCAGCGGATCTGGCCGTGTGAAGCTTGCTGGTGTGCGATGGAGGCTGGATCTTGGGCGGTAGAAGCTGGCTGGTGCGCGATGGAGGCGAGATGCGTAGCTGGCGCACTGCGGATTTGTGTGAGGTGAGGAGGCTGGCGATGGGTTCGTGCGAAGCAGAGCTGGTGCGTGCGGTGCGGTGCGGGCTGGCGAGCGTGAAGGCACCAGGCGTGTGAAGCTGGCGGAAGAGCTGAGCTGGCGAAGCCCAGCAGTGGCTGCTGGGTGCGCGGTAAAGCAGGAGGCGGCCAAAGGCGTGCATAGCTCGGGTGTGGGGATTCCAGGAAGCTATTTAAGGACCCCAAGGTCCTCAGCTTCGGGAGTTCAGCATTTGGGGGGATTTTTCTTCCATTTTTCTTCTGTATTTTTCCTTTCAGCATCTGTAGGGGGTTCGACATCCAGAGGGGGCTCTACTCGTCCGGGGGGTTTCGTATCTGGTTTTTAGTTCAGATTTTTTTTTGGGTTTTCTTCTATAGATGGTTGGGTTGGGAGAGTTCGATCCAGTAACATTTTTCATTTCTTTGTGTTCCAGAGAGTGATCCAGGAGCAATTGCTTTGTCCATTTCTTCTGTTTTGCTTTGTCCATTTCTGCTGCTGTGAAGAGGACGATTGTAGGCGACTTCTTCTGTGTTCATTCGGAAGGCGATTGCAACTTTTTCTTTTGGTTTTCTTCTTTGAAGGCTGGAGGGGGATCGATGCTGTTGCTGGGAGTTAATTTGTATTTTGTTCTTTTCTGTTGTGGAGGATCCAGTGGCGTTTATACCATTTCTTCTATGTTTTAGTTCAATCCAGTGAAATTTTCCAGTTCTTCTACGTTGGTTAATTTTTTTTTTTGTGTTGGGAGATTGGGGTGTTGAGTCTGGAATTTCAGGGGTTTCTGCATCTTCTGTTCCGTGAGGAATTGAGAGTTTTCTGCTGTTCTGTGAGGATTTGAAGGTTTATGTTTCTTTTCTTGGTTTGCTGAAATCGACATTCTGCTTCGTCTCTTCTGTGGAGTTTGTGAGGGATTGGTGGTGGCTGGCATCTGGTGCGTCTGAGGAATCCCGGCGTCGTGCGCAGTAGAGAAGCCACATAGCGACCAGGAACTCCTCCTTTTCTTGGTTAGCTCTGGGTCTGTCTGGCCTCTTGGAGGGCGACGGTGTCCAGAAAGTTTTCGGAGGTAGCAGAGAACAACCAGGATTTGAGAGATCAGAGAGACTGTCTCTTTCTTTTCTGTTTTCTTTTCTTTGAGATTTCCATTTCGTTGGTGTTTTTAATCTTTGTTCTAGACAGGTCATGAGTTGAAGCTGCAATTTACATTTTCTTTATTGCGTGCCTGCTGATCCCTCGAGCTGTGAGGGTATAGATATTTGAATTTCTGCTGGTTGTTCTGAAGTTTATTGCGCCTTATTCCCTTCTGTTCTTATTTTCTGTTTGATCCCTCAATTGTGAGGGTACAGTGACATCAATTTTCTTTTAATTTCAATTCTGCTTGTTCTTTCATTATGTTTGATCTGTCGAGTTGTGAGAGACTTGATTGGTGATGTTTACAGCATTAATTCTAATATGGTGTTATAGTGTTTGTTAGAATAGTTTCAAAAAACAGTTTCTTAAGTCAAACTTTATTCAGTCTCCCTGTGGAAATGACATGTTCTCACTACTTTGCTAGTTCATCTTTGCTATTTTAAATTTGTGAGACAGTTTAGAGAAGGTGAGCATGTTGATGTGTACAAAGAACTCTAGACAATGAAAGTGTACGATCAACAATGCCGCGTTCATCTTGGCGCCGTTGCTGGGGAGGCATTAGAGTTTGATTTAAATCTGCTTTCATTTGATTTTATTTGCATTGAGCTTCTTAGTGACTTGTTATTGAGATTTTTATTTCAAATTTACATAGAAGTGGAACATGGAGATTGAGCTTTGATGATCAGTCTGTCCCCATGTAATTTTAACTAATTATATTTATATATATATATATATATATATATATATATATATGATGATTAACAAAACCAACAAGAGTTTATCAATTATATCTAATGAATAGTTCATAAGTCTTGAGTACAGAAAAAACACCAATGTCAAACAAGCCCACAAAAGGTATGCACTACTTCTCTGAAGCTTTAATCTCTTCAACATATTATTTCTCTAAGTCCAGAACGATTTCGTTATAAGCATATCGATTTCAATAGAATTATCATAACGATTCCTTTTCTGGCTGAAAAGTCATGTTGTTTCAAACAAGTCGATGTAGTAACGACTCTAAAAGTTACCGTAACGATTTCTTTAGAGCCCGTAACGACTTACTCGTCACAACGACTCTATAAGTTACCGTAACGATTTCTTTAGAACTCGCAACGACTTGTTCGCCGTAACGACTCTATAAGTTATCAGAACGATTTCTTTAGAACTCGCAACGATTTGCATCTCACAACGATTTGTTAGTGTTTCACAACGATTTCTTCTGTCTCATAACGACTTGGTCAACCTGACTTATTCATAACGATTTGATAAGTATTTCACATCTATTTCTTCAGAAACACATCAATTTGCTTTGTGCAACGATTCATTAAATGTTCATGATATATCTTTTGTCACATAACGATTTGCTATGACTCATAACGATTTCCTAAGTCATATAGTCATCGACTTCATATCTTAATATCTTATTTATCTTAAAGTGTTGACTGGTCAAAGTCCACGTAGACATCTCTCTGACGCTTTTGCATTTATGAGATCTGAACGTATCTCTGCATGCATGCAGGCCATATCACCCTTTATCGTGCCTACTCTGATAACGTCCTTTAGACTTAAGTTATTTGGCATTACTATTTTCATGTCTATGGCTACTAACGTTGACTGACATCAGAGACAGCTTAGCTGTCTGCTATTTGAGCTTGACATTTGTGCAGACCTCTGAACCAGCTTCATAGTACAACGTTAAACAAATAGAAGCCAACGGATATTTCTGAAGATCTATCTCTTTGCGTGCTCAAGTAATCAAAAGACTGTTGACTGGAAGCTTCCAAGACTCCAGATGTCATTCAGTCTAACGACTACTCAAAAGAGAGACAACGAACACTTCAACGTCTACATTTCAAATTGAAGATATAAATTCAAGTCAGAAGAACAGAAGAACACATCTCGCGCATTCAAGCAGTCAAATTCTTCTGAAGAAAGTCCAGAGTAAAGAACCTTTATTCCACTTAGCTCTTGCTCTTTTGCTCTCCACTAGTTTGTAAAAATCTTGAGAGAGCATGTATAGTTCTGAGAGTGTGCCTTGCTTAAAATCTCTTAGCTCTCAGTTCTAGTTACTTCAGATCCTTGCTTATCAAAAGTTTGATCTATGGGCTTAAATTTCATTTACTCTCTTTGTGTTGTTCCCTTCGGTTGTAAAGGAAGACCTGGTGGTATTCAGGGTGTTGTTTCCTTCGGTTGTGAAGGAAGACCTGGTGGTATCCAGGGTGTTGTTCTCTTCAGGTGTGAAGGAAGACCTGGTGTGGTATCCAGGGTGTTGTTCCCTTCGGGTGTGAAGGAAGACCAACTAAGCTGGGTGTTGTAGCGTCCTTAGGGGGATTGTACCCTAGTTAGTGAAATCCTGAGTTGTTGCTCAGGGACTGGACGTAGGACTCCTAAGGAAAGGAGGTCCAAACCAGGATAAACCTTGTGTTGTGTGATTGTCTTCTTTGTGTGTTTGTTATTTCAACTAACTGTCACTAACCTACTTTGAAGAACGTTGTGTGAATATTTTTAGTTACAGGTATCTTCTAGATTAATTTTTAAAGACCCATTCACCCCCCTCTGGGCTCGTCAATTGGGCAACAAGCTTGACATTTGAGCCCATTGGAGAAGGAGAGCTTGTTGATTTCTTTTCGCATTTTCTTTTAATTCAAAATTTTAGATAGAAGAGTGTGAGTGAAACTTGTAGTGAGGATTTCATGTACTCTCTGTGCATGTACAGAGATTTTTTTTAGTTGGCATGTAATAATTGGCCTTTTGGTGGTTTGAGTGGTTTGGAATTAGTTTATAGTATCACTTTATATTTTCTTAGTTAAGTTTCATTTCATTTAGTTCAAAAACTAAATAAAAATTAAAAAATCTAAAATCTAAAAAAAATTCCAAATCGCTCTTTCATATAAGCCGTTTGTTTTGCAATTAAAAATTTCATCTTCTTAAGATTAGAATCACTTATTTTAGGTCATTCATCATTTTAATTATCATTTTAATTCCACTTCTTTTTTTGCATTGAAGAGTGCGGGGGAAAGGTATGATTTCTATCTCTTTTTTCATGCATTAGACTTAGCATTAGAAAACCATTGTTTGAAGTTGATTTGTTGCATTTCACATTTGTAAAAGGGACTGCTTAAGGGCATCACCCTTTAGAAAAAATAAAGATAAGGTGAGGGATTTCATCACCCTTTCATTTGCCTAAAAATCACAAAAAAAAATTCACATTCTTGCATTTGCCTAAACTTTCAATAAAAATCAGTAGACATGGCCCTAGGGTTCATAATTAGATTTATCATTTCTTAATTCTAAGACTACTCTTTAAGTCTGGTGTCTAAGATTAGAGGTTAAAAAGCTTATGCTTAAGTGAGCTAGAGGTTATTTAATTGGGTTTGTGCGAAAGCAAGGGGGGCCTCCCTCTACTCCACCTCTTACCTGGACGGTACAAGAAGAGTTAGGATTGGATTTAAGCAAGCATAAATCTGATTTTGAGAAAAATAACATAAGTCCAAGGAACACTTAGTGTTTAGGTTAATTTGTTTTGAAGTGTTTGTTTGTTTGTGTTTGTTCATAAAAATCAATAAAAATCTAAAAAGTCAAAAATCATAAATAGAAGGCTTTTCAACTGTGCATGCTTGGTAGACGCTCCTTGAACATAGATTTGACTCAACCTATAGATGAGATTGAAAGATTCTTTCATAGGATGGCCAACCAAGACCAGAACCAAGTTGCTAGGAATGTAGAGGAGGTCGCACCCAGACAGATGAAGGAGTACTTTATTCCTTCTGATTATCAACATGCTACTTGCATCAGGCCAGAAATTCCTACAAATCACTTTGAAATCAAGCCAGAAATCATTCAAAGGTTGTCATCCTTCTATGGCAATCCCAATGAAGATCCCTATAAGCATATAGATGAGTTCCTAGAGATTTGTTCCACTGTCAGGATCCAAAATTTCACATAAAATGCCTTGAGATTGACCCTATTTCCATTCTCTTTAAAAGATAAGGCCAAACATTGGTTAGGAACCATAGGGATAACCATTAGAACATGGCCAGAAATGCAGCAGGAGTTTTTGAAGAAATTTTACCCCATTGGTTGTACTAACACCATGAGAAGGGCAATAACTGGATTCTCCCAACACCCGGGAAAGTTAATGCATGAATCATGGGAGAGATTGAAAGAGTTGCTTAGAAAATGTCACGACCATGGTCTGTCGAGGTGTCAAATAGTCTAAGCTTTTTATGAAGGTCTAAAATAATCAAATAGGCAGATGGTTGATGTCTCGTGTGGAGGAGCATTCATGACTAAGAGCGAGGATGAGGCATATAATCTGTTTGAAACATTGAGTGAGAATTCTATCAATCATGCCTCACTCAACTCTTATGAGAGAGCACTAGGACCGGTAAGGAAGGCAGGGTTGTATGAATTAAGAGGGAGAGAAGAATCAGATTCTAAGGTAGAAGATCTGTTAGCTAGACTTGATCAGAGATTGGAGCAGAAGTTGGAACAAAAATTTGATCAATTACTGTCTCTAACTGGGCAAGCCACACCCAAATTTTCTCAACCACCTGAAACTTGCTCTATGTGTGCTAGCTCAACTCATCCTACCAATGCTTGTCCCACTACTGCCCAATTACCCCCTTTTATTCAAGAACAAGTCCAAGCTACCCAAGGTTTCTACAAACCCTCATACGATCCATATTCTAACACATACAACCCTGGTTGGAGAAACCATCCGAACGTTTCTTGGAAAAATCAATCTGAACAAGTGTCTCAACCTTCTTTTAAGCAATCTATGTATGGTCAATCCTATCCCAATCAGAATTCAGGATTTGGCCAATCTTCTTATTCCAAACCTCCACAAGTCCAAGGAAATTAAAACTCCAATCAATTTACTTACACCAATTTCCAACAACCTTCATATAATCAACCACCACCTCCTCAGCCCAATTGGGAAGATAAAATGAATCAACTCCAAAATATGATGGTAACTCTATGCCAAACTATGCAAGAACAACAAAGTCAATATCAAAATCAAAACCAAAAATTTCAACAAAATTTGGCAAGAATAGAGTCCCAAATTGCTGAAGTATGTCAAAGGAGGGAATCAGGTCAGCTGCCAAGTCAAGCTATAGCAAACCCAAGGAACAACCCTCCTGAATTTTATCAGAACCAGCAATACCATCAAGTCCAGGGGTACAGACCACCTGCTCGACCAAATGCACCTCCTCCACCAAACCCACAACAAGCTTTTATCCAGAATATTCCAGCACCACAAAACCAGAATCAATTTATACAACAGGACCATCCTCCTGCCCAAGTTAGGGGCTGCCAAGTAGAAAATGTTAAAACTGTGTCAACCTTAAGAAGTGGAAAAATCAGAATAAATCCTCACCTACACATGTCAACATTGCATGAGGATAAGGAAAATGAAATTGAAACTGAAATTGAAGAAGAGATTGAAGAAAATGTTGAAAAATCTAAGAAAAAAGAGAAAATGACTGAAGAACCTCTAGACAAAATCAAAATAAATGAAGACCCAAGCTGTTACATTCCAAGAGTCCCTTTTCCTGAAGCTTTAAAGTCAAAATCTAAAAAAAAAACAACTGGTAATGAAAAACTCTTGGAACTCTTTAAGCAAGTTCACATCAACATTCCTCTCCTTGATGCCATCAAGCATGTGCCTGCCTATGCCAAGTTCTTAAAAGAAATGTGCACTCCAAAACGTGAAGTAAGAAATAAAACTAAAACAATCATTCTTCCAGAAACTGTGAGTGCCATTGTCTTGAACCAACTCCATAAAAAGCTCAAAGATCCAGGCACTCTACTAATTCCTTGCACCATCGGTGAAGTCACTTTTGAAAGCGGCCTTTTGGATTTGGGAGCCAATGTCAATCTCCTACCTTCTGCTATTTTTGAGAAATTCAGGTTAGGAGAATTGAAACCCACTTCTGTTGTCCTTCAACTAGTCGATCGTTCTGTCACCACTCCTAAAGGCTTAGTTGAAGATGTTATTGTAAAAATCAATGATTGTTACTTCCCTGTCGATTTCATCATTCTGGACATGAACACTCCTCAAGATTTAACTCAGTCCACCATCATCCTTGGTAGACCTTTTTTTGCCACAGCTAGAGCTAACATTGATTGTGCTACCAGGATGATGGATATATCATTTGGGGATAGGCAGGTTAATATCAATATTTTTAGGGCATCTAGGCACCATGATCAAGGAGAGAGTTGTCTAATGGTAGACTCCTTGGAAGAATCCTGTGTGGAAGAAGCAGTAGACCAACCCTGTGCTCTAGGGTTTGAGGGAGAGGAAGGACGATTTAATTCCTTATTTCAGAATAATGATCCATCATTTCCATTAGAGTGTCCTCCTAAGGTTGAGCCAAAACCACTCCCTGTTAGTTTAAAGTACATCTTTTTAGGAGAGAATGAGACTTGGCCCATCATAATTGCTAGCGATCTTATAAAGCCAAAGTCAAAGCCAAAGCCAAAGATCTATAAAGCCAAAGCCAAAGCATTCCATGATAAACACATTCATAGAAATTTTTTCAAGTACATGATAAGGTCTAGTTATTTAATTCTAGGCTTTGTCTATTTCCAGGAAAATTAAAGTCCAGATGGGATGGTCCTTACATTGTTGTCAAAGCTTGTGACAATGGTGCTGTCATCATTCTTGACCCTAAAACTGGACAATCATTCATTGTTAATGGGCAGAGGTTAAAGCATTTCTTTGAAAGCCCACCTTCCTTGAAAATTGAGTCTACCAAGTTAGCTGATCCAAATGGAGCCTAATTGCGTCCGGCTAAAGACGATAAACTTAGCGCTCTTGGGAGGCAACCCATGTGTACAGATTTTCATTATCAGGTAATTCTTTGTCTAACTTTCTTTTCCTATAAATAAATTAGGAAGGATAGAATAAGCATGCATTCATAGTCCTCACCCTAACCAGTGCTTCATTTTTTCTTTTTAGCTTGTACATATGCAAATAAAAATTTCACAATGTTTCATCTTTGAATAAAAATGCTTGGCATTGCAAAACACAGACTATGTGTCTAATCTTTAACCATTAAAATTTTGAAGTTGTCACATCCCTTTGCAAACATGCATGTTAGGTAGCCTCTAGTAAAGGATTACATGCACTCCCTGTCTACCTTATGTAAGGATTTATGGCAAGAAGTTTTTATACACACACTACACAACCACTTAGACTAGCTGAATCTAATGTAGCAAATTTGTTAAGGCTAGTAGGAGAGAGGTGATTGGTTTTCCTCCTTCCCCTTAAGTGAATTGCGAAGGAAGTGAAGGCATGTGATCAAGGAACCTGACTGCCCATCCTTCCTTTAAGAGCAAAAGAAAAGAAAAGATAAGAAAGACAAAATCAAAAGAAATATATATATATATATATATATATTCTTTTTCTTTTAAGAGTACTGAGTCCAACTTTACTCAGATTCGGGGCATTTTAAAGTTGGACTATTCTTTTTCTTTTAAGAGTACCGAGTCCAACTTTACTCAGATCTGGGGCATTTTAAAGTTGGACTCGGTACTCTTAAAAGAAAAAGAATATATATATATATATATATCCATGAAAAATGCCGTGGGAGAAAGAGCTGCGCTCCCGGGCGCATCCTTGGTGCGCATCGCCTCCACTCCCTCTCTGGAGGTGGACTCCTGCGTGGCAACATCTTCACCCTCCGTGGCCACGCGCGCCACCTCTGCTGGGGTGTTGGACGCTGTGTCCGCGACCCCCTCCTCAATTCGGTCCTCCGGCGCAGTTGCCCGCACTTGCTCCCTCTAGGAGTCTTCATCGGACTGGTCACTGGCTACAACCAGCCCAAGCTCGGAGAACATCCCCTCCTTCGACAAGGGTCTTGCCTCCGCCGTGGTCTGCGGCCTCACTTGTTCGGCCGCCTTTACCAGCTTCTGTTTTTTGCACACTTGAAGCTGGGGGATCTCCTCTTCCTCCTCTGCCCCCTCCTCAATCGCTTGCTGTGTGGCTTGTTTTGTCATCTTGGGGGAAGTCTCCTCCCAAAGGTTTGTCTTCAAGGATTTCTTCCCAGAGGTTCGCCCTTTGGATGGGCGACTTGATGCGGGAATGGTCGGACGAGGAAGAGTTGGGGGATCCTCGCCCGTAACCGCCATGTACGCCGTTATAGCGATATGCTCGGTATAAAGGGCCATCTCCTCCGTATCTCGACCGGCAGCTAGCTCTTCAGCACCTGCACAAAAAGAAAGAGTGAGGAGAAGGGCTCCACTGCCAATAAAAAAAATCTCTGAGGACAGGGATTTAACTTACTCCATGCACGGCTGAGCCCATGCTGAACCAGTTGGGCCTCCGTCAGATACTCCTCCGCCTTGTCCACGTAGATGTTACTGAGGCGGTCGGAGATCTTGGCCGTATCCTGGATCAGCAGAGGGACCATCTCCTTGTTGCGCGGATCAGAAATCTAAGTGGGGAACCCCCACTCTGGCGCCCCCTCGTTGCGGGCGATGAAGAACACCCGGTGCATCCATCCCTTGTTGTTGGAGTACTTGGGCGAGAAGTTGATTCGCATTTTGTTCGTCCGGTGCTTAGTGTAGAAAATGCCAATACCAGTCATCGGGGACACCGCGAGGCTGAAATGCCCCCGAAAGAGGTCCGCTGTCTGCTCGATCTCCCGCAACTTGCAGGAGATACAGAAGACGCAGATGGTGCGCCACGAGTTCGGCGACAGCTGAATGGGGGCGATCCCCCATGTGTTGAGGATGTCCCTGGCAACTGCCGGCAGCGGCAGCCAGAGCCCTGCTTCCAGCAAGTCCTGGGACATGGCGATGCACCCAGGCTTCTGCATCATGTATGAATCCTCCTCCGCGGCGAGGACGATGTCATACTCCGATCCGATCAGGTACCATTCACGGAGGCCATCGAAGTATCTGTACCTCATTTGCTGTGGCACCGTCGGCACCGTCCCGCTCGCTCTGGCAGCGGCCGCGACCTTTCCCTTCTGCGACATCTCCGAGAGAAGAAGAGGAAGTAGCGGAGGAAGAAAGCGACTGGGATCGCAAGGAAGAAGATGAAGACCCTGGAGACGAAAGTGGAAGAAAGAAAAAGCTTTTTGAAGGCGTAAGTCCCACCTTCGTTCCCCCCTCTTCCTTATAAGAAGGAAGGGGCACGAAATTCGAAAAGCGGAAATGAAGCTTCACCTGCTCCAACGGCCCGTTTGAAGCTACTGCGAGGTGTCCTCCGCTTGGCACGTCACCTCCGCCATCATGAGCTTTTCCGTCCCCGAGGAGAGATTTCAAATGGCGTTGCCCTAGCACCGTCGCACCACCAAGGTCGATATCGCATTCAATGCGAGTGACATCCGAGCAGACCTCTACTCTCAAGTGCCGCGATCCTCGCACCAGCATGAGAGCGTGGGGGGTAAGTGTGGAGGTTATTTCTAGCCTCCTGAGCTCACGGGTCCACCAAGGCCCTGTACGGCCCAATTTCGACCCATCCAGACGCCATGGCTCTGGCCCTTAAAGCCACATGTCTTCGGACAGCTTCTGAACACGATTATGGCAACCTAAGGGGTCCCAGGGTCCTCCAAGGATTGTCTCTGGGCACCCCCCAGCCTGTTTGGTCCAGGCTTGCCTCCGGGTACCGAGTATACAGCACAACTACCGAACAGGTCCCCTGTTCGACACCTCTTGACCAGGGAGAGCAAGGAACCTCCTCGCCTCCCAATGGCGGTTATTGCTGCAGTGCTGCGCACGTCCCACATTCAAGGGAGCATTAACTGCAAGGGCCCCCAACGGGCGCCTCAACATGTAACCTCCCCACTAAGGACGCTAACCGGCTCCCCTTTCAGGCATCATCAAATAGGCAAGCACACCCAACCGTTTCGGAACCTTCGCCTATAAAAGGCACAGGTATACCCCATGCAAAGGTAACGCAACCCTGGCCATACACACCTCCACGCGAGGCACACACTAGCGAACTCTTCTTCCTCAAGCCTTCCTACAGTCTACTGACTTAGGCATCAGAGGGTTTCCCCCGATTCTTCAACCGGACCCCCCTGATCCTATTCTGGTTCTTACAGACTACTGTCCGCACCGACGAGCGTTTCCCTTCATCTCTCAGTGGAGGACCGTTTGGCTCCGGCCCAAACAGAAAAATACCACCACACATAGTAAAATATCTAACTATATGAAAGAATGACAGAATATTCAGATAAAGTAATTTTGTAAATTAGAAAATAGTCATGTGATCATAATATATGGGCAAAATTGATTAAACTAGAAATCTAATATAAACTTAGATTTGTTCTTATGCATATTATGACTTATACTTGTATGTGCTGTTATTATCATATTTATGATGCCATAAATACACGTAAGTAGATATGCATCCGGTCAAGACATAAGAAACCTTATACATATGTGCTTGGGGGTAGGCGAGACTTTGCAGACTGTTTACTGATAAGAAGATGCCAGTGCCACGTTGCCATTGCTGATATTGTGGAGGAGGGCGACTGCTTACTAGTATTCACAGTGAAGGTTGTGGAGGAAGGGGGGCAACATTACATAGAACTTGATCCCAACTTTCGGAATGGCTGAGAAATTTTTTTATTTTTTTTTATCTTGGGTGACTTGATAGAAAAGCACAGGTGGCCTATTCACATTTTGCCAATTCGGACACCGAATCTCACAAAATATAAAGTCAAGTAAAAAATATTTCTCTATAGCAATACCTGAAATATGTTCGTCAATTTTTTTACGGCTGATTACAATAAAATTTCTTAAGATAATTTATTTGTGTAGAAATGTTAATACAGGATGAAGGAAAATACTTAATGCTTGTTCGAGCAAGTCTATCCCCCTCACAAGTAGGAGGGCCCGCTGCCAGCATGGGCATGGCCACCTATGTGAAAGTGGGTAAACATTTAAGTATTTTCTCGTGATGAATTCTCATATATATTTTTTAATATAAATTGATTAAGAGTTTTTAATTGTAATATAATATTTTTATTATAATTATATTTAACGTATACTATAACAGAAAATAATACTTATTATAACGAGTTACAGTTCTATTAAAGGTTAAAAAATTAGTCAAATATTTAATAGAGATTTTTAATTATTAATTAATTATTTTTATTTAAATAGAGTAATATATAAGAAAAAGCTCTTTTAAATTATTGCAACTATTTTTAAAAGAAAACAGTAAAAATTTCAAATGAAATAAGATACCACTATGAAAAAAATCGATGCGGGCGTAGGACCGTCCTCTTCGTTTATCTCCACGATGGATTCACCAAGAGTAGTGCTGTTTCCAAACCCCTCACCACATCGCCACGCGCGGCATCATGGCGTTGCTATGCGCTCCGGCGTGCTACTCCGGACGAGGAGTCGTCCTCCGACCGGTGTCATGCCATTGCAGAAGCACGACCACCGACGTTTCTGTGGCCGCCGCCAACCACGCCCTGGATGCTACCCACGTGCGCCGCGCCGCCGACATAGCGGACCTGTCCGCGGGTCTGACCTCGCCCCATCCCAACTTCGGTTGCGTCGTCGCCAGGGGCAACCACGTTGTCGGGGAGGGATTCCTGTACGCACAGGGCACCAAATGCGCCGAGCTGCAGGCCGTTGAGGCTGCCGGCGAGCTCTGCCGTGGCGCCACTGCATACCTCAATTGGAACCCGGTGACTGCTACGGCGATCAGACTCCTGTCTCGTCCCTCGTAAGGGTAGAGTGTTCCAGCCGCTGCTTTTATCAAATCCACCGGTTCTCTCTCTTTGGTTAGAGTCGTGCGTTGGGTGTGCATTACGGTAGCAGCCGTTCTCTGTGCCTTTCGATTTGGAATACAGAATCTCCGAGTGCATTTATAATTTATTATGTGGTTTCCCTTTGTTTTCTATAAAATTTGTTACTCTGTTGTAGTCTGTCTCAAGTGCCACTTGCTTAATGCCCATGATTAGATAAATTTTTTATTTTTTTCCTCGACCCTTCCTTATCTGAAGTCGTTGTTCATAGTGTGTGGATAAAGTCCATTTCGCCTATATACTCAGCTCATAGTTGTTCCTGACCATGGAGGAAGATGAAAAGATCATACACTTCTTGTATGAGAAAACTCAGAAGATATTACTTCACGTTCTTGCTTCGTCAATTTATTAATTCCTTGTTTTTTTTGGCATCATGATCTATGACATGATCCTTCCTTATATCCATCATATTTATCTGTTTTGTACTGTTGAACATGATTAAATTCATATTGCTACGCATCATGATGGTAATTTTTGTCCATCTTTTAGTATGTATTCTAAACGATCAATGGTAAATGTATGTTTCTAAGGCACTAATGTTTCATTGATTAGGCAGGGATTTCAAGAGTTGTTGTGGGTCTTAGGCATCCACTTCCACATCTACGAGGAAATGCAGTACGCATATTAAGAAATGAAGGCTTGCAGGTGATGTTCTTGCAGAAGATCTACAGAGCAAAGTGTTTGAGGTAGTACGCAAAACTATAGCGATCATGTATCTTATTATCTAAATTTCATTCTTTGCCATAGGTAAGAATGGTGTTATACACATACACCTGCGTTCTTTTTTGGTGGGGTTGGGATGACAAGATGAGTTTGTATGGGCTAATTAACAAACATTACAATGTTGAGGAGCAGATTCCAGAAACCTATCTCCTCTGTCTTGTGCAAAAGTTGGAATAACAACCAAGATTGCTGGCATTTGAAGTAATGTTTCCCTGTACTCCAAAAGACTTCTGCATTCTTCCAGGGAAAAAAAGAAGAGGTAAAGGACCAAATGTGAAAGAATCCTAATGAAGAAGGCCAGATCTAAAAACTTGGATTTCCCTTTCATTTGGTGCTGCAAGATGGAATTGAATTTGATGAAAAATGAGTGTCAACTATCTAGAATTATATAACATCACAGTAGAAAAACAAAACAATAACTTGATCTGGACTTGAAACAGGACAGACAATAAGTTACTGACAAAGCCAGAAATCATACAGTTGACTGGTTTAGTTTGCAACTAAAACCTGTGAAGATTGAAGGGAAAGGGAATATGGCAGTTGGGAAAGAAAGGACACTATTCTGTTAGGTTCCTTGTCAGCAGATAAACAGTAAGAATGTTCAGAGTTATCTGCTGATAGAGTTGTAAAAGGTTTTAGTATTATTATTCTCTGCATTTTGTGGAATTGGCAAAGGATCTATGGTTTGCATCTTTGTCAACTGCAGTAGTGGCTTTGCTGAGGAGTTTTAATTCGACCAGGGTAGTTTCTGACACATGTGATAAATGATAAAATGGTGGAGAGACTTGCATCCAGTTGAGGAGGAGAGAGAGCTCGGGTTTAAAATAATACCTGGGGTTTCTGATGCATTTCATGCAACCATATCTTTCTTTCAGTGAATTGAAAAGAGCCCGGAGTGGGTGGAATTGGGGTGGAGCGCTCAAAGTCGGTCTGGGTTGATGTGACTCCACCCGAGTCTGGTCGATCCACCCCGATTCCACCTTATATCGTGGGTGAGTCCCCCTCCCCCCCCCCCCTCCAAATCGGGTCGCCATAGGCCGATTCCGCTCCGAGTCGGCCGACTTTGCCATCCATGGTGAAGCATGATATTCATTGTTGACATGCAAAATGTGCATGGTGAATGTAATTAGCAGAAAGTTCAGTTGAATGGAAAAGCCAGATTATCTTTTAATAATTTGCATAGATTGTGTTGGCATGTCTTTGGATAGCCTATTTTATACTCTCCCTCCAGTGACCTGGCATCTCACATTGCTTCTTCCATTCAGTCATGAAGTGATATACATACCTGTTTTCTGAACTTGAATGTTCCTATCATATAGTCTTGTTTATTGTCTGACATCTCTCCAAAATTTTGAAGCTAATAATTATTTGGATATGCTGTTGTCTTTGTCTAATATTGCAGGATGCTCTGAAATCCTGCTTTCTTGTCAATGCTCCTTTGCTCTATAGAGCTGCCTACCATGTTCCATTCTCCATTCTTAAATATGCTATGACATTAGATGGTGAGGTTTAGCCTTATGTTAATTTTTGTGTGAACAAGATTCCTCTTTTTGAAAAGGATAAGTATGTCCCCTGATAGCTTTTGCCTTTTGGAGGTGACAGGAAAAATTGCCTCAAGCAGTGGACATGCTTCTTGGGTAAGTAACAAGCAGTCTCGGAACCGAGTGTTTGAGTTGCGGGCAAGGAGTGATGCTGTTATCGTGGGAGGAAATACCGTACGTCGTGATGGTATGCATTCCACTTGACCATATTTTCATTTTGCTAATATAATGTAGTTGTTGTCTTCTCTGTGACATATTGCACCTACTTGCCTCCAGATCCACGGTTGACTAACAGACTTAGGGCTGGCCATGTTCCCACACGAATTGTAATGTCACAATCTCTTGATCTTCCGGAAGATGCAAACCTCTGGAATACCTCTGATGCATATACAATTGTTGCTACGCAAAGAGGAGCTCGAAAGAAATTCCAGAAAGTTCTTGCATCAAAAGGTGTTGAAGTAGTGGAATTTGATATCTTAAACCCCAGAGATCTTATGGAATATTGTTACCACCGAGGCTATCTTTCAGTTCTATGGGAATGTGGAGGTAACCTAGCTGCACCTGCAATTTCGTCCGGCATCATCCACAAGGTACGTTTCAGTGTTTCACAATCACTTGCTCTAAGTTCTTTTCTCTACCAATGGTCTAGCTCCCAATCAGAGAGCCATAACACAAGTCTTTTCTTATGCCGTATGTCATTTTATTTCCTCTTGTAATAAAAGTTCTTGGTGCTGATTTTTGTTGGGTCAGGACTATGTATCCATGACTGCTAGTACATTTTGTTTTGCTATATTTGCATTGTTACTGCTCCCATTTGTATTTCTGCAACAAACCGAATTTCTCCACATTCTATAATTTATTTCTCATTTTTAGTCCACTCATCTGAGATGTAATTTATGCATGTTCAAACTGCTGTGCATTTCAAACTGAAAACAGGTGTAAGTATGGTCCGACCTCTGAGGATTTGTCACCGAACCTAAACCAAGATGACAAGAAAGCAAAAATTAAAACAAAGGAATATTCAGTCCTCCTTGTTGATGTCTGAGGACATGAGAAGTTTTAGAATGACAAATCCTTCCAGTGAGATAAAAAAGAAGGAAAATCCCAAGTCTCTGTGAATGTGTATCAATCCTGTCAATGAAACAAAATGAAGCCAGATCCTGCAGGTCTGAGCTTTATGGAATGTGTGTGTCAAGTTACTGTCAACAGGATGAAGTATCAAAGATCAATGGATGAACTCAAGGAAGATGCTCCATGGAATAGGCAAACCTGGAGATGTAGATACGTTATTTACATAATATTTAAGATGATTACAAATGATGGTTAAGAATAAACATTAGGTAGCTTTTGTTAAATAGGTTGCAGTATTAGGAACAAACATCACTGGTTTCAAACTTTCAAGCACCAGATTTTGGAATCTGATTGGATGCTTGGGCACATCTGTTTCCAGTTCTGGGTAGAAATTGGCCACTTCCCCAATCCAAGCTCAATGTTTCTGTGTAGCAAAGCTCAATGGTATCTATTACAATTGCAATCCCTCAAATGAAGATAATTTTGCTTGAGTCCTTATTTACATTAGTTGGAATCCCCTTAAGTTCCATTGCTTCAATTTTCTCTCTGAACATAGATGGACTTTGCCCATCCAAGTTCATGTTCAGCAAGGTTTTAGAATCGCACTCATGCAGCTGAGCCTGTTACCTTTTTTATGGCTTTCTCAGGAAGTGTAGCCCCTCTCTTTAGGTGACATGTCAAGGTAGTTTCATCCTTATCTTTTAAGGTTGCTCCTTTACCTTCAAAAAGATGATTTCTTATACTCACATAAGTCCCCAACTCTTAAAGAAAACTATCATCGAATTCCTTTTAGAAGCTGACGTTCTGTCCAAAAACCAGTTACTGATGCCAGCAAAGTCAGTTTCAGTTTTGACTGACTGTTCGGTTAACCCTTGTGTGACCTGTCAATGGTTGGTACATGCTTTTGCTGTTCAGAGGCTTTCAAATTTCCCAAAATAAAAAAGGAAAAAAAATCTCTTGACCAATGTCCAGTAAGGAATCTCAACCAACTAGATTTAATATTATGTAAGAGGTTCAGGAAACAGAAAAAATTCTACAATGGGCATTCATTTAATGTTTGCTGGTGTTCTTAACCCTCTGGGCACCCTCAGAGCAGACAGCACTGGGGCCTTAACTCTCATCCTCCTCGAGAGGGATGACATATAGAAGGGAGCAGTAATCCCATGTATAAAACTCCAAAGGTTTCCAAGGGTACTGCCTTACATGGAGTAGGCCTACCAGCATAAAAAACTCATATTCAACTAATCTACCCAGCTATTCCTGGCTGGCCATGTGTTCTCTACATAACCAGCCCCCTATATAAAGACAACAGGACGGACTTGACCTTTGGCGGGTTTCTCCTTCCAAGCCCACTGATGAATCTTTTTAGTTGTAGGTGCATGGACCTGAGCCTCTGCTCCACTCCTTGCCCCACGGGTGGGCTGACCACCCCAGATCTGACTACCACTCCACATCATCCTCAGCCCAATAATATTCTAAAAACTTTTGAATGATCAGCATTGGCGTGTCTATGGAAATGGCCACTATTATGAAGGACCAAACTCGGGCTAGAGCTACTAATGAAACTTAAGGACCTTTCCCCTCCCCATCACATTTGAGGAGCCATACTCTCCCTGGAGACCGGTTAGATCAACTATTTCTAGAGGAACTCTAAGACAGTGGCAGCCTTGACTCAACTTAAGGAGATGATGGCCCAGTTGTCCTGATATCTCATGTAGGCTTTGTTGACACAAAAAAACTCAACACCAAAAAAGCCCCAAAATTGGTGGCACACCAAAAAAATCAACACTAAAAAGCCCCAAAATTGGCCAAAGGAGGGCCCTCGGTGGAGTTGTCCCATGGGAGCCCCCTCGGTGGGGTTTTTTCCCTTTAGGCGGGTAAACCCCACCGAGGGGACACCCCCATCGATGGGGTTTTCCACCATGGGCAGGGACCTCCCTTGCCCACCTTTTCTCTCTCTCACACAATAAAAAAATACAAAAAATGACAAAACCTAGCTGATGGCCCTTGGGCGGGCAAACCCCACCGAGGGAGCCCCCCATTGGTGGGGCTTGGCCGCGCGGCCCCCGCTTGGTGGGTTTCCCACCAAAAGGTGGACAAACCCCACCGAGGGGACCCACCCTCGGTTGGGTTTAGCCGCTTGCGGCTATGGGCCGATGGCCCTTCCCTCGTCCCCTTCCAACTCCTATAAAAGGAGGGCAAGGGCCAAAGCCAAAAGGTAGCTTGAAGACTTGGAGGTTTGGCCCTTCAGAAGACCCCCTTTGGGGGATTGTTGGTTGCTGCTTCTAAAGCATGAAGGCCCAAGAGGGTTTTTGTGTCTATGTGAAATTACATAGAAGTCCTTGAGAGCTTGGAGTTTGTGTGCGCAAAATTACACAAAACCTCTTGAAGACATAAAAGTTGTGTATGTCAAATTACACACATGTCCTGTGACTCTTGTCCAAGGTTAATTGTATAGAAGCCCCGACATTGAGGAGAATTGCAAATGTGTCCCCAATGTCATGGAAAATTGCTGAAATATCCTCCAAAGGATGAGAATTGCACAAAGATCCTTTGGAAAGAATGAAGTGACATATGCATCCATAGAAGGATGGCAAATTGTAAATAGGCCCCTGTTTGAAGGAAAATTGTAGAAATGTCTTGAAAGGAACTAGAAATTACATGTATGTCCTCGAAGGGACAATAAATTGCTTATATGCCCCCCTTGTTAAGGGGAATTGTGGAAATACCCCTGCTTCAACGAGGAATTGCAAATCAGCCCGCTAAAAGTTAAAGAAATTACAGAAATACCTCTAAGTTAGGGAAATACCCTGATGTCAAGGAAAATTGCAGATATATCTTTGTGTTGGGGAAAGTGGCAGAAATAGCCTCAAGACTCATCCCTTTTGCACAGCTCGGTGAAGCAGGACCCACGTCGCTTCCTTGAAGCGACGTGCGCTCTCCTGAGTTCGACTTAAGGTTGAGCGTATCAGGAATTCTCAGAAATACCAACAAATGGCGAGAAAGTCTAAGAAGGCCAAGAAATGGCAAAAACACCCTAGGAGGTAGGGCTGCCAATGGATATCCGCTTTCCGACTTTCTGACCCGTTTCCGACCTTTCCGTATCCGTTTTTCCGTTTTCGATTATTTTCGTTATTCCGTTTCCGATAAGATATAAATTTTATTTTATTTATAAAATATATACTCTTAAAATCTTATTTCTTAATATTAAAAAATTTTAGACTAAGTTTTTAGCTTCTACTTAATTTGTAAATATAATCTAATTAACTTGTCTCTCTCGTAGCATTTATTATACTTATTACTATCAAAGACATCTCTTTTACCATTACTCTTAATACTACATACATCTACCATTTGATCGTACCAAATGTTTCCGATTACTTTCCGTTTTCGACCCGTTTCCGATTTTCTTATAGGAAATGGATGCGGAAAGTGCCATTTCCGACTCCGACTCCGACCCGTTGGCAGCCCTACTAGGAGGTCAAGAAACGATGGAAATAACCTGGAAATGTGAAGAAATGACCAACAACCCCAGTTTATGCCGTTTGCACGGCTCGATGAAGCGAGATCCACGTTACTTCTCTGATGTGGCGTGCGCTCTCCTGAGTTCGGGTTATGGCTGACCACTCCAAGTCTTAGGATTGTCAAGAAATGACAGAAATTGCTGGACATGTCAAGAAATGGCTGAATAGCCCTTAGAAGTCAAGAAATGACCAAAAAGATCCAGAGAGCCAGGGAATGACAAGTGTACCCTGAGAAGTCAACAAATGACTAGAGACCTTGAGGATGTTGGAAAATCATGGAAGTGTCCAGAAAGGATACAAACCTGGCAAGACCACTTAAAGGTCCATCACAGTTAAAGGGTGATAGTGACCACAGAGCAAATACAACGGGCCGACAGTGATCATCTTGTCAATTCAATGGCCGACCCATATTCAAATTCAAATCCAACGGTCTGATCGTGATGAAAGTCAAATCTAACGGTCCGATCGTGATGAAGATTCAAATCAACGGTCTGATCGTAACAGAAGCAAATTCAAAAGGGTCCGATTGTGACCAAATGTAGTTCTGAAGACTCTATTATATAATCAGGACCAGTTGTACAGGTCTTGAAAGACCAATTGTAATTCAAATTACAAGTGTAAAAGTAATAAAGTCTTCAATTTTCTTTGCAAGTGTGTACTCAGGGCGACCATCAAGGTCATCGTTGTCACAATAAATAGAGACAAAAGACGTTCGTTGACAGAGAATCAAAGGTGTTCGAAGTCACCTTAATGTAAATTAATATCGACTTCGGTCGGTGGGGAATAGGTTCAGTATACGAAACCCTAATTGCCTGATCAAATAAACACGCGGAACAAATACACAAAAATATATGTGCAATCGTCCAATGAATGGACATGCAAATTCCCGCATCAAGCGAATTTCAAATTTGTCTACTAAACAGATTGGCACGCCCGCAACAAAATGAAAATCATCTGAAATTCTCTTTCCGCGTCCATAGGCTTCAACCCCCAATCCAGGATGGGACTACTGCCAATATTGTGCCTGACTTCCTACTCACTAGATTGACCTCCATTTGGAGGGGGCCTTCGTTGCACGCCCTACAGTGGGTTGTACTGACTTTGTCTGAGCCTTGCATGTAGGCCAACTAAGGTGCAAAATTCATACTTATTGTATCTACTACCCAGCCATTCCCAGTCCGCCATGTGCTCTCCGTGTTATATGACCCCTACTCAAAGTTGATAGAGTTGACTTGACCGTTGGAGCATTTCCCCTCACAAGCTGGTGGGGACACCGTTGCAGGTCTTCAGGTTTACCAGTGTCACTGCCGGTGCCCCAGCTCGTTGATTGCATCCCTGTGGCTTTGATGGAGTTACCTAGAGTTTTGTCATGCCTTTATGTTGTTATTTTGTGTTTTTTCTGTAGGCCTGGACTTTAGTGGGCCATTATGTGTTGTTGCTTTATGTTGTAATTAGCCCATTAGTGGGATGGTCTGTCCTATCTCTAGGATCTAGGTTTCTTTGGCTCATTTTGATCTGGACCGTTGATCCTTTTGTAGAGCCTATTTAAGGCATGTTGCTAAATGGAAAGGACAGATCTGAATTGCCAAAAGAAAAGAGAAACTCTTCGTTCCTGAGAGAGGAAGCTCCCGAGAGGGGAGAGGTCATGGGAGGCGACCATCACCGTTCTCTGCTGCTGCCGTGCCGCCGTTCTCCACCCCAGCCCACCGCGAGCCCCTCCAGAGCTGCAGCTCTCTCTCTCTCTCTTTTCCCCCAACCTCTCCTCTACGTTTCCTCCATTGCTCCAGTGCCACTGCACATGCCGCTGCCTTGCTTCCCGCCGTGAGCCTCTCGCACCACCACGACCCAGGTTCCCCTCCCTCCCAACACCCTCTCCCACCATTGCACATGCAGCGGCCATACAGCCGCGGGTCCTTCCCGGATGCCACGACCCGTTCCCCTTTCCGCACCCCTGCTCCCCATAGCGCAGACACGCCGCCCCTGCCGCTGTTCCCTCCCCTTCTGGAGCTGGTGCTGGCCAGCATTGTGCTGGGCTGCGCAGTCAGACCCAGTTCCGCCAGGCAAAGCTTCACTGGCAGAACCAGAAGTGGCTGGCGTGCAGAGACAGCCCAGCACGTCCAATGTCACGACGCCCGCACCTGCGTCATTCTGTAGCACCTCGCCACGTGAACCTCTCAAGATGCTCTGTCCGTGGCCTTCGCAGTTCTATTTCCCCAAACCCACCAACGACGCACAGCGATGTCAAACCAAGTGGTACGTGCTTCTCCACATTTGGTCCTCACTCTTTGTGCATATTTGCCATTGGGGTTCATACACACATTTAGTCTTGACCATTCCTTCCAAATACATTGTCACATCTGAGTTCCTAAATCTGAATACATATCCTTCTTGTCTTGTCCCTGTACGCCGAAGTCTTGAATTGGATACTTGAGGAAGACCCTAGTTGATGGTGCTATCCATCAGCTGATTCCCTTATTGCTTGGTTTTGTACCATCCCATGCTTGCCACCGTGCGGGTTTTCTGGTTTTAGCTTCCTGCATGATCACAGCTGAATTAGTGGGGGCTTAAATATTCAATTTGCTGGGGCTTGAGTTCATAAAAAAAAAAAAGAAAAGAAGATAATCAGCATTTAATTGAATACCCAGCATATGTTGCATCACAAGCCCACTGACAAGTCTTTTTAGTTGTGGATGCATAAACCTGAGTCTCTGCCTCAATCCTTTCCCTACTGGTGGATCTGGTGGATTGACCCCCCAGATCTGACTACCACTCCACATCATCCTTAGCTCAATAATGTTTCAGAAACTTATGAGCATCATAATTGGTGTGTGTGTGGAATTGGCCATTGCAAAAGACCAAACTCAGACTAGGCTTACAAATGGAACTGAGGACAGGACTTCCTGCCCACCACCTGGTGCAAAACATCCAAGGAACCACTCTCTCCTTGGTGAAACTGTTTGAAGCTAAATAAACATTTACAAAAACACACCCCAGAGTTCAATTTGCATAGAAATAACCTCCCCTAGGGAAGATAATTGAATGTGGTAAGTTTTTCTAAAACATTTATTTCTATAAATTGCACCTCACCTGCATACTGAATGCTGCGTCGCCCACTACATAAATTTGCAGAAACTCTTTATGTTGCTAGTCTTTTATCTATTTTCATTAATTATTCAATTTATCATCTACTGGACACGAAATTTGATGATTACCTATACATATTACCTACATTCCCATTCCTATATACTCTATTACCGAAACTCGGGGTGGTGGATGAGTTCTATATTGTATCACAACCGTCAAGGGGGAAAGACCCTACAACTTATCCTTTAGAGGATAGAGGAAAACCTATGGGGCTATATGGATAGCTAGTGCATAATTAATTCCGTACGCTTGGTTTCGAATCAGACGATTTGGGTTTGAGTCTGGAACCCACCCTTCCCCACTGACTGTAGCCAGTGTAGATTTACATTGGCGTAAAGTCTGAACATTCTTGATTGACTGTCAAAGAAACTTAGGATCCTTTTGTGTAGGTTCTGACTCGAAGGGAAGACTCACTCGTATATCTCACTATGGATTCTCATTCACCATAGAAAGATTGATGGGATTAGGGTTTTATCAAAGGCCATGTTTGGCCAAAACCCTATAATCCAGAGGGTATGGTGCAGTGTGCAAAAGTCATAGGCATTTTATGGGGTTCTGATTATTTCTGGGCTCTAGGGGTATTTTGTAAATTTTTGGGGTCTAGGGATATTTTTGCTAATCTTGACTAGACCAAGGGACTTGATACAAGTTTTGAACCAGAGGGCGGTTTTGGGTGCAATCCTTGATTTTTGAAAGCTCTGAGGCAATTTCCAAAAAGATCAGGAGTCATTTGACTATGTTTTGGGTTGCAGGGGTATTTTAGTAATTTGGCCAAGCCTTGGTACACGTTCTGGACTGGAGAAGAGTTTTGATCCAATTCCTGGCTTTCAGAAGCACTGAGTCAATTTCTGGAAGATTTGAAGGTCGTTTAGGGATTTTCTGGATCATAGGGTTTTGTACGTAGTTTGCCAAGTATACATAGAATATGTAGATGTAAGTGAAAAAGTTTCATTGTTTTCATCATTGGTACAAATACAAGAGGTTGTTGGCATATTGTTGACTGTACTATATAAAATTCCTCACTAACACGAGATATGAGGGCATAGCCATAGCTTTGGAGATGTGCAGATTGCAGGGTATAACTGCAATTTGCAGGACTTGGGCATTCTCGTCCTAGGAGATGCATTTTCGTAACGCCTGAGAGTTACATACTTTGCCACCCAAGAGGCATGGGGACATTACATGGTGAACATCATGGAGCCCACAGGGGCATGAGTGTAAAAACACAGGGGTTTACACCAATAGGCAGACGAACGAGCCAACGAACAAGCAACTGCTTCAACCTTGTTCAACCTCGAACCACTTCGGACAGCTCTTGAATAGCCTTGGTTCCAACTGGTTCAACCTCCCAATTCTTCAGCTCAAGGGGCATATATATATGTGGCCAGCCAGACCCCAGGTTGACAACCTGTGTCTCAAAAATGGCCATTTGACCCTGGTTGGATGAGGAAAAGCCTTTTTGTCCCCAGTTAGACCCACCGGCTAAATGGACCCTGGTTGGATCAATCGGGGTCGAAGGGACTCCCAGGGGTTTATTGGACCGCAGAGGGGCAAATGGACTCCCCGTTGGGTCCTTCCGGGGTTGAATGGGCCCCTCAAGGGCCTCCACCAAGCCAGAACAGGGGGTGCGGCTCTTTATAAGTGTCTCTTCTGGGCCTTCCGCTCTGCTGCAATGATCAGGACACATGCCGGAGGGTGAGGAGAGATCGCTGGCTGATTCATTTGTCATTTTCTTCATGCCATCAGCTCAAGCTGGGAGAAATTTGCACTCGCCCGAGACACGTGATACAGACTCCCTAGCTTTTCACAAGTGTGTAAATGTAACTTTCCCCATGATATCTTCACTACTATAATATTTTTATTTGCCCTGAACACCTGATGATGTTTGCTGGAACCCAGAAATTCATTTAGAACCACGAGGTGTTTGGCTATAAGCCTTTTGACAGTTGTCGTGGGTGCTGTCCATGCTTAAATCACCTCGTTTGCTGCGAGGGATTAAGACAATATTGGATTCATAGATGGTAGACCCCAAAGGCCCAAAGTGTGGAGATACTCCACAGAGCAATGATGTTGGCTTTGTGCCATGTTCCATCCATCTCCGAGTATGAATTGTCTCGACATAGTCAAAGAAAGTATGGTGTGGAGGTACTCTACGGAGTGACGGTGTTGGCTTTATGCCATGTTCCGTCCATCTCCAAGTATGAATGATCTCGACATAGTCAAGGAAAATTTATTTCGATTAAGTCGAGAAAATAAAGGGTATAACATCATCACAGTTCTATAATCTATAGCATCATTAAACAGAAAGAAAATCAATGACTTTCTCATGTTAGTGAGTTGTTGCAAGTTGATGTGGAGGATCTAAAATTATGTGTACTTAGAAATAGCCTCTCATCAGACATTATCCAACACAATTAGAGAGATATGCCAAGCAAATGAAACCAATTTCTTCTTAAATTCTGATAAAAAATCTGGAAATACATCCAACAATTGTTTATGGTAGTATATACTATATTCTATGTTGAGGTGTTATGCCTTCCACTGAGATGGTATGAAACCTTTGCTTTTTCTGATACGTGGTCATGTACATGTACATAATTTTTTTTTCTTTGTTCTGCAAGAAAACAATGAAACTGCCTCATTTTTATGTAGAAGTTCAACATAAAACTGTTTTTTTTTCTTTTCTGTGGACTCTTCCTTTATCATTAGTCTAGCATCTAATCCATATTCCGCTTGTTTGAATAATCTTCATCTCTAAATTAGTTTTGACTCTGAATGATGCAATGGTATGATGAACCTACTGAAGCCACTTCCTTGGTCATGTAAGAATACCAAAATGCCTGCTTGAAGGTCTAGTACCTATAATGGCATTATTACGTGATTCATTTTCTATTGTATTTACTGGAAGGTTGTTTCATATGTTATTGCTGCAGGTGTGTGCATTTGTTGCTCCAAAAATCATCGGAGGGGTGAATGCTCCATCTCCAGTGGGTGAACTGGGGATGGTTGAAATGTCACAAGCCCTTAACTTGATTGATGTCTCATATGAGCAGGCAGGTGCTTGCTCCTCTCTATATGATTTTTTTGTATCCCGATCACTTAATATCTTGTGATCCTAGTTCCTGCATTCCTCTAACTGTATTGGAGATGCTTAGCATGTGAAACAGTGAAAGTTACATGCATCTTGAAAACTACCAGCTAAAAAACTTAGGTGATCAACATGTGTAGCTTCTAGTTGCGCAAGACATGGACTAACGGAGCATTAGTTTGTGGTTTGTGCTTCTAACCCTTTCGGCAAATTGACTGTTGGGTTACAGATCGGAACAGACATGCTTATTAGTGGATTCCTTCAGCCAATTCCGGATCTCTCACCTGTAATCCCATTGGCAGATGAAGTTTTGGCAGTTGATCCAGCTGTCACTCTTTGTGATGCAAACATCATTTTCTTTTACAAGACATGGGATCCTTATGGAGCATTTTCAAACTTTTCTCCTCATCCTGTGCAATTGCCGGATGAAAATGGAGATTATTACACATGGCCTACTGTCGAACACTATTATCAGGTTGCTGTTACAACTTCATCTCATCACAATTGTTTTGTTAGCTTTTCTGTTTTTCGTCAATGAACTTGAACTCTATTGCAAAAATTTTGTTGTGTGGAAGAAAGTTTGTTGAGACATTCTTTATTTCTCTAATACCATAGGCACAGAAGTTCATTGGGGTCGATAATCTACAGGCATTCAATTTTGTTGAGCAAATAAAGATTTCAAGGAGCCCCGAGGAAGCAGCACGAATTGGGAGATCTGTACAGAGGAAATATCCTAACATGGTATGGGCTAAACATTGAAATTATCCACTGCAATTTGATTACACCTGCCTAGTTGCTGCCAGATTCATATAACAGTTACTGATGTGTGTGTGTGTGTGTATGTGCATGTTGTGTATGCATAGAGAGTTTTATTGTACTGAAGTATCATGGTTGGATTTCTATCATCATCCTTGCAATCTAATATGGAAACAGGGGGAAATAATGCCATTTAAATGCTTAACATGTATACATCACTATGTTGGCAAATATTGTCTGGCTGCTTTATTGTGTCTTAATCTATTGTCTTCATCAAAATCATTTTTTGTTCTCAAATACTATCCTATCAACCAGTCTATTGTGAGTGGGAAGTTATTATCAAGTTGTGACTATATTGCAGATTCAATGCCTATGTCTGAATTCCTTTTTATTTTGCCTTCTTTCTCTGCAGACGTATCTAGGACCTTAGACTGAGCCTTTTGACTTATTCAATAGAAGTATTAAAAATGTCAATATTTTCCAGAGTTAGAGGTGAATATCTCAGGAATTGTTTGGTGGATGATGGTGATATCCAGTGACCACCCCCTGGTGAGCTGTGGCAACTGGACACCTGTGGGAGGGAATTTAGAGAGTGGTCATGGAACAGTCGATCAATCTTCAGGCAGCAGGGGAGGCCAGGAATCAGGAACATTCGGCTTTCTGAAGACACATCAAAAGTCAATATTATTTGTGTGTTGGAGTAGGAGACCATTAGAGTGCATCCAGGCAACCACTTTTGTGTCTGAAATGTGCCAAACTGGTTCATCCTGTGCGGTGATATAGCAGCAGATTCAGGAGAGAAACGGTCCTCTGGCCAAACATCTAGGTCATTAGGGTGCTGAAGGAAACCAAAGAGGATAGAGTTGCAAAAGCCAGAGTGGTTGAGGAGGAATTTGGTGCACCCTTGCTAAGTTGCCTGTCCCTATCAGATGCCCTTTGGAGCAACTTTAAGTGGCTGACTAGTTGTCTCTGGATCTGTGGTGGATGTTGGGGTGGTCATGATAGGTCTGAAGAGTTTGCAAGGAAAAGGAAGAAAAAATTTGAATGCGGACGTTTCTCATAGTCACATCTATATAATCTAGAAAATAATGCTATGTATCAATCCAAGGCCACTTCAACATTTACTAGTGGCAGCAAGAAGAGGAAGTACATCGCAAGTGAATGATAATGCATTTGACAAGAGAGGTAATGGAGTGATGCAGATTTGGCATAAGGTTTCTGCACTAGCAATAAAAGCCAGTGAAGGTACAAGCATTCCCTTGTGAGCACCATAAACCTAAAGCCTGTGGACGATCATTGCACTTTTCTACCTCCCTAAACAAATATGACTGGATTATTATAAAATGATTAAGACTTTCCTTACAAACATCGTATCCTTTCATATTGTTCAAATTGATTAAAATGGCATTTATTTTCTGGCTCCTTTACATCATAATACTCACTCTGTGCACTCATCTAGATTAATTTCCATAAATAGTGCACATCTGATTCCCTTTGTTTCCATATACACAGGTGTTCAGTCATGTCACGATTCCTTTTTTGTACCTCATCAAACTTTGGGTGAAGATAATATGGAGGATAAATTTGCGATGGGTTCCTGTTGGAACATGAAAAATTCACACATCATCATAACATGACAAATTTCTTTTGATTTGCATTCTATCTTGTGTCATCAAGTGACATATGTAAGAATACATATATATGCCTTAAATCCTTTGAATTAGGCTTGTGTTTGTAGGTTTACCTCATTCTCCACTGGTGTTGACCGATGTTAATTACATTGACCCAGAGAAAACCCTTGATTAACTACATGACAAAATGCCTTGATACATATTTTACCAAATTAGTTCTCACTCATATGTTTGGCCTATGACGTCATAACAATGCTAGTTGGACTAGGATTCTTGAAACCTAATCCCATTAGGATTAGGGACATGATGCTTGCATAATTTGATCTTGGAATAGGCCACAAAAACTTCTTGATTTTGAATCCTAGTTGAATTAGGACTCGATTATATGAATTCTGATCAGACTAGGACTTATAATTAGCATGTCTTTAGGTCTGTAGCTAGTGACATGGATCATACTTTGCCCTGCAATGGGTCTTGGAATTGTTTTGACTAAACTCCTAGTTAGGATGGGACGCTTGTAGTCAACATGCCTTTGAGACCAAGGATGGCAATCTCGGTTTCGGTAGTTTTGGTTTGGTCCAAAATCATTTTGGTTTTTTCCGATACCAGCCGAAACTTGTAAAAGACACATTACCAAAAAATAAAAAAAATCATAAAAATCACAAAAATTTACCAAAGCATCAACAAAATTAGTGGGCATGCATTTGAATGTAAATAAATTTGATTAATGTTAGAAGTATGCATTAGACATGTTCATAAAATTATTACCCGCGTATTAAACATTCAAACACGGAATATCTGTGCTTATTGGACTACAATAAACATTACAAACACACTAAATGTTACATAAATTAAATGGTTCATACCCAAACAATGATGCACTATTGTGGCTAATATCCAGAAAAACCTTCTCCCTCATCGTCTGGTTGTTGTCCTTCATACCCATGCATAGGATGCATATATTCTGCATATGCACTATAAAAATAATGACGCAACCAACTCATTCATCCCTCTTTGGATCCCTCTTGGAGTGTAAGGTTGTTGGGTTGACTGAAATTCAGAATCAGCATAAGAAGAAGAACCCCAAGCTTAGATGAGGATGCTGACCCATAATTGCTTCTGGCCGAAGTTGGCTGAAATTGGAATTCTGGTTGATAACCCCACGGTCCCCACCCATACATGCTTGCCTCGTATTGGCCACCTCCATGAGGACCATAACCTGAATTATGTCCATAGTGTCCTTGTCCCTGTGATTCATGTCCATAGTGCCCCTGTAAATCATATCCATGGTAACCTTGTGATTCATCTCCATAGTGTCTCTATGACTGTGTCTATGGATGGTGGGATCGGAATCGGGGTCTGGCTCGACCATGGCTGTTGAACCCGAAAAATATCGGGGCTTAAACAAACCCCGGGCGACAAACACGCCCTGGGGGAACCGGGAATGAACTCCCGATCCCCCGCTCGGACATTGGAAATAAACGAGCCCGAGTGCTTGCGTCAATCCGCAGTGGCCCGGAAGCTAGATGCCCGAGAAGCTCGTCGACGGCGAAGAGTACGTACCCCGGATGCCAGAAACCCCGTGTCCGGATCAACGTTCGAAACCGCGCCCGAAGCCGAAGGGTTCGGGGAAGTCAATGCACGTGCTCTCCGAAAATGGAGTCAAACACACGTGGGACGGCCGAGAAAGCACGGGCGGTGCACGTGTGCACGTGCGCGGCACGGCCGTCAACCAACAAACAAAGCACGGGAGGCCCACGGAGCTCTCTCCCAGAAAACATGCAGAAAACTTGAGAAGAAGATGGCCCCACCGGAGGTGGGCCAAGTCAGGCCCCAATAAGGGCGCCGGTTCACCCCCCCCCCCCCCCCCCCCCCGCCAGCAGGGGAGGGGCGCCGGTTTGCCCCCCCGCCAGTAGGGAGGGCCGCCGGTTCGCCCCCCCACCAGCAGGGGGGGTGCCGGTCCGCCCCCCGCAGGAGGGGCCGCCGGTCAGGCCCCCCGCCAGCAGGGGGGGGCGCCGGTCCGCCCCCCAGCAGGAGGGGCCGCCGGTCAGGCCCCCCGCCAGCAGGGGGGGGGGGGGGGCGCCGGTCCGCCCCCCAGCAGGAGGGGCCGCCGGTCAGGCCCCCCCCTTCAACAGGGGTGGGGCGCCGATTAGGCCCCCCGCCAGCAGGTACCCCCGCCGGTCAGGGGCCCTGACTGGCGGGCGCCCCCGCCAGTTCGGCTCTTCGTGCGCACACCCCCGCCGGTCACTCTGCCTCGACGCTCGTGCCGTCTAAGCCTCCGCCGGGCGGGTACCCCCGCCGGTATGCCCCCCTGAAATCCTATAAATAGGGGGGTACACCCCCATTGCAAAACCCCCTGGACCCAAAAAAAAAGATAGGCCGGGCACCACAGCGAACAAATCACATGCCACTCAAGGTCTCGCCGAGAGCCTTACGTGCGCGAGCTTAAATAGGCCGCACGTGCTGGGGAGAAAGTCCTTGGCGTCTGTCGGTGTTCTGTCCTCCGCGATCGGGCCCTCCTGCGCTCGTCCGTGAGAAGACACCACAGGTTGTCATATGACCCCGGCGTTTTCATTTAAGTCCTCCGTTGTCACCAAATGACGTACGTAGAGGCAATGCTATTCGGCGGTGGCACAAACACCCTGTCGGGAACTTCAAGAAATGAATTGTCGGCGTATGCCTGGCGCAGGCATTACACCCAGAAGGAGACGCCGCAGGCATACCCCCATTGCAAAACACACCCCGCTTGTGCGAAAAAAACCGCAAAGCCCCGACACCTTTAGGCCTAAACACCTGTCTCACGCTTACAAGCCCGTGCTTAAAGCGTGGTCCGTGCGCGAGCTTAAATAGGCCGCACGTGCTGGGGAGAAAGTCCTTGGCATCCTTTGGTGATCTGTCCTCCACGTTCTGGCCCTCCCGCGCCTCGTTCGTCCGAGAAGACACCGCAGGTTGTCATATGACTCCTAGCATTTATGTTTAAGTCCTCCGGTGTCATGAAACGACACGCGTAGAGACATGTTACCTTGTGGAGGCACAAACACCCCACAGGTAACACAAATGTACTCATTACCAAGTAAACGTCCGACGGAGGCACAAACACCCTGTCGTCGACGCCCATGTTCATGACTTGTTGTATACACGCCCAGTGGAGGTACAAAACCCCATTAAAGGCGTAATTGTAAATGTCATAAATATAAATGACATGAGCACGCTTGAATGAAATTGTGGAAATTTACTTGTCATCTGTTTCCTTTAAAATTTCAGCATATGGTCTTTTAACAAACATTACGCATCGAAGGTATTCGAGTCTCGTACTCGATGTAAATGAAACATCGACTTCGGTCGGTGGGGAACGGTCCAGTACACGACCACTCCAATCGCCTTGAAAACGCGAGCGCACGCGGAAAAAATGAAATGAAATATTCGAGGGTGCCGGGACTTTACCCGGTACCCCTCATAAAATAAATCTTTGTCTGTTTCTCGTAAACAGTCTGGCACGCTCGCAAGAAAGCGAAAAGAGAACGATGAACAGGAACCCTCCGGGGCGAAAATTCATTTAGAAATCGAAAAAGAAAAAAAGAAAAAAAATCTGCGTTCCAACAATCTGGCACGCCCGGTGGGACTGTTCCTGCCTTCCATGCATATATAAAAAGACCTTATGCCGATATAGAAATAAAAGATGACTAATTTCCATACCGCAGGTACAAGGAGCGAAAGCCGGCATCAAACACCCGTTTCCACCTGCAACTCAAGCTTGCTCGATGGCCGCCGTCACCTACGGTCCACTGGTCGTCGCCTGCCACGCCAAATGTGGCTACTTGACTACGCCGATCGTGTTCGGCGACTTTCCTGCTATGGTGGGATCCCCCTACTTCCTAGGGGTGGTCCCCGCCGCTCAAGCAACGCCGGCGGCGACCCCAAAGGCAGCAACTAGGGGCACCAAACCCCGCTCAAGTCAAGGCCGAGTCTTCTCGGTAAACACCATCTCTTGTGTCGCGGTCTCCAGAAAACAGGGACAGCGCCAAGGACGCAGGGGCAGCAAGCCCCGCGCAGTCGTCTCCAACTCCGGCAAAACCGTGCTAGTCGGAGACATCCGCGTTAGGCTTGATGGAGGCGAGCCGATATTGCCCCGGGACAGAAGCGTCCCCACGGTGGCAACCTCCAACAAATTCGCTCCCCTCCAAGGGATGCGTCAAGAAGATCGGGACTCCCCAAAAGGAGCCCGACAGGGGCAGGCATCAAGCTCGGCGCCCCAGCCGCCTCGCAAAATGAGGCAAATGTGGGTGACCAAGCGGGAAGCCCGCCAAATCAAGCAGGCCAGAGCGGGCCAACCCGCCGAAGGCCCCAGGAAGGCAACTCCTGAGCGAGAAGAAGCTCAGGACCCCCAACCTCCTCGTCCCCGCGGATACAAACGCAGGGGCATTTATAGGAAGCCCAACTTCGTCTCCACCCAAGCAGAGCCTGCTGAAGAAGGAGACGCGAGTCGCGCTGAAGCTTCCGCGCCTAGGGTCTCAGTCTTTGAAAGGCTGAGCACCTCAGTCTTTAGCAGACTTGGAGCGGCAATCCGTCCAAGCGCTCAGAAGCCCAAGAAGCGGAGAGTGCAGCAGACGTCTGAAGAAGGTGGAGGCATGAAAATCTTCACCTGCTATGCTTCCGGAAGGGAAGCGGCTGGGCCATCCGGCATCCCTGTGGGAGCGCTCAGGATAAACGAATCCGGACAGGACGACGAAACCGTCCTCCGGTACACCCGGAACGCTGCCAGAAGACTTCCCCAAGGGCAGCAAGGCAGTCAAGCTGGGTCCTTGAATCTGGGGCAAGGTCTCGAGCTTCCACTCGAGCACGATCAAAGACCCCTCCCGGGGCAGGTCCGGCTGGACCTCGAAGGAGGGGAAGAAGACGAAGTCGCCAGCCTCCATCTCGGAGATCAACAACTGCCGGCTGACGGGGAGCAAGCTGAAGTGTTCCTCATGCCGCTAACCAGAGCCGCCTTCCAGGCAATGACGGACGACGCCAAGTATGATTTCATACAGCGTTGGCAGGCTGAAATGGCCAATCTCTGACGGAGCGAGGACAACAGGCGGGGGCAAATGCGCCACGCCGCCAAGTGCCGACGGCAAACCAAAATGCTCGGGCAAGACATCAACAAGGAGACTTGCCCGATGTCAACCCACGCACAGCCGCGGTCAACGACTATACCGTCGATCCGGTCCAACAGCTGCGCAGGGGCATAAACTCCCAAGCCTCCGCGGCCGAAGATATTGTGGCCCAGCGGCGAATGATTGAAAAGATCGTGGACGACCGCTTCGCTCAACGGGGCGAGGGAACTGCCACTGTAGATCTCTACAGTGTGCCATATCCCGTCCACCATCAATTCAAGAAACTGCCACCGGACTGTCCCAAGGCGCCAAAGTTGCAGAAGTTCGACGGACAGGGCTCGCCAAACGAGCACATGGCCTACTATATAACGGCCATGGGAGAGTTGGCATTCGACGAATCCTACCTCCTCCGTTACTTCGCAACGTCCCTGACGGGTACCGCCTTCCAATGGTACTCGAGATTAAGGCCCAATTCCATTGTCGATTGGGCTGACCTCCAAAAGAAATTCGTCGACCGTTTCCAAACGGCCGAGAGAAAGGTGTCGCTTGCAGAGCTGTGCTCCCTCAAGCAAAGGAAAGGAGAAACGACACTCGACTTTATCAAGCGGTGGCGTGACTTCAGCATGAGGTGCGACAATCCCCCGACGCAAGAAGATGCCATAACCATCTGTCGGCGGGGCCTGGCGGCGCAGATAAGCGAAAAGTTGCTGGGAACAAACATCAAGGGTTTTGACCAGCTCAATACGGTCGTGGCAGAGATCGAAATGTTCTTCGCCGATAACCCGATGCAAGCTCCTCTGAAAATCAAGCCGGGCAAGGAGCGCGCCGTTGGCAAAGAAGCCAATGCTGTGGACTTTGCCCCGCAAAGTAAGGGGAAGAAGATCATGGCCTCCGGCGCCCCAAGCAAGAAGGTGGAAGAAAAACCGCCTCCAACTTCACTGCCACAGCGTATGAGCACGCCGTATTCCTTCAAAAGGGACCATACGAAGATGCTCTTCAAGCTGTGCATGAAGAATGACCTGCTCAAGCTTCCGGCAATGAGAAGACCAAGTGAAGCAGATAGAGTGGATGAGCCGAATTACTGTCTCTACCACCGCATGCTGGGGCACTCTATCGAGGACTGCTACGTCTTCAAAAATGAGGTACAGAAGCTGATCCAGAGTCGCCTCATCGCCATGTATGAACATTTGGTCGATCCTCCACAGCCCCATGCCTGGGACCAATCGAGGCAGTCGGCCAATGTCATCCATGTCAATGCGCCGGCTCCTGAACCGGAAGACCCCGAAGCAAATCCTTGGGACGCCCATTCCACAAACGGATGGGAAGGGGATCATCCCTCAGCTTCGGAGCACAGGACATGGTCGGAGACAGTGCAAAGCCTGGAAAGACAGGTTCAATCTCTGCGGCATGGTCAGCGCCAAACGCTGATGTACCTGAGGACCATGGTTCAAAAACTCGGCCGGATCGGGATCGGATCGGCCGAGTCGGCTTGGTTTTGGGCCTCCCGATCCGAGCCTAGGTAACCTAGCCGGTCCTTGCACGCGGATCGGACCGGCTCGGCTGGGCTCGGCCGGCTCGCCGAGCCCGGCCCGATCCTGTTCAACCTTGTCATGGGCTGAGTCCAGGCCAATCCCAGGCTGAGTTCAGGCTGAGTCCACTGCGATTTCAGGTCTTATTTACCTGAATATCATTTAAGTAAATGAAACTATTTTCATTTACTTAAGATATTACATGTAAATAAGGAAGTACCCCCCATTTGAATCCAATAAAAATATCAAGAAAATCATATCTCTTACTAATAAAAAGTCAACTCTCCACCGAAGAAGAAAATCGCAATTTCGTTGATTTTAGCGAAATGCTAACTTTCTAATCTCTCATAATTTAGCTTATCTAAAAATTTGATAATTCAAATAAACCATATGGAACACTAAAAATCTAAAGTCCGGTAAAAAAAATCAAACGTGCATATGACTTCTCCAAGGGAGCCACTCTCCTACTGACAACACTTAGTCTGCTTGAGACCTCTCAGGATTTGGTCAAACTTAAGCTATCATTATCTAAACTCATGAGATTTTTCACTTTTTAATTGAAAAGAAATTAAAAAATGACAATTCAGGTAAATAAGACCTGAAATCGCAGTGGACTCGGCCTGAACTCAGCCTGTATAAGATATACACCAGTATAATGGGCCGATCCACCCACCCCTGGCTCAGCCGGGCTCGGCCCGGCTCGGCCGAGCCGGGGTCGGGATCGCCGGGTTGGATCGGTTTTGGGCCGACCGATCCGATCCTGATCCCCCGGGTTTTTGAACCTTGCTGAGGACCATGTAAGAAAGTCTGACGACCCTCCAGTAAGGACTCCAGGGGACTGTAGGCACACCTACGCCCCGGACGCGCCCTCCCTGCGGGGGGTGGATCTCGGAGGAGTCTTCAAACCCGTCTGATGACGAAATCGCCGGAAGATTATATTCCTTCCCGCGCCATCGGACACTAGCACTCTATCGTACCTGCCTGCGAGCAGGACTATTGGGTTGCCAGCCGCCGACAAGCGTCCCGCTAAACTACTGTATATACCATCAAGATGCAGGGC